>CM065595.1:161445863-161462899 GCA_033119425.1 Bufotes viridis
CCTGCACTGAGGCTGTACAGCGCTGTATACTGCTGTACGGCCTCTCTGGGGGGTGTTTCTCTGTAACTGGGGCTCCTATGTCAGTCCTGCACTGAGGCTGTACAGCGCTGTATACTGCTGCACAGCCTCTCTGGGGGGTGTTCCCCTTGCACTGAGTCTGTACAGCCTCTGTGGGGGGGCCTTTCCCTTGCACTGAGTCTTTACGGCCTCTGTGGGGGGTGTTCCCCTTGCACTGAGTCTGTACGGCCTCTCGGGGGGGTGTTCCCCTTGCACTGAGTCTGTACAGCCTCTGTGGGGGTGTTACCCTTGCACTGAGTCTGTACAGCCTCTGTGTGGGGTGTTCCCCTTGCAGTGAGTCTGTACAGCCTCTGTGGGTGGTGTTCCCCTTGCACTGAGTCTGTACAGCCTCTTTGGGGGGTGTTTCTCTTGCACTGAGTCTGTACGGCCTCTCTTGGGGGTGTTCCCCTTGCACTGAGTCTGTACAGCCTCTCTGGGCCTTCAGTCAACCGAAAACTGAAGTCTGGGGAATAAAGGCCCTTGTAATGGGGGCGTCCTCCTGATGACATCTATACATCCCGACAGCAGCCGCCCACAAATCCCGCCGTCTGTGCGCCAGTCTGCATACAGGGTTACAGTAAATATATGGGGGGGGGGGGGGCCCCTTGCAGACCAAATACGGCCGCCCTCCAGCGCGATCAGGAATTCCCGCCTCGTGTAAGTAGCCCGCTGTAATTCATTTGTCATGTTCCAAAAAGCAGGAAACCAAGGAATGTATCCAGATTTTTAAGAAATCATTAAAATGTAGTATTTGAAGATCAACGGCGGGATAGGGGTGGGATAGCGGCGGGATGGGGTGGGATAGCGGCGGGATGGGGTGGGATAGCGGCGGGATAGCGGCGGGTTAGGGGTGGGATTGCAGCGGGATAGCGGCGGGTTAGGGGTGGGATTGCAGCGGGATAGCGGCGGGATGGGGTGGGATTGCAGCGGGATAGGGGTGGGATAGCGGCGGGATAGGGGTGGGATAGCGGCGGGATAGCGGTGGGATAGCGGCGGGATGGGGTGGGATAGCGGCGGGTTAGGGGTGGGATTGCAGCGGGATAGGGGTGGGATAGCAGCGGGATAGGGGTGGGATAGCGGCGGGATAGGAGTGGGATAGCGTCGGGATAGGGTGGGATAGCGGCGGGATGGGGTGGGATAGCGGCGGGATAGCGGCGGGTTAGGGGTGGGATTGCAGCGGGATAGGGGTGGGATAGCGGCGGGATAGCAGCAAGATAGGGGTGGGATAGTGGCGGGATAGGGTGGGATAGCACCAGGATAGCGGCGGGATAGGGGTGGGATAGTGGCGGGATAGGGGTGGGATAGCGGCGGGATAGCACCGAGATGGGGTGGGATAGTGGTGGGATAGTGGCGGGATAGCGGCGGGATAACACCAGGATAGGGTGGGATAGGGCAGGATAGGGGTGGGATAGGGCAGGATAGGGGTGGGATAGGGCGGGATAGTGGTGGGATAGTGGCGAGATGCGGCGGGATACGGGTGTGATAGTGGCGGGATAGCAGCGGGATAGGGGTGGGATAGCGGTGGGATAGGGGCGGGATAGAGGTGGGATAGGGGTGGGATAGGGTGGGATAGTGCCGGGATAGCACTGGGATAGAGGTGGGATAGAGGTGGGATAGCGGCGGGATAGGATGGGATAGTGCTGGGATAGAGGCGGGATAGTGGCGGGATAGGGGCAGGATAGCGGTGGGATAGCGCCGGGATAGGGTGGGATAGAGGTGGGAAAGCAGACGGATAGAGGTGGGATAGGGTGGGATAGCGGCGGGATAGGGGTGGGATAGGGGCGTTATAGGGCGGGAAAGTGGTGGGATAGAGCGGGATAGCAGTGGGATAGCGCTGGGATAGAGGTGGGATAGAGGTGGGATAGAGGTGGGATAGGGGTGGGATAGCGGCACCTAGTGATAGCAGCAGAATTATCCCATGGTAACATCTCCCAAGGCGACTCCTCTTCCGTGTGCTCCGCACCTCAGTCCGTCCGGCACGGTGGGCGCTGTTCTTACTCGTCTACATAGATCACAGCGAGGCGACTCCTCTTCCGTCTGCTCCGCACCTCAATCCGTCCGGCACGGTGGGCGCGGTTCTTGCTCGTCTACATAGATCACAGCGAGGCGACTCCTCTTCCGTCTGCTCTGCACCTCAGTCCGTCCGGCACGGTGGGCGCTGTTCTTACTCGTCTACATGGATCACAGCGAGGCGACTCCTCTTCCGTCTGCTCCGCACCTCAGTCCGTCCGGCACGGTGGGCGCTGTTCTTACTCGTCTACATAGATCACAGCGAGGCGACTCCTCTTCCGTCTGCTCCGCACCTCAGTCCGTCCGGCACGGTGGGCGCTGTTCTTACTCGTCTACATAGATCACAGCAGGGCGACTCCTCTTCCGTCTGCTCCGCACCTCAGTCCGTCCGGCACGGTGGGCGCTGTTCTTACTCGTCTACATAGATCACAGCGAGGCGACTCCTCTTCCGTCTGCTCCGCACCTCAGTCCGTCCGGCACGGTGGGCGCGGTTCTTACTGTCTACATAGATCACAGCGAGGCGACTCCTCTTCCGTCTGCTCCGCACCTCAGTCCGTCCGGCACGGTGGGCGCTGTTCTTACTCGTGTACATAGATCAGAGCGAGGCGACTCCTCTTCCGTCTGCTCCGCACCTCAGTCCGTCCGGCACGGTGGGCGCTGTTCTTACTCATCTACATAGATCACAGCGAGGCGACTCCTCTTCCGTCTGCTCCGCACCTCAGTCCGTCCGGCACGGTGGGCGCGGTTCTTACTCGTCTACATAGATCAGAGCGAGGCGACTCCTCTTCCGTCTGCTCCGCACCTCAGTCCGTCCGGCACGGTGGGCGCTGTTCTTACTGTCTACATAGATCACAGCGAGGCGACTCCTCTTCCGTCTGCTCCGCACCTCAGTCCCTCCGGCACGGTGGGCGCGGTTCTTACTCGTCTACATAGATCAGAGCGAGGCGACTCCTCTTCCGTCTGCTCCGCACCTCAGTCCGTCCGGCACGGTGGGCGCGGTTCTTACTCGTCTACATAGATCACAGCGAGGCGACTCCTCTTCCGTCTGCTCCGCACCTCAGTCCGTCCGGCACGGTGGGCGCTGTTCTTACTCGTCTACATAGATCACAGCGAGGCGACTCCTCTTCCGTCTGCTCCGCATCTCAGTCCGTCCGGCACGGTGGGCGCGGTTCTTACTCGTCTACATAGATCACAGCGAGGCGACTCCTCTTCTGTCTGCTCCGCACCTCAGTCCCTCCGGCACAATGGGCGCTGTTCTTACTCGTCTACATAGATCACAGCGAGGCGACTCCTCTTCCATCTGCTCCGCACCTCAGTCCCTCCGGCACGGTGGGCGCGGTTCTTACTCGTCTACATATATCAGAGCAAGGCGACTCCTCTTCCGTCTGCTTCGCACCTCAGTCCGTCCGGCACGGTGGGCGCGGTTCTTACTCGTCTACATAGATCACAGCGAGGCGACTCCTCTTCCGTCTGCTCCGCACCTCAGTCTGTGCGGCACGGTGGGCGCTGTTCTTACTCGTCTACATAGATCACAGCAAGGCGACTCCTCTTCCGTCTGCTCCGCACCTCAGTCCGTCCGGCACGGTGGGCGCTGTTCTTACTCGTCTACATAGATCACAGCGAGGCGACTCCTCTTCCGTCTGCTCTGCACCTCAGTCCGTCCGGCACGGTGGGCGCGGTTTTTACTCGTCTACATAGATCACAGCGAGGCGACTCCTCTTCCGTCTGCTCCGCACCTCAGTCCGTCCGACACGGTGGGCGCGGTTCTTACTCATCTACATAGATCACAGCGAGGCGAATCCTCTTCTGTCTGCTCCGCACCTCAGTCCCTCCGGCACGGTGGGCACGGTTCTTACTCGTCTACATAGATCACAGCGAGGCGAATCCTCTTCTGTCTGCTCCGCGCCTCAGTCCCTCCGGCACGGTGGGCGCGGTTCTTACTCGTCTACATAGATCAGAGCGAGGCGACTCCTCTTCCGTCTGCTCCGCACCTCAGTCCGTCCGGCACGGTGGGCGCGGTTCTTACTCGTCTACATAGATCAGAGAGAGGCGAATCCTCTTCCGTCTGCTCCGCACCTCAGTCCGTCCGGCACGGTGGGCGCGGTTCTTACTCGTCTACATAGATCACAGCGAGGCGACTCCTCTTCCGTCTGCTCCGCACCTCAGTCCCTCCGGCACGGTGGGCGCGGTTCTTACTCGTCTACATATATCAGAGCAAGGCGACTCCTCTTCCGTCTGCTCCGCACCTCAGTCCGGTCCGGCACGGTGGGCGCGGTTCTTACTCGTCTACATAGATCAGAGCAAGGCGACTCCTCTTCCGTCTGCTCCGCACCTTAGTCCGTCCGGCACAGTGGGCGCGGTTCTTACTCGTCTACATAGATCACAGCGAGGCGACTCCTCTTCCATCTGCTCTGCACCTCAGTCCCTCTGGCACGGTGGGCGCGGTTCTTACTCGTCTACATAGATCAGAGCAAGGCGACTCCTCTTCCATCTGCTCCGCACCTTAGTCCGTCCGGCACAGTGGGCGCGGTTCTTACTCGTCTACATAGATCAGAGCAGGGCGACTCCTCTTCCATCTGCTCCGCACCTCAGTCCGTCCGGCACGGTGGGCGCGGTTCTTACTCGTCTACATAGATCACAGCGAGGCGACTCCTCTTCCGTCTGCTCCGCACCTCAGTCCCTCTGGCACGGTGGGCGCTGTTCTTACTCGTCTACATAGATCAGAACGAGGCGACTCCTCTTCCGTCTGCTCCGCACCTCAGTCCGTCCGGCACGGTGGGCGCTGTTCTTACTCGTGTACATAGATCAGAGCGAGGTGACTCCTCTTCCGTCTGCTTCGCACCTCAGTCCGTCCGGCACGGTGGGCGCGGTTCTTCACTTGGTTGGGTTTTATTCGGACTTTCCCGCCAGCCAAGAAGAATACTACAGTCTATGCCCTTTCTTGCTAGGTTGACCCCACAGAGCAGACAGGAGCTCCAGCCCCGCATAGATCCTGCCCACATTATTGCTGTCCCTCCAGTTTGCCTTAAAGGGTTTTCCAGTTGCTTGAAGTTATGGATAACAATGACATCAGTAGGGGTCCTACAGCTGGGACCCCCACCGGTCGCAGGGACCTCGTACCCGCTGCAGGCTCCCTGAAATGAACCAAATGGCCAGTTGTACATGCATGCAGCCGCTCCATTGATTTCTATGGGATTTCTGGAGATGGCCATGTACAGCGCTCCACCATCACTCTAGACTTGCCGCCCACCCAGGTCTCCACAAGATCTACTTGGGTGACATTCCCGGGGCAGCCTCCTGTACTAGCTGTGACGGAAATAAGACTCCTAAAGAAAACCTGCCTGTTCCTGAAGCCCCATGGCAGGACATTGCCACGGATTCTTATCACCGATGTTCCACCGATTTTCTAAAATGGCTGACTTTGTACCCATGCTTGGTCTTTCTGCTGCTAGTCAACAACAGGCCTTTACACGTTGCATCGGATCGTGGTCTGCAGCTTCTACCTTCTGGAAAGACATCTGGAGACTGCTGATCTTCAGATGGACTTTTCCTCAGCTTACCATCTGCAACTGAACGGGCAAGTGGAAGGCATTAGGCAGATTCTGATTAACTATTTGCGCCACTTTGACTCTGCACGTCATGCGGCACCTCGGCTCCGTCCTATTCACTTGAAGCCGGAGCCGTCACATTGAAGTGCAAGGAGACGAAGAAATCTGGAGAAAGTGGACACTCTATCTCCCTGTATCTAAAGGGGAATCGGGATTACGTTGAGATGTCACATTTTTGTTGTTAGATAATTATTTTCAAGCAGATCACACAAACAAATGTGCGTCTATGTATGAGTTAGACAGAATACCAGTGCTCATGACCTTTACTGGTACTTACTCTGGTTTTCTTAATGTTTTATAGTTGTTTCCCTTCTTCCTACCCCTTAACCCTTTTCTCCTCCCCCCCCCCTCCTCCCACCTTCCATCACTAAACCTTTCCCACCTCTGTTCCCCCTTTCCTCCCCCCCCCTCCTCCCACCTTCCATCACTAAACCTTTCCCACCTCTGTTCCCCCTTTCCTCCTCTCCCCCCCCCTCCTCCCACCTTCCATCACTAAACCTTTCCCACCTCTGTTCCCCCTTTCCTCCCCCCCCCCTCCTCCCACCTTCCATCACTAAACCTTTCCCACCTCTGTTCCCCTTTCCTCCTCTCCCCCTCCTCCCACCTTCCATCACTAAACCTTTCCCACCTCTGTTCCCCCTTTCCTCCTCTCCCCCTCCTCCCACCTTCCATCACTAAACCTTTCCCACCTCTGTTCCCCTTTCCTCCTCTCCCCCTCCTCCCACCTTCCATCACTAAACCTTTCCCACCTCTGTTCCCCTTTCCTCCTCCCCCTCCTCCCACCTTCCATCACTAAACCTTTCCCACCTCTGTTCCCCTTTCCTCCTCCCCCTCCTCCACCTTCCATCACTAAACCTTTCCCACCTCTGTTCCCCCTTTCCTCCCTCCCCCTCCTCCCACCTTCCATCACTAAACCTTTCCCACCTCTGTTCCCCCTTTCCTCCTCTCCCCCTCCTCCCACCTTCCATCACTAAACCTTTCCCACCTCTGTTCCCCTTTCCTCCTCTCCCCTCATCCCACCTTCCATCACTAAACCTTTCCCACCTCTGTTCCCCCTTTCCTCCTCTCCCCTCCTCCCACCTTCCATCACTAAACCTTTCCCACCTCTGTTCCCCTTTCCTCCTCCCCCTCCTCCACCTTCCATCACTAAACCTTTCCCACCTCTGTTCCCCTTTCCTCCTCTCCCCTCCTCCCACCTTCCATCACTAAACCTTTCCCACCTCTGTTCCCCTTTCCTCCTCTCCCCCTCCTCCCACCTTCCATCACTAAACCTTTCCCACCTCTGTTCCCCCTTTCCTCCTCTCCCCCCTCCTCCCACCTTCCATCACTAAACCTTTCCCACCTCTGTTCCCCTTTCCTCCTCTCCCCCTCCTCCCACCTTCCATCACTAAACCTTTCCCACCTCTGTTCCCCCTTTCCTCCTCCCCCTCCTCCCACCTTCCATCACTAAACCTTTCCCACCTCTGTTCCCCCTTTCCTCCTCCCCCCCCCTCCTCCCACCTTCCATCACTAAACCTTTCCCACCTCTGTTCCCCCTTTCCTCCTCCCCCCCTCCTCCCACCTTCCATCACTAAACCTTTCCCACCTCTGTTCCCCCTTTCCTCCTCCCCCTCCTCCCACCTTCCATCACTAAACCTTTCCCACCTCTGTTCCTTTCCTCCTCCCCTCCTCCCACCTTCCATCACTAACCTTTCCACCTCTGTTCCCTTTCCTCCTCCCCTCCTCCCACCTTCCATCACTAAACCTTTCCCACCTCTGTTCCCCCTTTCCTCCTCTCCCCCTCCTCCCACCTTCCATCACTAAACCTTTCCCACCTCTGTTCCCCTTTCCTCCTCTCCCCCTCCTCCCACCTTCCATCACTAAACCTTTCCCACCTCTGTTCCCCTTTCCTCCTCTCCCCTCCTCCCACCTTCCATCACTAAACCTTTCCCACCTCTGTTCCCCTTTCCTCCTCTCCCCCTCCTCCCACCTTCCATCACTAAACCTTTCCCACCTCTGTTCCCCCTTTCCTCCTCTCCCCTCCTCCCACCTTCCATCACTAAACCTTTCCCACCTCTGTTCCCCTTTCCTCCTCTCCCCCTCCTCCCACCTTCCATCACTAAACCTTTCCCACCTCTGTTCCCCCTTTCCTCCTCCCCCTCCTCCCACCTTCCATCACTAAACCTTTCCCACCTCTGTTCCCCCTTTCCTCCTCCCCTCCTCCCACCTTCCATCACTAAACCTTTCCCACCTCTGTTCCCCCTTTCCTCCTCCCCCTCCTCCCACCTTCCATCACTAAACCTTTCCCACCTCTGTTCCCCCTTTCCTCCTCTCCCCCTCCTCCCACCTTCCATCACTAAACCTTTCCCACCTCTGTTTCCCTTTCCTCCTCTCCCCTCCTCCCACCTTCCATCACTAAACCTTTCCCACCTCTGTTCCCCTTTCCTCCTCTCCCCCTCCTCCCACCTTCCATCACTAAACCTTTCCCACCTCTGTTCCCCTTCTCCTCCCCCTCCTCCCACCTTCCATCACTAAACCTTTCCACCTCTGTTCCCCTTTCCTCCTCCCCCTCCTCCCACCTTCCATCACTAAACCTTTCCCACCTCTGTTCCCCTTTCCTCCTCTCCCCTCCTCCCACCTTCCATCACTAAACCTTTCCCACCTCTGTTCCCCTTTCCTCCTCTCCCTCCTCCCACCTTCCATCACTAAACCTTTCCCACCTCTGTTCCCCCTTTCCTCCTCTCCCCTCCTCCCACCTTCCATCACTAAACCTTTCCCACCTCTGTTCCCCTTTCCTCCTCTCCCCTCCTCCCACCTTCCATCACTAAACCTTTCCCACCTCTGTTCCCCTTTCCTCCTCTCCCCCTCCTCCCACCTTCCATCACTAAACCTTTCCCACCTCTGTTCCCCCTTTCCTCCTCCCCCTCCTCCCACCTTCCATCACTAAACCTTTCCCACCTCTGTTCCCCTTTCCTCCTCTCCCCCTCCTCCCACCTTCCATCACTAAACCTTTCCCACCTCTGTTCCCCCTTTCCTCCTCTCCCCTCCTCCCACCTTCCATCACTAAACCTTTCCCACCTCTGTTCCCCTTTCCTCCTCCCCCTCCTCCCACCTTCCATCACTAAACCTTTCCCACCTCTGTTCCCCCTTTCCTCCTCCCCCTCCTCCCACCTTCCATCACTAAACCTTTCCCACCTCTGTTCCCCTTTCCTCCTCTCCCCCTCCTCCCACCTTCCATCACTAAACCTTTCCCACCTCTGTTCCCCTTTCCTCCTCTCCCTCCTCCCACCTTCCATCACTAAACCTTTCCACCTCTGTTCCCCCTTTCCTCCTCCCCTCCTCCCACCTTCCATCACTAAACCTTTCCCACCTCTGTTCCCCCTTTCCTCCTCTCCCCTCCTCCCACCTTCCATCACTAAACCTTTCCCACCTCTGTTCCCCTTTCCTCCTCCCCCTCCTCCCACCTTCCATCACTAAACCTTTCCCACCTCTGTTCCCCTTTCCTCCTCTCCCCCTCCTCCCACCTTCCATCACTAAACCTTTCCCACCTCTGTTCCCCTTTCCTCCTCCCCCTCCTCCCACCTTCCATCACTAAACCTTTCCCACCTCTGTTCCCCCTTTCCTCCTCCCCCCTCCTCCCACCTTCCATCACTAAACCTTTCCCACCTCTGTTCCCCTTTCCTCCTCTCCCCCTCCTCCCACCTTCCATCACTAAACCTTTCCCACCTCTGTTCCCCCTTTCCTCCTCCCCCTCCTCCCACCTTCCATCACTAAACCTTTCCCACCTCTGTTCCCCTTTCCTCCTCTCCCCTCCTCCCACCTTCCATCACTAAACCTTTCCCACCTCTGTTCCCCTTTCCTCCTCCCCCTCCTCCACCTTCCATCACTAAACCTTTCCCACCTCTGTTCCCCTTTCCTCTCTCCCCTCCTCCCACCTTCCATCACTAAACCTTTCCCACCTCTGTTCCCCTTTCCTCCTCCCCCTCCTCCCACCTTCCATCACTAAACCTTTCCCACCTCTGTTCCCCCTTTCCTCCTCCCCTCCTCCCACCTTCCATCACTAAACCTTTCCCACCTCTGTTCCCCCTTTCCTCCTCTCCCCCTCCTCCCACCTTCCATCACTAAACCTTTCCCACCTCTGTTCCCCTTTCCTCCTCTCCCCCTCCTCCCACCTTCCATCACTAAACCTTTCCCACCTCTGTTCCCCCTTTCCTCCTCTCCCCCTCCTCCCACCTTCCATCACTAAACCTTTCCCACCTCTGTTCCCCTTTCCTCCTCCCCCTCCTCCACCTTCCATCACTAAACCTTTCCACCTCTGTTCCCCTTTCCTCCTCCCCCTCCTCCCACCTTCCATCACTAAACCTTTCCCACCTCTGTTCCCCTTTCCTCCTCTCCCCCTCCTCCCACCTTCCATCACTAAACCTTTCCCACCTCTGTTCCCCCTTTCCTCCTCTCCCCTCCTCCCACCTTCCATCACTAAACCTTTCCCACCTCTGTTCCCCCTTTCCTCCTCTCCCCTCCTCCCACCTTCCATCACTAAACCTTTCCCACCTCTGTTCCCCTTTCCTCCTCCCCCCTCCTCCCACCTTCCATCACTAAACCTTTCCCACCTCTGTTCCCCCTTTCCTCCTCTCCCCTCCTCCCACCTTCCATCACTAAACCTTTCCCACCTCTGTTCCCCCTTTCCTCCTCTCCCCCTCCTCCCACCTTCCATCACTAAACCTTTCCCACCTCTGTTCCCCTTTCCTCCTCCCCCTCCTCCCACCTTCCATCACTAAACCTTTCCCACCTCTGTTCCCCTTTCCTCCTCTCCCCTCCTCCCACCTTCCATCACTAAACCTTTCCCACCTCTGTTCCCCCTTTCCTCCTCCCCCTCCTCCCACCTTCCATCACTAAACCTTTCCCACCTCTGTTCCCCTTTCCTCCTCCCTCCTCCCACCTTCCATCACTAAACCTTTCCCACCTCTGTTCCCCCTTTCCTCCTCCCCCTCCTCCCACCTTCCATCACTAAACCTTTCCCACCTCTGTTCCCCCTTTCCTCCTCCCCCTCCTCCCACCTTCCATCACTAAACCTTTCCACCTCTGTTCCCCCTTTCCTCCTCTCCCCCTCCTCCACCTTCCATCACTAAACCTTTCCCACCTCTGTTCCCCTTTCCTCCTCTCCCCTCCTCCCACCTTCCATCACTAAACCTTTCCCACCTCTGTTCCCCCTTTCCTCCTCCCCCTCCTCCCACCTTCCATCACTAAACCTTTCCCACCTCTGTTCCCCCTTTCCTCCTCCCCCTCCTCCCACCTTCCATCACTAAACCTTTCCCACCTCTGTTCCCCCTTTCCTCCTCCCCCTCCTCCCACCTTCCATCACTAAACCTTTCCCACCTCTGTTCCCCTTTCCTCCTCTCCCTCCTCCCACCTTCCATCACTAAACCTTTCCCACCTCTGTTCCCCTTTCCTCCTCTCCCTCCTCCCACCTTCCATCACTAAACCTTTCCCACCTCTGTTCCCCTTTCCTCCTCCCCCTCCTCCCACCTTCCATCACTAAACCTTTCCCACCTCTGTTCCCCCTTTCCTCCTCTCCCCTCCTCCCACCTTCCATCACTAAACCTTTCCCACCTCTGTTTCCCCTTTCCTCCTCTCCCTCCTCCCACCTTCCATCACTAAACCTTTCCCACCTCTGTTCCCCTTTCCTCCTCTCCCCCTCCTCCACCTTCCATCACTAAACCTTTCCCACCTCTGTTCCCCCTTTCTCCTCCCCCTCCTCCCACCTTCCATCACTAAACCTTTCCCACCTCTGTTCCCCTTTCCTCCTCTCCCCTCCTCACCTTCCATCACTAAACCTTTCCCACCTCTGTTTCCCCTTTCCTCCTCCCCCTCCTCCACCTTCCATCACTAAACCTTTCCCACCTCTGTTCCCCCTTTCCTCTCTCCCCCTCCTCCCACCTTCCATCACTAAACCTTTCCCACCTCTGTTCCCCTTTCCTCCTCCCCCTCCTCCCACCTTCCATCACTAAACCTTTCCCACCTCTGTTCCCCTTTCCTCCTCCCCCCTCCTCCCACCTTCCATCACTAAACCTTTCCACCTCTGTTCCCCTTTCCTCCTCTCCCCCTCCTCCACCTTCCATCACTAAACCTTTCCCACCTCTGTTCCCCTTTCCTCCTCCCCCTCCTCCCACCTTCCATCACTAAACCTTTCCCACCTCTGTTCCCCCTTTCCTCCTCCCCCTCCTCCCACCTTCCATCACTAAACCTTTCCCACCTCTGTTCCCCCTTTCCTCCTCCCCCTCCTCCACCTTCCATCACTAAACCTTTCCACCTCTGTTCCCCTTTCCTCCTCTCCCCTCCTCCCACCTTCCATCACTAAACCTTTCCCACCTCTGTTCCCCTTTCCTCCTCTCCCCCTCCTCCCACCTTCCATCACTAAACCTTTCCCACCTCTGTTCCCCCTTTCCTCCTCTCCCCCTCCTCCCACCTTCCATCACTAAACCTTTCCCACCTCTGTTCCCCTTTCCTCCTCTCCCCCTCCTCCCACCTTCCATCACTAAACCTTTCCCACCTCTGTTCCCCTTTCCTCCTCCCCCTCCTCCCACCTTCCATCACTAAACCTTTCCCACCTCTGTTCCCCCTTTCCTCCTCTCCCCCTCCTCCCACCTTCCATCACTAAACCTTTCCCACCTCTGTTCCCCCTTTCCTCCTCCCCCTCCTCCCACCTTCCATCACTAAACCTTTCCCACCTCTGTTCCCCTTTCTCCTCCCCCTCCTCCCACCTTCCATCACTAAACCTTTCCCACCTCTGTTCCCCTTTCCTCCTCCCCCTCCTCCCACCTTCCATCACTAAACCTTTCCCACCTCTGTTCCCCTTTCCTCCTCCCCCTCCTCCCACCTTCCATCACTAAACCTTTCCCACCTCTGTTCCCCTTTCCTCCTCCCCCTCCTCCCACCTTCCATCACTAAACCTTTCCCACCTCTGTTCCCCCTTTCCTCCTCCCCTCCTCCCACCTTCCATCACTAAACCTTTCCCACCTCTGTTCCCCCTTTCCTCCTCCCCCTCCTCCCACCTTCCATCACTAAACCTTTCCCACCTCTGTTCCCCCTTTCCTCCTCTCCCCTCCTCCCACCTTCCATCACTAAACCTTTCCCACCTCTGTTCCCCCTTTCCTCCTCCTCCCTCCTCCCACCTTCCATCACTAAACCTTTCCCACCTCTGTTCCCCCTTTCCTCCTCTCCCCCTCCTCCCACCTTCCATCACTAAACCTTTCCCACCTCTGTTCCCCTTTCCTCCTCTCCCCCTCCTCCCACCTTCCATCACTAAACCTTTCCCACCTCTGTTCCCCCTTTCCTCCTCTCCCCCTCCTCCCACCTTCCATCACTAAACCTTTCCCACCTCTGTTCCCCCTTTTCTCCTCTCCCCCTCCTCCCACCTTCCATCACTAAACCTTTCCCACCTCTGTTCCCCCTTTCCTCCTCCCCCCCCCCCTTGCACTGAGTCTGTACAGCCTCTGTGGGGGTGTTACCCTTGCACTGAGTCTGTACAGCCTCTGTGTGGGGTGTTCCCCTTGCAGTGAGTCTGTACAGCCTCTGTGGGTGGTGTTCCCCTTGCACTGAGTCTGTACAGCCTCTTTGGGAGTGTTTCTCTTGCACTGAGTCTGTACGGCCTCTCTTGAGGTGTTCCCTTGCACTGAGTCTGTACAGCCTCTCTGGGCCTTCAGTCAACCGAAAACTGAAGTCTGGGGAATAAAGGCCCTTGTAATGGGGCGTCCTCCTGATGACATCTATACATCCCGACAGCAGCCGCCCACAAATCCCGCCGTCTGTGCGCCAGTCTGCATACAGGGTTACAGTAAATATATGGGGGGCCTTGCAGACCAAATCGGCCGCCCTCCAGCGCGATCAGGAATTCCCGCCTCGTGTAAGTAGCCCGCTGTAATTCATTTGTCATGTTCCAAAAGCAGGAAACCAAGGAATGTATCCAGATTTTTAAGAAATCATTAAAATGTAGTATTTGAAGATCAACGGCGGGATAGGGGTGGGATAGCGGCGGGATGGGGTGGGATAGCGGCGGGATAGCGGCGGGTTAGGGGTGGGATTGCAGCGGGATAGCGGCGGGTTAGGGGTGGGATTGCAGCGGGATAGCGGCGGGATGGGGTGGGATTGCAGCGAGATAGGGGTGGGATAGCGGCGGGATAGGGGTGGGATAGCGGCGGGATAGCGGTGGGATAGCGGCGGGATGGGGTGGGATAGCGGCGGGTTAGGGTGGGATTGCAGCGGGATAGGGGTGGGATAGCAGCGGGATAGGGGTGGGATAGCGGCGGATAGGAGTGGGATAGCGTCGGGATAGGGTGGGATAGCGGCGGGATGGGGTGGGATAGCGGCGGGATAGCGGCGGGTTAGGGTGGGATTGCAGCGGGATAGGGGTGGGATAGCGGCGGGATAGCAGCAAGATAGGGTGGGATAGTGGCGGGATAGGGTGGGATAGCACCAGGATAGCGGCGGGATAGGGGTGGGATAGTGGCGGGATAGGGGTGGGATAGCGGCGGATAGCACCGAGATGGGGTGGGATAGTGGTGGGATAGTGGCGGGATAGCGGCGGGATAACACCAGGATAGGGTGGGATAGGGCAGGATAGGGGTGGGATAGGGCAGGATAGAGGTGGGATAGGGCGGGATAGTGGTGGGATAGTGGCGAGATGCGGCGGGATACGGGTGTGATAGTGGCGGGATAGCAGCGGGATAGGGGTGGGATAGCGGTGGGATAGGGGCGGGATAGAGGTGGGATAGGGGTGGGATAGGGTGGGATAGTGCCGGGATAGCACTGGGATAGAGGTGGGATAGAGGTGGGATAGCGGCGGGATAGGATGGGATAGTGCTGGGATAGAGGCGGGATAGTGGCGGGATAGGGGCAGGATAGCGGTGGGATAGCGCCGGGATAGGGTGGGATAGAGGTGGGAAAGCAGACGGATAGAGGTGGGATAGGGTGGGATAGCGGCGGGATAGGGGTGGGATAGGGGCGTTATAGGACTCCTCTTCTGTCTGCTCCGCACCTCAGTCCCTCCGGCACGGTGGGCGCGGTTCTTACTCGTCTACATAGATCACAGCGAGGCGACTCCTCTTCCATCTGCTCCGCACCTCAGTCCGTCCGGCACGGTGGGCGCTGTTCTTACTCGTCTACATAGATCACAGCGAGGCGACTCCTCTTCCGTCTGCTCCGCACCTCAGTCCGTCCGGCACGGTGGGCGCTTCTTACTCGTCAACATAGATCACAGCGAGGCGACTCCTCTTCCGTCTGCTCTGCACCTCAGTCCGTCCGGCACGGTGGGCGCGGTTTTTACTCGTCTACATAGATCACAGCGAGGCGACTCCTCTTCCGTCTGCTCCGCACCTCAGTCCGTCCGGCACGGTGGGCGCGGTTCTTACTCATCTACATAGATCACAGCGAGGCGACTCCTCTTCCGTCTGCTTCGCGCCTCAGTCCCTCCGGCACGGTGGGCGCGGTTCTTACTCGTCTACATAGATCACAGCGAGGCGACTCCTCTTCCGTCTGCTCCGCACCTCAGTCCGTCCGGCACAGTGGGCGCGGTTCTTACTCGTCTACATAGATCAGAGAGAGGCGACTCCTCTTCCATCTGCTCCGCACCTTAGTCCGTCCGGCACAGTGGGCGCGGTTCTTACTCGTCTACATAGATCACAGCGAGGCGACTCCTCTTCCATCTGCTCTGCACCTCAGTCCGTCCGGCACGGTGGGCGCGGTTCTTACTCGTCTACATAGATCACAGCGAGGCGACTCCTCTTCCGTCTGCTCCGCACCTCAGTCCGTCCGGCACGGTGGGCGCTGTTCTTACTCGTCTACATAGATCAGAGCGAGGCGACTCCTCTTCCGTCTGCTCCGCACCTCAGTCCGTCCGGCACGGTGGGCGCTGTTCTTACTCGTGTACATAGATCAGAGCGAGGTGACTCCTCTTCCGTCTGCTTCGCACCTCAGTCCGTCCGGCACGGTGGGCGCTGTTCTTACTCGTGTACATAGATCAGAGCAGGGCGACTCCTCTTCCATCTGCTCTGCACCTCAGTCCGTCCGGCACAGTGGGCGCGGTTCTTACTCGTCTACATAGATCACAGCGAGGCGACTCCTCTTCCGTCTGCTCCGCACCTCAGTCCGTCCGGCACGGTGGGCGCGGTTCTTACTCGTCTACATAGATCACAGCAGGGCGACTCCTCTTCCGTCTGCTCCGCACCTCAGTCCGTCCGGCACGGTGGGCGCTGTTCTTACTCGTGTACATAGATCAGAGCGAGGTGACTCCTCTTCCGTCTGCTTCGCACCTCAGTCCGTCCGGCACGGTGGGCGCGGTTCTTCACTTGGTTGGGTTTTATTCGGACTTTCCCGCCAGCCAAGAAGAATACTACAGTCTATGCCCTTTCTTGCTAGGTTGACCCCACAGAGCAGACAGGAGCTCCAGCCCGCATAGATCCTGCCCACATTATTGCTGTCCCTCCAGTTTGCCTTAAAGGGTTTTCCAGTTGCTTGAAGTTATGGATAACAATGACATCAGTAGGGTCCTACAGCTGGGACCCCACCGGTCGCAGGGACCTCGTACCCGCTGCAGGCTCCCTGAAATGAACCAAATGGCCAGTTGTACATGCATGCAGCCGCTCCAGTGATTTCTATGGGATTTCTGGAGATGGCCATGTACAGCGCTCCACCATCACTCTAGACTTGCCGCCCACCCAGGTCTCCACAAGATCTACTTGGGTGACATTCCCGGGGCAGCCTCCTGTACTAGCTGTGACGGAAATAAGACTCCTAAAGAAAACCTGCCTGTTCCTGAAGCCCCATGGCAGGACATTGCCACGGATTCTTATCACCGATGTTCCACCGATTTTCTAAAATGGCTGACTTTGTACCCATGCTTGGTCTTTCTGCTGCTAGTCAACAACAGGCCTTTACACGTTGCATCGGATCGTGGTCTGCAGCTTCTACCTTCTGGAAAGACATCTGGAGACTGCTGATCTTCAGATGGACTTTTCCTCAGCTTACCATCTGCAACTGAGCGGGCAGAGTGGAAGGCATTAGGCAGATTCTGATTAACTATTTGCGCCACTTTGACTCTGCACGTCATGCGGCACCTCGGCTCCGTCCTATTCACTTGAAGCCGGGCCGTCACATTGAAGTGCAAGGAGACGAAGAAATCTGGAGAAAGTGGACACTCTATCTCCCTGTATCTAAAGGGAATCGGGATTACGTTGAGATGTCACATTTTGTTGTTAGATAATTATTTTCAAGCAGATCACACAAACAAATGTGCGTCTATGTATGAGTTAGACAGAATACCAGTGCTCATGACCTTTACTGGTACTTACTCTGGTTTCTTAATGTTTTATAGTTGTTTCCCATCTT
>CM065595.1:161462910-161696901 GCA_033119425.1 Bufotes viridis
GGAGCGTTGGTGGTAGCAGCAGAAGGAGCGTTGGTGGTAGCAGCAGAAGGAGCGCTGGTGGTAGCAGCAGAAGGAGGGCTGGTGGTAGCAGCAGAAGGAGGGCTGGTGGTAGCAGCAGAAGGAGGGTTGGTGGTAGCAGCAGAAGGAGGGCTGGTGGTAGCAGCAGAAGGAGGGTTGGTGGTAGCAGCAGAAGGAGCGCTGGTGGTAGCAGCAGAAGGAGCGCTGGTGGTACAGAAGGAGCGTAGGCAGAAGGAGCGTTGGTGGTAGCAGCAGAAGGAGCGTTGGTGGTAGCAGCAGAAGGAGCGTTGGTGGTAGCAGCAGAAGGAGCGTTGGTGGTAGCAGCAGAAGGAGCGTTGGTGGTAGCAGCAGAAGGAGCGCTGGTGGTAGCAGCAGAAGGAGGCTGGTGGTAGCAGCAGAAGGAGGGTTGGTGGTAGCAGCAGAAGCAGCGCTGGTGGTAGCAGCAGAAGGAGCGCTGGCGGTAGCAGCAGAAGGAGCGCTGGTGGTAGCAGCAGAAGGAGCGCTGGTGGTAGCAGCAGAAGGAGCGCTGGTGGTAGCAGCAGAAGGAGCGCTGGTGGTAGCAGCAGAAGGAGGGTTGGTGGTAGCAGCAGAAGGAGGGTTGGTGGTAGCAGCAGAAGAAGGGTTGGTGGTAGCAGCAGAAGGAGGGTTGGTGGTAGCAGCAGAAGGAGGGTTGGTGGTAGCAGCAGCCGCAGCAACAGACCAGAGCTGTGGTTGTGTTTTGACCAATGTGTTATGCACATGTGAAGGAAAAATTTATGTCACCCGTACATACTACACGTTATTCGTACATACTACACGTCATCAGTACATACTACACGTCATCAGTACATACTAAATGGTAAAACACTCGGTAACACTGACATGGAAAACGACCTAGGAATTTTAGTGAACAGCAAACTAAGCTGTAGAGACCAGTGTTAGGCAGCTGCTGCCAAGGCTAATAAGATAATGGGTTGCATCAGAAGGGGCACAGATGACCGTGATGAGAACATAGTCCTACCACTTTACACATCACTGGTCAGACGACACATGGAGGACTGTGTACAGTTCTGGGCTCCTGTGAACAAGGCGGACATAGCAGAGCTGGAGAGGGTTCAGAGGAGGGCAACTAAAGTAATAACTGGAATGGGGCAACTACAGGACCCTGAAAGGTTACCAAAATTAGGGTTATTCACCTTAGAAAAAAGACAACTGAGGGGAGATCTAATAACTATGTATAAATATATCAGGGGTCAGTACAGAGATCACTCCCATCATCTATTTATCCCCAGGACTGTGACGAGGGGACATCCTCTGCGTCTGGAGGAAAGAAGGTTTGTACACAAACATAGAAAAGGATTCTTCACTGTAAGAGCAGTGAGACTATGGACTCTTTACAGTAAGAGCAGTGAGACTATGGACTCTTTACTGTAAGAGCAGTGAGACTATGGACTCTTTACTGTAAGGGCAGTGAGACTATGGACTCTATACTGTAAGAGCAGTGAGACTATGGACTCTATACTGTAAGAGCAGTGAGACTATGGACTATTTACTGTAAGAGCAGCGAGACTATGGACTCTATACTGTAAGAGCAGTGAGACTATGGACTCTATACTGTAAGAGCAGTGAGACTATGGACTCTATACTGTAAGAGCAGTGAGACTATGGACTCTATACTGTAAGAGCAGTGAGACTATGGACTCTTTACTGTAAGAGCAGTGAGACTATGGACTCTTTACTGTAAGAGCAGTGAGACTATGGACTCTATACTGTAAGAGCAGTGAGACTATGGACTCTTTACTGTAAGAGCAGTGAGACTATGGACTCTATACTGTAAGAGCAGTGAGACTATGGACTCTATACTGTAAGAGCAGTGAGACTATGGACTCTTTACTGTAAGAGCAGTGAGACTATGGACTCTTTACTGTAAGAGCAGTGAGACTATGGACTCTATACTGTAAGAGCAGTGAGACTATGGACTATTTACTGTAAGAGCAGTGAGACTATGGACTCTTTACTGTAAGAGCAGTGAGACTATGGACTCTTTACTGTAAGAGCAGTGAGACTATGGACTCTTTACTGTAAGAGCAGTGAGACTATGGACTCTTTACTGTAAGAGCAGTGAGACTATGGACTCTATACTGTAAGAGCAGTGAGACTATGGACTCTTTACTGTAAGAGCAGTGAGACTATGGACTCTATACTGTAAGAGCAGTGAGACTATGGACTCTTTACTGTAAGAGCAGTGAGACTATGGACTCTTTACTGTAAGAGCAGTGAGACTATGGACTCTATACTGTAAGAGCAGTGAGACTATGGACTCTTTACTGTAAGAGCAGTGAGACTATGGACTCTATACTGTAAGAGCAGTGAGACTATGGACTCTTTACTGTAAGAGCAGTGAGACTATGGACTCTTTACTGTAAGAGCAGTGAGACTATGGACTCTATACTGTAAGAGCAGTGAGACTATGGACTCTATACTGTAAGAGCAGTGAGACCATGGACTCTTTACTGTAAGAGCAGTGAGACTATGGACTCCTTACTGTAAGAGCAGTGAGACTATGGACTCTTTACTGTAAGAGCAGTGAGACTATGGACTCTTTACTGTAAGAGCAGTGAGACTATGGACTCTTTACTGTAAGAGCAGTGAGACTATGGACTCTATACTGTAAGAGCAGTGAGACTATGGACTCTTTTACTGTAAGAGCAGTGAGACTATGGACTCTTTTACTGTAAGAGCAGTGAGACTATGGACTCTATACTGTAAGAGCAGTGAGACTATGGACTCTTTACTGTAAGAGCAGTGAGACTATGGACTCTTTACTGTAAGAGCAGTGAGACTATGGACTCTATACTGTAAGAGCAGTGAGACTATGGACTCTTTACTGTAAGAGCAGTGAGACTATGGACTCTTTACTGTAAGAGCAGTGAGACTATGGACTCTATACTGTAAGAGCAGTGAGACTATGGACTCTATACTGTAAGAGCAGTGAGACTATGGACTCTATACTGTAAAAGCAGTGAGACTATGGACTCTATACTGTAAGAGCAGTGAGACTATGGACTCTATACTGTAAGAGCAGTGAGACTATGGACTCTATACTGTAAGAGCAGTGAGACTATGGACTCTTTACTGTAAGAGCAGTGAGACTATGGACTCTTTACTGTAAGAGCAGTGAGACTATGGACTCTATACTGTAAGAGCAGTGAGACTATGGACTCTATACTGTAAGAGCAGTGAGACTATGGACTCTATACTGTAAGAGCAGTGAGACTATGGACTCTTTACTGTAAGAGCAGTGAGACTATGGACTCTATACTGTAAGAGCATTGAGACTATGGACTCTTTACTGTAAGAGCAGTGAGACTATGGACTCTATACTGTAAGAATAGTGAGACTATGGACTATTTACGTTAAGAGCAGGGAGACTATGGACTCTTACTGTAAGAGCAGTGAGACTATGGACTCTTTACTGTAAGAGCAGTGAGACTATGGACTCTTTACTGTAAGAGCAGTGAGACTATGGACTCTGTACTGTAAGAGCAGTGAGACTATGGACTCTATACTGTAAGTGCAGTGAGACTATGGACTCTTTACTGTAAGAGCAGTGAGACTATGGACTCTATACTGTAAGAGCAATGAGACTATGGACTCTATACTGTAAGAGCAGTGAGACTATGGACCCCTTACTGTAAGAGCAGTGAGACTATGGACTCTTTACTGTAAGAGCAGTGAGACTATAGACTCTTTACTGTAAGAGCAGTGAGACTATGGACTCTTTACTGTAAGAGTGGTGAGTCTATGGACTCTTTACTGTAAGAGCAGTGAGACTATGGACTCTTTACTGTAAGAGCAGTGAGACTATGGACTCTTTACTGTAAGAGCAAAAGACTATGGACTCTTTACTGTAAGAGCAGTGAGACTATGGACTCTATACTGTAAGAGCAGTGAGACTATAGACATTTACGTTAAGAGCAGTGAGACTATGGACTCTTTACTGTAAGAGCAGTGAGACTATGGACTCTTTACTGTAAGAGCAGTGAGACTATGGACTCTATACTGTAAGAGCAGTGAGACTATGGACTCTATACTGTAAGAGCAGTGAGACTATGGACTATTTACGTTAAGAGCAGGGAGACTATGGACTCTTTACTGTAAGAGCAGTGAGACTATGGACTCTTTACTGTAAGAGCAGTGAGACTATGGACTCTTTACTGTAAGAGCAGTGAGACTATGGACTCTATACTGTAAGTGCAGTGAGACTATGGACTCTTTACTGTAAGAGCAGTGAGACTATGGACTCTATACTGTAAGAGCAATGAGACTATGGACCCTATACTGTAAGAGCAGTGAGACTATGGACTCTATACTGTAAGAGCATTGAGACTATGGACTCTTTACTGTAAGAGCAGTGAGACTATGGACTCTTTACTGTAAGAGCAGTGAGACTATGGACTCTTTACTGTAAGAGTGGTGAGTCTATGGACTCTTTACTGTAAGAGCAGTGAGACTATGGACTCTTTACTGTAAGAGCAGTGAGACTATGGACTCTTTACTGTAAGAGCAGTAAGACTATGGACTCTTTACTGTAAGAGCAGTGAGACTATGGACTCTATACTGTAAGAGCAGTGAGACTATAGACATTTACGTTAAGAGCAGTGAGACTATGGACTCTTTACTGTAAGAGCAGTGAGACTATGGACTCTTTACTGTAAGAGCAGTGAGACTATGGACTCTTTACTGTAAGAGCAGTGAGACTATGGACTCTATACGGTAATAGCAGTGAGACTATGTATTCTTTACTGTAAGAGCAGTGAGACTATGGACTCTATACTGTAAGAGCAGTGAGACTATGGACTCTATACTGTAAGAGCAGTGAGACTATGGACTCTTTACTGTAAGAGCAGTGAGACTATGGACTCTATACTGTAAGAGCAGTGAGACTATGGACTCTTTACTGTAAGAGTGGTGAGACTATGGACTCTTTACTGTAAGAGCAGTGAGACTATGGACTCTATACTGTAAGAGCAGTGAGACTATGGACTCTTTACTGTAAGAGCAGTGAGACTATGGACTCTTTACTGTAAGAGCAGTGAGACTATGGACTCTATACTGTAAGAGCAGTGAGACTATGGATTCTATACTGTAAGAGCAGTGAGACTATGGACTCTTTACTGTAAGAGCAGGGAGACTATGGACTCTTTACTGTAAGAGCAGTAAAACCAGGGACTGTCTTCTTAGACAGAGAGAGACAAACCATATCCACTGTCCTTTCCATCACATTATACACAGTACTTTTAAGTGGTTACAGACTACCCTGCAATCCATCAGTGGTGGTCGTGCTTGCACAATATAGGAAAAGGCACAAACCAACTGTATGTGCGCTCCGATGGTCCCAGCAACCAGAGAGGCCGGCGCTTTGCAAATAGTGCGTAAACACGACCACGAATGATGGATTCCAGGGTGGTCTGTAACCATGGATACAAGCAGTGTATAATGTAATGGAAAAATGAATCCAGCCAGCAAAGGAAGCAATATTGATAATAACAGTACATTATTGAGCGCCTTGTATTAACTTTCTCTACATGATAAATGCTATTTTCTGAACTGAGAGGACCCCTTTAACATCAGATGAATCTAGAAATGCAGTCTGTTAGCTGTGCTTAGGAAACAGCGGCCCCTTTGGCCAAACATCAGAATGTCAGTTCAAATCATGTAACTTCATTAACACAAATACAATGTTCACACAATGAGAGCTGTTTCCCATCTCACATAAATTTAGCCCGGCCTCTAGACCTGCTCCAGATTTACTAATCCTATAGACAGTGTAGGCTTAGCCCGGGCCTCTAGACCGGCTCCAGATTTACTAATCCTATAGACGGTGTAAGCTCAACCCGGCCTCTAGACCGGCTCCAGATTTACTAATCCTATAGACGATGTAAGCTTAGCCCGGCCTCTAGACCTGCTCCATATTTACTAATCCTATAGACGGTGTAAGCTTAGCCCGGCCTCTAGACCTGCTCCAGATTTACTAATCCTATAGATGGAGTAAGCTTAGCCCGGCCTCTAGACCTGTTCCAGATTTACTAATCCTATAGACGGTGTAAGCTTAGCCCGGCCTCTAGACCGGCTCCAGATTTACTAATCCTATAGACAGTGTAAGCTCAGCCCGGCCTCTAGACCTGCTCCAGATTTACTAATCCTATAGACAGTGTAAGCTTAGCCTGGCCTCTAGACCGGCTCCAGATTTACTAATCCTATAGACAGTGTAGGCTTAGCCCGGCCTCAAGACCGGCTCCAGATTTACTAATCCTATAGACAGTGTAAGCTTAGCCCAGCCTCTAGACCTGCTCCAGATTTACTAATCCTATAGACAGTGTAGGCTTAGCCCGGCCTCAAGACCGGCTCCAGATTTACTAATCCTATAGACGGTGTAAGCTCAACCCGGCCTCTAGACCGGCTCCAGATTTACTAATCCTATAGACGATGTAAGCTTAGCCCGGCCTCTAGACCTGCTCCATATTTACTAATCCTATAGACGGTGTAAGCTTAGCCCGGCCTCTAGACCTGCTCCATATTTACTAATCCTATAGACAGTGTAAGCTTAGCCTGGCCTCTAGACCAGCTCCAGAATTACTAATCCTATAGATGATGTAAGCTTAGCCCGGCCTCTAGACCCGATCCAGATTTACTAATCCTATACACGGTGTAAGCTTAGCCCGGCCTCTAGACCGGCTCCAGATTTACTAATCCTATAGACGGTGTAAGCTTAGCCCGGCCTCCAGACCTGCTCCATATTTACTAATCCTATAGACGGTGTAAGCTTAGACCGGCCTCCAGACCTGCTCCAGATTTACTAATCCTATAGACTGTATAAGCTTAGCCCAGCCTCTAGACCTGCTCCAGATTTACTAATCCTATAGACGGTGTAAGCTTAGCCCGACCTCTAGACCGGCTCCAGATTTACTAATCCTATAGACGGTGTAAGCATAGCCCGGCCTCTAGTCCTGCTCCAGATTTACTAATCTAATAGACGGTGTAAGCTTAGCCCGGCCTATAGACCTGCTCCAGATTTACTAATCCTATAGACGGTGTAAGCTTAGCCCGGCCTCTATACCTGCCCCAGATTTACTAATCCTATAGACGGTGTAAGCTTAGCCCGGCCTCTAGATCTGCTCCAGATTTACTAATCCTATAGATGGTGTAAGCTTAGTCCGGCCTCTAGACCTGCTCCATATTTACTAATCCTATAGACGGTGTAAGCTTAGCCCGGCCTCTAGACCTGCTCCATATTTACTAATCCTATAGACAGTGTAAGCTTAGCCCGGCCTCTAGACCAGCTCCAGATTTACTAATCCTATAGACGGTGTAAGCTCAGCCCGGCCTCAAGACCTGCTCCAGATTTACTAATCCTATAGACGGTGTAAGCTTAGCCCGGCCTCTAGACCTGCTCCATATTTACTAATCCTATAGACAGTGTAAGCTTAGCCCGGCCTTTAGACCAGCTCCAGATTTACTAATCCTATAGATGATGTAAGCTTAGCCCGGCCTCTAGACCCGCTCCAGATTTACTAATCCTATACACGGTGTAAGTTTAGCCCGGCCTCTAGACCTGCCCCAGATTTACTAATCCTATAGACGGTGTAAGCTTAGCCCGGCCTCCAGACCTGCTCCAGATTTACTAATCCTATAGACTGTGTAAGCTTAGCCCAGCCTCTAGACCTGCTCCAGATTTACTAATCCTATAGACGGTGTAGGCTTAGCCCGGCCTCTAGACCTGCTCCAGATTTACTAATCCTATAGATGGTGTAAGCTTAGCCCGGCCTCTAGACCGGCTCCAGATTTACTAATCCTACAGACGGTGTAAGCTTAGCCCGGCCTCCAGACCTGCTCCATATTTACTAATCCTATAGACGGTGTAAGCTTAGCCCGGCCTCCAGACCTGCTCCAGATTTACTAATCCTATAGACTGTGTAAGCTTAGCCCAGCCTCTAGACCTGCTCCAGATTTACTAATCCTATAGACGGTGTAAGCTTAGCCCGGCCTCTAGACCGGCTCCAGATTTACTAATCCTATAGACGGTGTAAGCTAGCCCGGCCTCTAGACCTGCTCCATATTTACTAATCCTATAGACGGTATAAGCTTAGCCCGGCCTCTATACCTGCCCCAGATTTACTAATCCTATAGATGGTGTAAGCTTAGCCCGGCCTCTAGACCGGCTCCAGATTTACTAATCCTATAGATGGTGTAAGCTTAGCCCGGCCTCTAGACCTGCTCCAGATTTACTAATCCTATAGACGGTGTAAGCTTAGCCCGGCCTCTAGACCGGCTCCAGATTTACTAATCCTATAGAGGGTGTAAGCTTAGCCCGGCCTCTAGACCTGCTCCAGATTTACTAATCCTATAGACCAGTGATGGGCAACGCGCGGCTCTCCAGCTGTTGCAGAACTACAACTCCCAGCATGCAAAGCCTGTCTATAGCTATCATCCTACTGCAGGGCATGGTGGGGTTGTAGTTTAGCAACAGCTGGAGAGCCACGACTTGCCCATCACTGCTATAGACGGTGTAAGCTTAACCCGGCCTCTAGACCTGCTCCAGATTTACTAATCCTATAGACGGTGTAAGCTTAGCCCGGCCTCTAGACCGGCTCCAGATTTACTAATCCTATAGACGGTGTAAGCTTAGCCCGGCCTCTATACCTGCCCCAGATTTACTAATCCTATAGATGGTGTAAGCTTAGCCCGGCCTCTAGATCTGCTCCAGCTTTACTAATCCTATAGACGGTGTAAGCTTAGCCCGGCCTCCAGACCTGCTCCAGATTTACTAATCCTATAGATGGTGTAATCTTAGCCCGGCCTCTAGACCTGCCCCAGATTTACTAATCCTATAGATGGTGTAAGCTTAGCCCGGCCTCTAGACCTGCTCCAGATTTACTAATCCTATAGATGGTGTAAGCTTAGCCCGGCCTCTAGACCTGCTCCAGATTTACTAATCCTATAGACGGTGTAAGCTTAGCCCGGCCTCTAGACCTGCCCCAGATTTACTAATCCTATAGATGGTGTAAGCTTAGCCCGGCCTCTAGACCGGCTCCAGATTTACTAATCCTATAGACGGTGTAAGCTTAGCCCGGCCTCTAGACCTGCTCCAGATTTACTAATCCTATAGACGGTGTAAGCTTAGCCCGGCCTCTAGACCTGCTCCAGATTTACTAATCCTATATGATAATGTAACCTTAGCCCGGCCTCTAGACCGGCTCCAGATTTACTAATCCTATAGACGGTGTCAGCTTAGACCGGCCTCTAGACCTGCTCCAGATTTACTAATCCTATAGATGGTGTAAGCTTAGCCCGGCCTCTAGACCTGCTCCAGATTTACTTATCCTATAGACGGTGTAAGCTTAGCCTGACCTCTAGACCTGCTCCAGATTTACTAATCCTATAGATGGTGTAAGCTTAGCCCGGCCTCTAGACCTGCCCCAGATTTACTAATCCTATAGACGGTGTAAGCTTAGCTCAGCCTCTAGACCTGCTCCATATTTTCTAATCCTATAGATGGTGTAAGCTTAGCCCGGCCTCTAGACCTGCTCCAGATTTACTAATCCTATAGATGGTGTAAGCTTAGCCCGGCCTCTAGACCTGCTCCAGATTTACTAATCCTATAGACGGTGTAAGCTTAGCCCGGCCTCTAGACCTGCTCCAGATTTACTAATCCTATAGACGGTGTAAGCTTAGCCCGGCCTCTAGACCTGCTCCAGATTTACTAATCCTATAGACTGTGTAAGCTTAGCTCGGCCTCTAGACCTGCTCCAGATTTACTAATCCTATAGACGGTGTAAGCTTAGCCCGGCCTCTAGACCTGCTCCAGATTTACTAATCCTATAGAAGGTGTAAGCTTAGCCCGGCCTCTAGACCTGCTCCAGATTTACTAATCCTATAGACGGTGTAAGCTTAGCCCGGCCTCTAGACCTGCCCCAGATTTACTAATCCTATAGACGGTGTAAGCTTAGCCCGGCCTCTAGACCTGCCCCAGATTTACTAATCCTATAGACGGTGTAAGCTTAGCCCAGCCTCTAGACCTGCTCCAGATTTACTAATCCTATAGATGGTGTAAGCTTAGCCCGGCCTCTAGACCTGCTCCAGATTTACTAATCCTATAGACGGTGTAAGCTTAGCCCGGCCTCTAGACCTGCTCCAGATTTACTAATCCTATAGATGGTGTAAGCTTAGCCCGGCCTCTAGACCTGCTCCAGATTTACTAATCCTATAGACGGTGTAAGCTTAGCCCGGCCTCTAGACCTGCTCCATATTTACTAATCCTATAGACGGTGTAAGCTTAGCCCGGCCTCTAGACCTGACTCCAGATTTACTAATCCTATAGACAGTGTAAGCTTAGCCCGGCCTCTAGACCTGCTCCAGATTTACTAATCCTATAGATGGTGTAAGCTTAGCCCGGCCTCTAGACCTGGCCCAGATTTACTAATCCTATAGACGGTGTAAGCTTAGCCCGGCCTCTAGACCTGCTCCAGATTTACTAATCCTATAGATGGTGTAAGCTTAGCCCAGCCTCTAGACCGGCTCCAGATTTACTAATCCTATAGATGGTGTAAGCTTAGCCCGGCCTCTAGACCTGGCTCCAGATTTACTAATCCTATAGACGGTGTAAGCTTAGCCCGGCCTCTAGACCTGCTCCAGATTTACTAATCCTATAGATGGTGTAAGCTTAGCCCGGCCTCTAGACCTGCTCCAGATTTACTAATCCTATAGACGGTGTAAGCTTAGCCCGGCCTCTAGACCTGCTCCAGATTTACTAATCCTATAGACGGTGTAAGCTCAGCCCGGCCTCTAGACCTGCTCCAGATTTACTAATCCTATAGACGGTGTAAGCTTAGCCCAGCCTCTAGACCTGCTCCAGATTTACTAATCCTATAGATGGTGTAAGCTTAGCCCGGCCTCTAGACCTGCTCCAGATTTACTAATCCTATAGATGGTGTAAGCTTAGCCCGGCCTCTAGACCTGCCCCAGATTTACTAATCCTATAGACGGTGTAAGCTTAGCCCGGCCTCTAGACCTGCTCCAGATTTACTAATCCTATAGACGGTGTAAGCTTAGCCCGGCCTCTAGACCTGCTCCAGATTTACTAATCCTATAGATGGTGTAAGCTTAGCCCGGCCTCTAGACCTGCTCCAGATTTACTAATCCTATAGACGGTGTAAGCTTAGCCCGGCCTCTAGACCTGCTCCAGATTTACTAATCCTATAGACGGTGTAAGCTTAGCCCGGCCTCTAGACCGGCTCCAGATTTACTAATCCTATAGATGGTGTAAGCTTAGCCCGGCCTCTAGACCTGCTCCAGATTTACTAATCCTATAGATGGTGTAAGCTTAGCCCGGCCTCTAGACCTGCTCCAGATTTACTAATCCTATAGATGGTGTAAGCTTAGCCCGGCCTCTAGACCTGCTCCAGATTTACTAATCCTATAGATGGTGTAAGCTTAGCCCGGCCTCTAGACCTGCTCCAGATTTACTAATCCTATAGATGGTGTAAGCTTAGCCCGGCCTCTAGACCTGCTCCAGATTTACTAATCCTATAGATGGTGTAAGCTTAGCCCGGCCTCTAGACCTGCCCCAGATTTACTAATCCTATAGACGGTGTAAGCTTAGCCCGGCCTCTAGACCTGCTCCAGATTTACTAATCCTATAGATGGTGTAAGCTTAGCCCGACCTCTAGACCTGCCCCAGATTTACTAATCCTATAGACGGTGTAAGCTTAGCCCGGCCTCTAGACCGGCTCCAGATTTACTTATCCTATAGACGGTGTAAGCTTAGCCCGGCCTCTCCAGATTTACTAATCCTATAGACGGTGTAAGCTTAGCCCGGCCTCTAGACCTGCTCCAGATTTACTAATCCTATAGACGGTATAAGCTTAGCCCGGCCTCTAGACCTGCTCCAGCTTTACTAATCCTATAGACGGTGTAAGCTTAGCCCGGCCTCTAGACCTGCCCCAGATTTACTAATCCTATAGACGGTGTAAGCTTAGCCCGGCCTCTAGACCTGCTCCAGATTTACTAATCCTATAGATGGTGTAAGCTTAGCCCGGCCTCTAGACCTGCCTCAGATTTACTAATCCTATAGATGGTGTAAGCTTAGCCCGGCCTCTAGACCTGCCCCAGATTTACTAATCCTATAGACTGTGTAAGCTTAGCCCGGCCTCTAGACCGGCTCCAGATTTACTTATCCTATAGACGGTGTAAGCTTAGCCCGGCTCCAGATTTACTAATCCTATAGACGGTGTAAGCTTAGCCCGGCCTCCAGACCTGCTCCAGATTTACTAATCCTATAGACGGTATAAACTTAGCCCGGCCTCTAGATCTGCTCCAGATTTACTAATCCTATAGATGGTGTAAGCTTAGCCCGGCCTCTAGACCTGCCCCAGATTTACTAATCCTATAGATGGTGTAAGCTTAGTCCGACCTCTAGACCTGCTCCAGATTTACTATTCCTATAGACGGTGTAAGCTTAGCCCGGCCTCTAGACCTGCCCCAGATTTACTAATCCTATAGACCGTGTAAGCTTAGCCCGGCCTCTAGACCTGCCCCAGATTTACTAATCCTATAGATGGTGTAAGCTTAGCCCGGCCTCTAGACCTGCTCCAGATTTACTAATCCTATAGATGGTGTAAGCTTAGCCCGGCCTCTAGACCTGCTCCAGATTTACTAATCCTATAGATGGTGTAAGCTTAGCCCGGCCTCTAGACCTGCTCCAGATTTACTAATCCTATAGATGGTGTAAGCTTAGCCCGGCCTCTAGACCTGCTCCAGATTTACTAATCCTATAGATGGTGTAAGCTAGCCCGGCCTCTAGACCTGCTCCAGATTTACTAATCCTATAGATGGTGTAAGCTTAGCCCGGCCTCTAGACCTGCCCCAGATTTACTAATCCTATAGACGGTGTAAGCTTAGCCCGGCCTCTAGACCGGCTCCAGATTTACTAATCCTATAGATGGTGTAAGCTTAGTCCGGCCTCTAGACCTGCCCCAGATTTACTAATCCTATAGACTGTGTAAGCTTAGCCCGGCCTCTAGACCGGCTCCAGATTTACTTATCCTATAGACGGTTGTAAGCTTAGCCCGGCTCCAGATTTACTAATCCTATAGACGGTGTAAGCTTAGCCCGGCCTCCAGACCTGCTCCAGATTTACTAATCCTATAGACGGTATAAACTTAGCCCGGCCTCTAGATCTGCTCCAGCTTTACTAATCCTATAGACGGTGTAAGCTTAGCCCGGCCTCTAGACCTGCCCCAGATTTACTAATCCTATAGATGGTGTAAGCTTAGTCCGGCCTCTAGACCTGCTCCAGATTTACTATTCCTATAGACGGTGTAAGCTTAGCCCGGCCTCTAGACCTGCCCCAGATTTACTAATCCTATAGACGGTGTAAGCTTAGCCCGGCCTCTAGACCTGCCCCAGATTTACTAATTCTATAGACGGTGTAAGCTTAGCCCGACCTCTAGACCTGCTCCAGATTTACTAATCCTATAGATGGTGTAAGCTTAGCCCGTCCTCTAGACCTGCTCCAGATTTACTAATCCTATAGATGGTGTAAGCTTAGCCCGGCCTCTAGACCTGCTCCAGATTTACTAATCCTATAGACGGTGTAAGCTTAGCCCGGCCTCTAGACCGGCTCCGGATTTACTAATCCTATAGATGGTGTAAGCTTAGTCCGACCTCTAGACCTGCCCCAGATTTACTAATCCTTTAGACGGTGTAAGCTTAGCCCGGCCTCTAGACCGGCTCCAGATTTACTTATCCTATAGACGGTGTAAGCTTAGCCCGGCTCCAGATTTACTAATCCTATAGACGGTGTAAGCTTAGCCCGGCCTCCAGACCTGCTCCAGATTTACTAATCCTATAGACGGTATAAACTTAGCCCGGCCTCTAGATCTGCTCCAGCTTTACTAATCCTATAGACGGTGTAAGCTTAGCCCGGCCTCTAGACCTGCCCCAGATTTACTAATCCTATAGACGGTGTAAGCTTAGCCCGGCCTCTAGACCTGCTCCAGATTTACTAATCCTATAGATGGTGTAAGCTTAGCCCGGCCTCTAGACCTGCTCCAGATTTACTAATCCTATAGATGGTGTAAGCTTAGCCCGGCCTCTAGACCGGCTCCAGATTTACTAATCCTATAGACGGTGTAAGCTTAGCCCGGCCTCTAGACCGGCTCCAGATTTACTAATCCTATAGAAGGTGTAAGCTTAGCCCGGCCTTTAAACCGGCTCCAGATTTACTAATCCTATAGACGGTGTAAGCTTAGCCCGGCCTCTAGACCTGCCCCAGATTTACTAATTCTATAGACGGTGTAAGCTTAGCCCGACCTCTAGACCTGCCCCAGATTTACTAATCCTATAGATGGTGTAAGCTTAGCCCGGCCTCTAGACCTGCCCCAGATTTACTAATTCTATAGACGGTGTAAGCTTAGCCCGACCTCTAGACCTGCTCCAGATTTACTAATCCTATAGACGGTGTAAGCTTAGCCCGGCCTCTAGACCTGCTCCAGATTTACTAATCCTATATATGGTGTAAGCTTAGCCCGGCCTCTAGACCTGCTCCAGATTTACTAATCCTATAGATGGTGTAGGCTTAGCCCAGCCTCTAGACCTGCTCCAGATTTACTAATCCTATAGATGGTGTAAGCTTAGCCCGGCCTCTAGACCTGCTCCAGATTTACTAATCCTATAGATGGTGTAAGCTTAGCCCGGCCTCTAGACCTGCTCCAGATTTACTAATCCTATAGACGGTGTAAGCTTAGCCCGGCCTCTAGACCTGCTCCAGATTTACTAATCCTATAGATGGTGTAAGCTTAGTCCGACCTCTAGACCTGCCCCAGATTTACTAATCCTTTAGACGGTGTAAGCTTAGCCCGGCCTCTAGACCGGCTCCAGATTTACTTATCCTATAGACGGTGTAAGCTTAGCCCGGCTCCAGATTTACTAATCCTATAGACGGTGTAAGCTTAGCCCGGCCTCCTGACCTGCTCCAGATTTACTAATCCTATAGACGGTATAAACTTAGCCCGGCCTCTAGATCTGCTCCAGCTTTACTAATCCTATAGACGGTGTAAGCTTAGCCCGGCCTCTAGACCTGCCCCAGATTTACTAATCCTATAGACGGTGTAAGCTTAGCCCGGCCTCTAGACCTGCTCCAGATTTACTAATCCTATAGATGGTGTAAGCTTAGCCCGGCCTCTAGACCTGCTCCAGATTTACTTATCCTATAGATGGTGTAAGCTTAGCCCGGCCTCTAGACCTGCCCCAGATTTACTAATCCTATAGATGGTGTAAGCTTAGCCCGACCTCTAGACCGGCTCCAGATTTACTAATCCTATAGACGGTGTAAGCTTAGCCCGGCCTCTAGACCGGCTCCAGATTTACTAATCCTATAGAAGGTGTAAGCTTAGCCCGACCTCTAAACCGGCTCCAGATTTACTAATCCTATAGATGGTGTAAGCTTAGCACGGCCTCTAGACCTGCTCCAGATTTACTAATCCTATAGATGGTGTAAGCTTAGCCCGGCCTCTAGACCTGCTCCAGATTTACTAATCCTATAGACGGTGTAAGCTTAGCCCGGCCTCTAGACCGGCTCCAGATTTACTAATCCTATAGATGGTGTAAGCTTAGTCCGACCTCTAGACCTGCCCCAGATTTACTAATCCTTTAGACGGTGTAAGCTTAGCCCGGCCTCTAGACCGGCTCCAGATTTACTTATCCTATAGACGGTGTAAGCTTAGCCCGGCTCCAGATTTACTAATCCTATAGATGGTGTAAGCTTAGCCCGGCCTCCAGACCTGCTCCAGATTTACTAATCCTATAGACGGTATAAACTTAGCCCAGCCTCTAGATCTGCTCCAGATTTACTAATCCTATAGACGGTGTAAGCTTAGTCCGACCTCTAGACCTACCCCAGATTTACTAATCCTTTAGACGGTGTAAGCTTAGCCCGGCCTCTAGACCGGCTCCAAATTTACTTATCCTATAGACGGTTTAAGCTTAGCCCGGCTCCAGATTTACTAATCCTATAGACGGTGTAAGCTTAGCCCGGCCTCCAGACCTGCTCCAGATTTACTAATCCTATAGACGGTATAAACTTAGCCCGGCCTCTAGACCTGCCCCAGATTTACTAATCCTATAGATGGTGTAAGCTTAGCCCGGCCTCTAGACCCGCTCCAGATTTACTAATCCTATAGACGGTGTAAGCTTAGCCCGGCCTCTAGACCTGCTCCAGATTTACTAATCCTATAGACGGTGTAAGCTTAGCCCGGCCTCTAGACCTGCCCCAGATTTACTAATTCTATAGACGGTGTAAGCTTAGCCCGGCCTCTAGACCTGCCCCAGATTTACTAATCCTATAGACGGTGTAAGCTTAGCCCGGCCTCTAGACCGGCTCCAGATTTACTAATCCTATAGATGGTGTAAGCTTAGTCCGACCTCTAGACCTACCCCAGATTTACTAATCCTTTAGACGGTGTAAACTTAGCCCGGCCTCTAGACCGGCTCCAGATTTACTTATCCTATAGACGGTGTAAGCTTAGCCCGGCTCCAGATTTACTAATCCTATAGATGGTGTAAGTTTAGCCCGGCCTCCAGACCTGCTCCAGATTTACTAATCCTATAGACGGTATAAACTTAGCCCAGCCTCTAGATCTGCTCCAGATTTACTAATCCTATAGACGGTGTAATCTTAGTCCGACCTCTTGACCGGCTCCAGATTTACTAATCCTTTAGACGGTGTAAGCTTAGCCCGGCCTCTAGACCGGCTCCAGATTTACTTATCCTATAGACGGTGTAGCTTAGCCTCGGCTCCAGATTTACTAATCCTATAGACAGTGTAAGCTTAGCCCGGCCTCTAGACCTGCCCCAGATTTACTAATCCTATAGGATTAGTAAATCTGGAGCAGGCCTAGAGGCCGGGCTAAGCTTACACAGTCTATAGGATTAGTAAATCTGGAGCCGGTCTAGAGGCCGGGCTAAGCTTACACCGTCTATAGGATTAGTAGATCTGGAGCGGATCTAGAGGCCGGGCTAAGCTTACACCTCTATAGGATTAGTAAATCTGGAGCCGGCCTAGAGGCCGGGCTAAGCTACACCGTCTATAGGATTAGTAAATCTGGAGCAGGTCTAGAGGCCGGGCTAAGCACACCTCTATAGGATTAGTAAATCTGGAGCAGGTCTAGAGGCCGGGCTAAGCTACACCGTCTATAGAATTAGTAAATCTGGGGCAGGTCTAGAGGTCGGGCTAAGCTACACCATCTATAGATTAGTAAATCTGGGGCAGGTCTAGAGGCCGGGCTAGCTACACCGTCTATAGAATTAGTAAATCTGGGGCAGGTCTAGAGGCCGGGCTAAGCTACACCGTCTATAGGATTAGTAATCTGGGGCAGGTCTAGAGGCCGGGCTAAGCTACACCATCTATAGGATTAGTAAATCTGGGGCAGGTCTAGAGGCCGGGCTAAGCTACACCGTCTATAGAATTAGTAAATCTGGAGCAGGTCTAGAGGCCGGACTAAGCTTACACCATCTATAGGATTAGTAAATCTGGAGCAGGTCTAGAGGCCGGGCTAAGCTTACACCATCTATAGGATTAGTAAATCTGGAGTAGGTCTAGAGGCCGGGCTAAGCTACACCGTCTATAGGATTAGTAAATCTGGAGCAGGTCTAGAGGCTGGGCTAGCTTACACCATCTATAGGATTAGTAAATCTGGAGCAGGTCTAGAGGCCGGGCTAGCTTATACCATCTATAGGATTAGTAAACCTGAGCGGGTCTAGAGGCCGGGCTAGCTACACCATCTATAGGATTAGTAAATCTGAGCAGGTCTAGAGGCCGGGCTAAGCTTACACCGCCTATAGGATTAGTAAATCTGGAGCAGGTCCAGAGGCCGGGCTAGCTTCACAGTCTATAGGATTAGTAAATCTGGAGTCGGCCTAGAGGCCAGCTGCTACACCGTCTATAGGATTAGTAAATCTGGAGCGGGTCTAGAGGCCGGGCTAAGCTTACACCCTCTATAGGATTAGTAAAAACTTAACTTGTAAACTTGTATAAACTTAGCCCGGCCTCTAGACCTGCCCCAGATTTACTAATCCTATAGATGGTGTAAGCTTAGCCAGGCCTCTAGACCCGCTCCAGATTTACTAATCCTATAGACGGTGTAAGCTTATCCCGGCCTCTAGACCTGCTCCAGATTTACTAATCCTATAGACTGTGTAAGCTTAGCCCGGCCTCTAGACCTGCTCCAGATTTACTAATCCTATAGACGGTGTAAGCTTAGCCCGGCCTCTAGACCTGCTCCAGATTTACTAATCCTATAGATGGTGTAAGCTTAGCCCGGCCTCTAGACCTGCTCCAGATTTACTAATCCTATAGATGGTGTAAGCTTAGTTCGGCCTCTAGACCTGCCCCAGATTTACTAATCCTATAGACGGTGTAAGCTTAGCCCGGCCTCTAGACCCGCTCCAGATTTACTAATCCTATAGACGGTGTAAGCTTAGCCCGGCCTCTAGACCTGCTCCAGATTTACTAATCCTATAGACGGTGTAAGCTTAGCCCGGCCTCTAGACCTGCTCCAGATTTACTAATCCTATAGACGGTGTAAGCTTAGCCCGGCCTCTAGACCTGCTCCAGATTTACTAATCCTATTGATGGTGTAAGCTTAGCCCGGCCTCTAGACCTGCTCCAGATTTACTAATCCTATAAATGGTGTAAACTTAGCCCGGCCTCTAGACCTGCTCCAGATTTACTAATCCTATAGACAGTGTAAGCTCAGCCCGGCCTCTAGACCCGCTCCAGATTTACTAATCCTATAGACGGTGTAAGCTTAGCCCGGCCTCTAGACCTGCCCCAGATTTACTAATCCTATAGAAGGTGTAAGCTTAGCCCGGCCTCCAGACCTGCTCCAGATTTACTAATCCTATAGACGGTGTAAGTTTAGCCCAGCCTCTAGTCCTGCACCAGATTTACTAATCCTATAGACGGTGTAAGCTTAGCCCGGCCTCTAGACCTGCCCCAGATTTACTAATCCTATAGAAGGTGTAAGCTTAGCCCGGCCTCTAGACCTGCTCCAGATTTACTAATCCTATAGATGGTGTAAACTTAGCCCGGCCTCTAGACCGGCTCCAGATTTACTAATCCTATAGAAGGTGTAAGCTTAGCCCGGCCTCTAGACCTGCTCCAGATTTTTCGCAGGGCTCAGGATAATGATGAATCTGGTGCAGGTATAGACACTTTTCAGTAGTAACAAAAGCAATAGAAATTTGAAGGCATAATTGTTGTGGAATTTTGCTCAAAATGGCACATTTGAGGCCTGGCTCACCATCTGGTCGACCTTTTTGGAAAACTATTTTACAGCCTACAGTAGATGCCTCAATTTGTGCCACTTTTTGGGTAGATTTTCCTGTGCAGACACATTAGTAAATCTGGGCCAGTGATGTCCGATAACCATTCTCTCTTCTTTAGGAATGAAGGGCGAGCAGGGAAAACCGGGACAAGATGGAGAAAAAGGTAAGAATCCTGGAGAATCTTTGTTATGCAGAAAGAATCACAGGCGTCCACTATGTGGAGAAAGGAGCCATAGAAATCCAGTGGTGAAGAGCTGCTCAAAGTGAGGTCTCCTCAAAAGTGAAGAGGCTGAAGGTCCAGAGGGCCCAGGCTTCCTCTCTGCAGAGGAGTCACCTCAGAGGATGAGATCATTAACTAATAAGCTCTGATTTGTGCAGAATACGTGAGCACCTCCTCCTGCTAGAGGTGGCCATGCTTCTTACTGTAAGAGCGGTGAAACTGTGAAGGAGCTAAATCCCAATATGTGAATGTCTAGAGTCCTTATATGTATCCCTGAACCAGTGGGATCGCCACTGTGATCACGTGATTTGTAGTGGGCGCGACCCACCCTCCCTCTCTCTTCTGTATACCTTGGAAGGAATTTTCTTCCATAGTAACATGGCATTGAGTGACATTTTGGATCCCTTGTGTGTAGAAGCCCTGCATGTTGGGGGTTCACTGATATGTTCATTGTTCTAAAAATACTGGGGGTCATTTATTATCCAGAGATACAGCTATATTAGGCATATATATGGCGCAGATGGCAGAGCAAAGGTTATTTGCACCTCAATCTGCGACTTTTCCCTGTTCACGCCAGGTCTAAAATTGTGGGCGTGGGTAGGGAAGGGGACGGGCTGGGAGCCTGTCTCGCTTACTATTTTCTACGCCTGTTTTAAGCATAGAAAATGGTCCAAATGTAAGACAGCAAGGAAGCGGTCTAACATTTAGAACTGGCGCTAGATGCGCCGGGGCTTCTTTATAACTTCAGTGGATCCACCACCAGATATAGGGGTTATTAAGACTGGCGTCTAGCATGCCGGTCTTAATAAATGACCCCCACTATTTGTATTGTGCCATGTTGGTGGAATTGTCAGGGGAGGGGACCATGCAGCAGTTGCCAGGATGGTGGAGAACATAGGTGGGCACCATATTGGTAAAGGTTGGTATGGACACTGCTCTGGCCTTTAACAAAAGGCACACAAGTCAGGGGAAGCCATGAAGCCCCTGGAAAGAGTCCAGTGCACTGGACTCCTGTCCTCACCAGAAAGTCAGTTGGGCACTGTCAGGAGTGGCTCAAGGAGTGTTGTGTGGGCACGCTGTGAATTGGCGCGCAGCGAAGAATCATGGAGAGTCAGCTCAGATATGGAGCTGAGCGCAGCCTGTGATGGCTGCCTGATTCTAAACAGTTCAGAGCTGCCAGAGACCAGAACTGTCCCCCACCTTATCTGGATGGGATGTCACTTCTGCTGTGGATGGGGCCAGCACTATTTTTCTGCCTGGAGCATGAGTAGATGGGGTGGATAAGTGCTTGTGCTAGGGAGAAGCAAAGCCCTGGCCCCATCCACAGCAGAAGTGACATCCCATCCATCGACGAGACAGGAAACCAGCCAGGGATGCATGTCTGTATCATACTTAGGGCGGGTTCGCATTCACGTTATAAATTCCATTATGAGGTTTTGTTATAACAGTGTTAGAGCAGAATATGACGGAATTTTAGGACGCAATGCAAAACGGAACCCTTTAAGAGGCATTCGGGTTTGCTTCGTCCTAATACATGTCTATGGGCACAAATAACGGTTCCGTTTTGTTCCGTTATACATGATGGAAAACAAAGTCGTGTTGTTATAACACTGTTATTAGTGAACCCTATAACGGAATTTATAACACAAATGCAAACCCACCCTCACCAATGCCCTGCCCCAGGGAATGCCCAGAGCATCCCCAGGATTTTGCTGGCACTGCCTCTAAAAATCAGTATCAGTCCCTGTAAATTCGGACCGACCACGTAGCTGCTATGGGTGTATGGGAAGGAGCCCAGCCAGTTTAAATGGCCCCGCCTCTTTCCAACCCGAATATACAGAACAGTAATGCTAGACCAGGGCCGAGAAGTGAGCAGCGCTACCTTGTATAATAGCCTCAGTGCAAGTACATAATCATCCTCTTCTTGAGGAGGATGCTCTGTGAGGGCGGAACTAACGAGGATGCTCTGTGAGGGCGGAACTAACGAGGATGCTCTGTGAGGCGGAATTAATGAGGAATTCTCTGTGAGGGCGGAACTAACAAGGATGATCTGGGAAGAGGAACTAACGAGGATGATCTGGGAGGAGGAACTACCGAGGATGATCTGGGAGGAGGAACTAACGAGGATGCTCTTGGAGGGCAGAACTAACGAGGATGCTCTGGGAGGAGGAACTAACGAGGATGCTCTGGGAGGGTGGAACTAACAAGGATGCTCTGGGAGGGAGGAACTAATGAGGATGCTCTGGGAGGGAGGAACTAATGAGGATGCTCTGGGAGGGCTAAACTAACAAGGATGCTCTGGGAGGGCGGAACTAATGAGGATGCTCTGGGAGGATAGAACTAACCAGGATGCTCTGGGAGGGTGGAATTAACGAGGATGCTCTGGGAGTGCGGAACTAACAAGGATGCTCTGGGAGGGCAGAACTAATGAGGATGCTCTGGGAGGGTAGAACTAGCAAGGATGCTCTGGGAGGGTAGAACTAACGAGGATGCTCTGGGAGGGCTGAACTAACAAGGATGCTCTGGGAGGGTGGAATTAACGAGGATGCTCTGGGAGGGTAGAATTAACGAGGATGCTCTGGGAGGGTGGAACTAACAAGGATGCTCTGGGAGGGAGGAACTAATGAGGATGCTCTGGGAGGGCGGAATTAACAAGAATGCGCTAGTAGGGTAAAACTAACGAGGATGCTCTGGGAGGGTGGAACTAACGAGGATGCTCTGGGAGGGTGGAACTAACGAGGATGCTCTGGGAGGGTGGAATTAACGAGGATGCTCTGGGAGGGTGGAACTAACGAGGATGCTCTGGGAGGGTGGAACTAACGAGGATGCTCTGGGAGGGTGGAATTAACGAGGATGCTCTGGGAGGGTGGAACTAACAAGGATGCTCTGGGAGGGAGGAACTAATGAGGATGCTCTGGGAGGGTGGAATTAACGAGGATGCTCTGGGAGGGAGGAACTAATGAGGATGCTCTGGGAGGGCGGAATTAACAAGAATGCTCTGGGAGGGAGGAACTAATGAGGATGCTCTGGGAGGGTGGAACTAACGAGGATGCTCTGGGAGGGAGGAACTAATGAGGATGCTCTGGGAGGGTGGAATTAACAAGGATGCTCTGGGAGGGAGGAACTAACGAGGATGCTCTGGGAGGGAGGAACTAATGAGGATGCTCTGGGACGGTAGAACTAACGAGGATGCTCTGGGAGGGTAGAACTAACGAGGATGCTCTGGGAGGGTAGAACTAACGAGGATGCTCTGGGAGGGTAGAACTAACGAGGATGCTCTGGGAGGGTAGAACTAACGAGGATGCTCTGGGAGGGTAGAACTAACGAGGATGCTCTGGGAGGGTAGAACTAACGAGGATGCTCTGGGAGGGCAGAACTAATGAGGATGCTCTGGGAGGGAGGAACTAATGAGGATGCTCTGGGAGGGAGGAACTAATGAGGATGCTCTGGGAGGGTGGAACTAATGAGGATGCTCTGGGAGGGCTGAACTAACAAGGATGCTCTGGGAGGGCGGAACTAATGAGGATGCTCTGGGCGGAACTAACCAGGATGCACTGGGAGTGCGGAACTAACGAGGATGCTCTGGGTTGGCGGAACTAACAAGAATGCTCTGGGAGGGCGGAACTAACGAGGATGCTCTGGGAGGGCGGAACTAACAAGGATGCTCTGGGAGGGTAGAACTAACGAGGATGCTCAGCTCAGCTTTCCCAGACTAGGGCCAGATTTATCATTACACTCACATCTTGCTCCACTTTTACATCTGCCCAAAGTCACTTTTAGTTAGTCAGATTTATTAATGGTCCTTTAATCCTGTGATAAATGTGGATTGACGGTAGCAGTTTATTCTTCAGTAAGCGGCTTTACAAAAGTCGCACATCTTTACAAAAAAGTCGCATGTTCTATTAAAAAGTCGCATAAGATAAGCAAGGTCCCCCCTGGAGTGAAATTGCAATTTTTTGCGACTTTTTTGCGACTTTTTAAATGGTTGCAATAGTAAATCTGTCTAGAGATTCATTTACATAAGACAACACGCCCACTTTCACAAAACTGGAGAGCTTAGTGCAGAGCTTGAAAAAGTCGCAAAAAAATGCGCAAATTTACCGATTGCGCATTTTTTTGCGACTTTTTCACTCCATTAAAGTGACTTTAGCTAATGATAAATCTGGCCCTATGGGCCAGATTTATCATTACTCTTGCAGTTCACTCCACTTTCAAAGAAGGCGTATGTGTATTTGAGTCAAGTCAAATTTATCATGGGCTCTTTCAGAGGTTGATAAATCTGGTGTATTTCTGGTTCCTAGTTGTATTTTGGCTTTTTCTTTGGAAAAGTCGCCATTTTAAAAAAGTGATTTTGTCAAACATAAGCATGGTCATGAGTGGAGTGAGTTTGCGCAATTTTTATGACTTTTTGCTAATTATTTAAAAAGTCGCAATAATAAATCTGTCTTGCAAGTGATTTACATACGACAAAACGCCCATAAACTTGGTTTGGAGTGAGTGGCGTAAGTCTCCAAAGTCATGCAAAAGTTGCGCAATTTGGCGCCCCAGATTTACTAATCCTATGAGAGGTGTAAGCTTAGCCCGGCCTCTAGACCTGCTCCCAGATTTACTAATCCACGGATGGTGTAAACAGCCCGGCCTCTAGACCGGCTCCAGATTTACTAATGCGTAATCCTATAGAAGGTGTAAGCTTAGCCCGGCCTCTAAGACCTGCTCCCAGATTTTTCGCTTGGGGCTCCAGGATAGTCGATGAATCTGGTGCAGGTATAGACACTTTTCAGTGAGTAACAAAAGCAATAGAAATTTGAAGGCATAATTGTTGTGGAATTTTGCTCAAAATGGCTTCGTTGAGGCCTGGCTCATGCCATCTGGTCGACCTTTTTTAGGAGAAACTATTTTCACTACTACAGTGAGATGTCTCTCAAATTTGTGCCACTTTTTGGGTAGATTTACCTGTGCAGACACATTAGTAAATCTGGGCCAGTGACTCCGATAACCATTCTCTCTTCTTTAGGAGTGGAAGGGGCGAGCAGGAAAGCCGGGGACAAGATGGAGAAAAAGGTAAGAATCTGGAGAATCTTTGTTATGCAGAAAGAATCTGGCGTCCACACTATGTGGAGAAAGAGCCATAGAAATCCAGTGGTGAAGAGCTGCTCAAGTAGAGGTCTCCTCAAAAGTGCAGAGAGGCTGAAGGTCCCGAGGGCTGAGCTTCCCCTCTCTGCAGAGTCACCTCAGGGGATGAGATCATTAACTAATAAGCTCTGATTTGTGCAGGGCATCGTTGAGCACCTCCTCCTGCTAAGGGTGGCCATGCTTCTTTACTGTAGAGAGCGGTGAAACTGTGCCAGAGGAGCTAGAAATCCCAATATGTGAATGTCTAGGTCCTTATATCGTGTCCCTGAGCCAAGTGGGATCGCCACTGTGATCACGTGGTTTGTAGTGGGCGCGTCACCACCCTCCTCTCTTCTGTATACCTTGGAAGGAATTTTCTTCCATAGTAACATGGCATTGAGTGACATTTTTGGATCCCTTGTGTGTGCAAAGCCCCTGCATGTTGGGGGTTGCACTGTATGTTCATTGTTCTAAAAATCACTAGGGGGTCATTTGTTGTCCAGGAGATACAGCTATATTAGGCATATATGGCGCTAGATGGCAGAGCAAGGTTATTTGCACCCCTCAATCTGCGACTTTTCCCCCTGTTCACGCCAGGTCTGGAAATTGTGGGCGTGGGTAGGGAAGGAGGCCGAGGCTGGGAGCCTGTCTCGTTTACTATTTTCTACGCCTGTTTTAGCATGAGAAAATGGTCCAAATGTGAGACAAGCAAGAGGCGGTCTAACATTTTAGAACTGGCGCTAGATGGCATGGGCTTCTTTATAACTTCAGTGGATCCGCACCAGATATAGGGGTTATTAAGACTGGCGTCTAGCATGCCGGTCTTAATAAATGGCCCCACTATTTGTGTGTGCCATGTTGGTGGAATTGTCAGGGAGGGGGACCATGCAGCAGTTGCCAGGATGGTTGGAGGGAACATGAGTGGGCACCATATTGAGTAAGAGGTTGGTATGGACACTGCTCTGGCCTTTAACTAAAGGCACACAAGTCAGGGAAGCCATGAAGCCCCTGGAAAGAGTCCAGTGCACTGGCCTGCTGTCCTCACCAGAAAGTCAGTTGGGCACTGTCAGGAGTGGCTCTAAGGAGTGTTGTGTGGGCACGCTGAATTGAGCGGCGCAGCGAAGAATCATGGAGAGTCAGCTCAGATATGGAGAGCTGAGCGCGTACTGTGATGGCTGCCTGATTCTAAACAGTTCAGAGCTGCCAGGGACAGGCAACTCCCACCTTATCTGGATGCAGGATGTCCCCTTCTGCTGTGGATGGGGCCAGCACTATTTTTTCTGCCTGGAGCATGAGTAGATGGGGTGGATAAGTGCTTGTGCTAGGGGAGTAAGCAGCCCTGGCCCCATCCACAGCAGAAGCGACATCCCATCCATCGACGAGACAGGAAACCAGCCAGGGATGCATGTCTGTATCATACCTAGAGGGCGGGTTCGCATTTCACGTTATAAATTCCATTATGAGGTTTTTGTTATAACAGTTGTTTAGAGCGAGAATATGGCGAATTTTTAGGGCGCAATGCAAAAAGCGGAACCCGCTAAGAAGGCATTCGGGTTTGCTTAGGTCCTAATACATGTCCTATGGGCACAAATAACTTGGTTCCGTTTTGTTCCGTTTATACATGATGGAAAACAAAGTTAGTGTTGTTATAACACTGTTGATTAGTGAACCCTATAGCGGAATTTATAACACAAATGCAAGCCCACCCTCACCAATGCCCTGCCCCAGGGAATGCCCAGAGCATCCCCAGAGTTTTGCTGGCACTGCCTCTAAAAATCAGTATCAGTCCCTGTAAGTCGGGCCCGTGCAGCTGGCTCTTTTGCCTGTTTGCTGCCTTCTCTTCTTTTACTATGGGTGGCCCAGCCGGGAAGGGAGCCCAGCCAGTTTAAATGGCCCCGCCCTCTTTCCAACCCGAATATACAGAACAGTGATGCTAGACCAGGGCCGAGAAGTGAGAGCAGCGCTACCTTGTATAATAGCCTCAGTGCAGAAGTTTTACATGTCATCCTCTTCTTGAGGAGGATGCTCTGTGAGCGGAACTAACGAAGGATCGCTCTGTGAGGGCGGAACTGACGAGGATGCTCTGTGAGAGCAGGAGTGTAATGAGAATTCTCTGTGAGGCTGGAACTAGCAAGGATGATCTGGGAAGAGGAACTACGAGGATGATCTGGGAGGAGGAACTACCGAGGGATGATCTGGGAGGGAGGAACTGACGAGGATGCTCTCTTGGAGGGCAAGAACTAACGCGGGATGCTCTGGGAGGAAGACTAACAGGGTTGCTCTGGGAGAGTTGGAACTCACAAGGATGCTCTGGGAGGAGGAGCCTGTGGGGATGCTCTGGGAGGGAGGAACTAGCGAGGATGCTCTGGGAGGGCTAAACTAACAAGGATGCTACTGGGAGCGGAACTAATGAGGATGTGGCGAGGATAGAACTAACCGGGATGCTCTGGGAGGGTAGGAATTGACAGGGGATGCTCTGGGGTGCCGGAACTAACAAGGATGCTCTGGGAGGGAGCAGAACTAATAGGATGCTCTGGGAGGGTAGGACTAGCAAGGATGCTCTGGGAGGGTAGAACTAACGAGGATGCTCTGGGAGGGCTAGAACTAACAAGGATGCTCTGGGAGGGTGGAGTTGACGAGGATGCTCTGGGAGGGTAGAAGGTGCGAGGATGCTCTGGGAGGGTGGAACTAACAAGAAGGATGCTCTGGGAGGAGGAACTGATGAGGATGCTCTGGAGGGGCGGAATTAACAAGAATGCGCTAGTAAGGGTGTAACTTTCGAGGATGCTCTGGGGGAGGTGGAGACTTAACGAGAGATGCTCTGGGAGGGTGGAACTAGCGAGGGCCTCTGGAGGTGGAGATTGACGAGGATGCTCTGGGAGGGTGGAACTAACGAGGATGCTCTGGGAGGGTGGAACTGCGAGGATATACTGGGAGGGATTAACGGTGCGAGTGCTCTGGGAGGGTGGAACTAACAAGGATGCTCTGGGAGGGAGGAGACTAGTGAGGATGCTCTGGGAGGGTGGGAGTTGACGAGGATGCTCTGGGAGGGAGGAACTTAATGAGGATGCTCTGGGAGGCAGGTGTAACGAGAGTAACAGGAGGGAGGAACTAATGAGGATGCTCTGGGAGGGTGGAGACTAACGAGGATGCTTCTGGGAGGGAGGAATCTAATGAGGATGCTCTGGGAGGGGTGGAATTAGCAAAGGATGCTCTGGGAGGGAGGGAACTAACGAGGATGCTCTGGGAGGGAGGAACTAATGAGGATGCTTTCTGGGGCGGTAGAACTAACGAGGATGCTCTGGGAGGGGGCCAGAACTAACGAGGATGCTCTGGGAGGGTAGAGGCTGCGAGGATGCTCTGGGGAGGAGTAGAACTAACGCAGGGGATGCTCTGGGAGGTGAACTACCAGGGATGCTCTGGAGGGTAGAACTAGAGGATGCTCTGGGAGAGGCGAGACACTGCTCAGGAGTGCTCTGGGAGGGCCCAGAACTAACGAGGGTGCTCTGGAGGAGTGCTAATGAGGATGCTCTGGGAGGGAGGAACTAATGAGGGATGCTCTGGGAGGGTGGAACTGATGAGGATGCTCTGGGAGGGCTGAACTAACAAGGATGCTCTGGGAGAGCGAGGAACTATTGAGGAGTGCTCTGGGCAGGAACTAACCAGGATGCACTGGGAGTGCGGAACTAACGAGGATAGCTCTGGGTTGTGGAGACTAACAAGAATGCTCTGGGAGGGGCGGAACTGACGAGGATGCTCTGGGAGGGCGGAACTAGCAAGGATGCTCTGGGAGGGTAAGAACTAACGGACTGCTCAGCTCAGCTTTCCCAGACTAGGGCCAGATTTATCATTACACTCACATCTTGCTCACTTTTACATCTGCCCAAAAGTCACTTTTAGTTAGTCAGATTTATTAATGGTCCTTTAATCCTGCTGATAAATGTGGATTGACGGTAGCAGTTTATTCTTCAGTAAGCGGCTTTACAAAAGAAGTCGCACATCTTTAACAAAAGTCGCATGTTCTATTAAAAAGTCATGCATAAGATAAGCAAGGGTCCCCCTGGAGTGAAAGTATGGCGCAGAGCTTTTGCGACTTTCGACTTTACAAATGGTTACCAATAGTAAATCTGTCTAGAGATTCATTTTACATAAGACAACACAGCCCACTTTCACAAAACTGGAGAGCTTAGTGCAGAGCTTGAAAAAGTGACGCATAAAAAAAAATGCAGAATTTGACCGTTCGCATTTTTTTGCGTTCTAAAGTGACTTTAGCTAATGATAAATCTGGCCCTATGGGCCGGAATTTATCATTACTCTTGCAGTTCACTCCACTTTCAAAGAAGGCGTATGTGTATTTGAGTCAAGTCAAATTTATCATGGCTCTTTCAGAGGTTGATAAATCTGGTGTATTTCTGGTTCCTAGTTGTATTTTGGCTTTCTTTGGAAAAGTCGCCATTTAAAAAGTGATTTTGTCAAACATAAGCATGGTCATGAGTGGAGTGAGTTTGCGCAATTTTTGCGACTTTTGCGACTATTTAAAAGTCAGCAATAATAAATCTGTCTTGCAAGTGATTTACATCGACAAGCATGCCCATAAACTTGGTTTTGGAGTGAGTGGCGTAAGTCTCAAAAGTCGCAAAAAATTGCTTAATTTGGCTTTTGCGCAATTTTTGCGACTTTTCAACTCCAGAAAAGTGACTTAGGCTAATGATAAATCTGGCCCTATGTCTCTGCACAGGTGCCATGCAGGACAGCAGGAAGCTGGAGTGCCATTACATCATGTAATGCCAAGACTCTTGTCAAAATACTGCATTTGTGTGCGTGCCATCTATATAAAAAAGCAGCAGATGCAGTTCACTGGGTAAGGCTTGGTGCACACTTGCCATCAAGATTCTTATATTCTGTTCTTGCATAAGAGAGCAGAATATGCTGAACACCAAAGAGCACCTACCGGATCCTTTCACTATAATGGGCCTCTCTGGTTTCGGTGTGAGTGCTGGCAATTTGAAGAATGAAATACTGCTGCATGCGGTGGGGCTGGTGAGGGGGCCAGGGAAGGTAGTGGAAGGGTCTGGGAGCAGGCATTGGGGCCCAGTTAAGCTTCTTGCTATGGGACCCGATGATTTGCGTATAACCCGGGTTAGAACTATGCTATATAGTGGCTGCAGCAGAGCGCTCCATCGTATCCCTCCCCTTCCCACAGTGTTGTTGTCATAAGCAACAAATTCAAATTGCAGGCAGCATCCACGGTGAATTTCCTTTATTCAGGATCGCAATCCCAATAGTTAGTGCAAGTACAAAAGCAGCTACGTTCGGCTATCTGCTAGCCTTTATCAAGCTAGCAGATGAGCCGATAAGCAGCTAGCTGCTGCTTGCTACTGCTGCACGAACTGCGAGTCGCGAACTAAGTACCGTAGATCTGCCTGACACTATTATTACCGATCTGAGTCCGAATGAGTCTAGGACAGAGCGGGCTGATGCATCAGGTGTGACCGGTGATCCGGAGTGCTTTGCTTGATATATGGATTGTCATGACAAGCAGAGCAGCTAATGGTGCTGTGTTCTGCAGGTGCTCCTGGTGCTGGGGACCCAAGGAAGCCCAGGGGGAAACTGGTCTAAATGGTGCCCCGGGTAGAGGAATGATATCAAAAGCGGAATGAGCAGGAAGGAAGGAATGAGCAGTAACAGAATTGAGCAGTAACAGGAGGCATGAGCAGAGAGAAGGAATGAGCAGAAAAAGAGGAAGAAATGAGCAGAAAGGGGAAGGAATGAGCAGAAGGAAGGAGCGAGCAGAAGGAAGGAATAAGAGCAGAAAAAGGAAGGAATGGGCAGAAAGGGGAAGTAATGAGCAGAAAGGGGAGAAATGAGAGCAGAAGGGGAAGAAATGAGCAGAAAAGGAAGGAATGAGCTTGAAAAAGGAAGGAATGAGCAGAGAGGGGAAGGAATGAGCAGAAAAAGGAAGGAATGAGCAGAGAGGAAGGAATGAGAAGAAGGAAGGAAGGAATGAGGAGAGGAAGGAATTAGGAGAAGCTACTGCTCATTTTCCAGGGACTGTAATAATGTCTTCTTTTCTGTGAAGGATCAGCTTGGATCCTGGAATAAGCGGAGAAAAAGGGACAGAAAGGTGGCGCATGGGTAATGCTGGCCGGATACAGGAATAATCCAGGACAAACTCTTACATGCACCCTATGTATATGGTCCTGTCTCAAACAATATGCCGCTATACAGTATATATTCTGACCTTGCATACTACTATAGTCAGACTATTACGCTTCACTGTATACATTCACCTCATATACTCCATGTACAGAATATACATCTATATACATTCCCCATTATACTCCTATATACAGTATATGCCTCTATATACATTCCCCAGTATACCCTCATATACAGTAATATACCTCTATATACATTCCCCGTATGCTCATATACAGTGTATACCTCTATATACATTCCCCGTTATACTCCCTATATACAGTATATACCTCTATATACATTCCCCGTATAATTCCTATATACAGCGTATATACCTCTATATACATTCCCCGTGATACTCCTATATACAGTATATACCTCTATATACATTCCCCATTATACTCCTATATACAGTGTATACCTCTATATACATTCCCCGTATACTCCTATATACAGTATATACCTCTATATACATTCCCCCGTATACTCCTATATACAGTGTATACCTCTATATACATTCCCCGTATACTCCTATATACAGTATATACCTCTATATACATTCCCCGTATACTCCTATATACAGTGTATACCTCTATATACATTCCCCGTATACTCCTATATACAGTATATACCTCTATATACATTCCTCCGTATACTCCTATATACAGTATATACCTCTATATACATTCCCCGTATACTCCTATATACAGTATATACCTCTATATACATTCCCCGTATACTCCTATATACAGTATATACCTCTATATACATTCCCCGTATACTCCTATATACAGTATATACCTCTATATACATTCCCCAGTATACTCCTATATACAGTATATACCTCTATATACATTCCCCGTATACTCCTATATACAGTGTATACCTCTATATACATTCCCCCGTATACTCCTATATACAGTATATACCTCTATATACATTCCCCCGTATACTCCTATATACAGTATATACCTCTATATACATTCCCCGTATACTCCTATATACAGTATATACCTCTATATACATTCCCCGTATACTCCTATATACAGTGTATACCTCTATATACATTCCCCCGTATACTCCTATATACAGTATATACCTCTATATACATTCCCCGTATACTCCTATATACAGTATATACCTCTATATACATTCCCCGTATACTCCTATATACAGTATATACCTCTATATACATTCCCCGTATACTCCTATATACAGTATATACCTCTATATACATTCCCCGTATACTCCTATATACAGTATATACCTCTATATACATTCCCCGTATACTCCTATATACAGTATATACCTCTATATACATTCCCCTGTATACTCCTATATACAGTGTATACCTCTATATACATTCCCCTGTATACTCCTATATACAGTATATACCTCTATATACATTCCCCGTATACTCCTATATACAGTATATACCTCTATATACATTCCCCGTATACTCCTATATACAGTGTATACCTCTATATACATTCCCCTGTATACTCCTATATACAGTGTATACCTCTATATACATTCCCCGTATACTCCTATATACAGTATATACCTCTATATACATTCCCCGTATACTCCTATATACAGTATATACCTCTATATACATTCCCCCGTATACTCCTATATACAGTATATACCTCTATATACATTCCCCCGTATACTCCTATATACAGTATATACCTCTATATACATTCCCCTGTATACTCCTATATACAGTATATACCTCTATATACATTCCCCAGTATACTCCTATATACAGTATATACCTCTATATACATTCCCCGTATACTCCTATATACAGTATATACCTCTATATACATTCCCCGTATACTCCTATATACAGTATATACCTCTATATACATTCCCCCGTATACTCCTATATACAGTATATACCTCTATATACATTCCCCAGTATACTCCTATATACAGTATATACCTCTATATACATTCCCCCGTATACTCCTATATACAGTATATACCTCTATATACATTCCCCGTATACTCCTATATACAGTATATACCTCTATATACATTCCCCGTATACTCCTATATACAGTATATACCTCTATATACATTCCCCCGTATACTCCTATATACAGTATATACCTCTATATACATTCCCCCGTATACTCCTATATACAGTGTATACCTCTATATACATTCCCCAGTATACTCCTATATACAGTATATACCTCTATATACATTCCCCCGTATACTCCTATATACAGTATATACCTCTATATACATTCCCTGTATACTCCTATATACAGTATATACCTCTATATACATTCCCATGTATACTCCTATATACAGTATATACCTCTATATACATTCCCCCGTATACTCCTATATACAGTATATACCTCTATATACATTCCCCGTATACTCCTATATACAGTATATACCTCTATATACATTCCCCGTATACTCCTATATACAGTATATACCTCTATATACATTCCCCAGTATACTCCTATATACAGTATATACCTCTATATACATTCCCCGTATACTCCTATATACAGTATATACCTCTATATACATTCCCCAGTATACTCCTATATACAGTATATACCTCTATATACATTCCCCGTATACTCCTATATACAGTATATACCTCTATATACATTCCCCAGTATACTCCTATATACAGTATATACCTCTATATACATTCCCCGTATACTCCTATATACAGTATATACCTCTATATACATTCCTCCGTATACTCCTATATACAGTATATACCTCTATATACATTCCCCAGTATACTCCTATATACAGTATATACCTCTATATACATTCCCCGTATACTCCTATATACAGTATATACCTCTATATACATTCCCCGTATACTCCTATATACAGTATATACCTCTATATACATTCCCCGTATACTCCTATATACAGTATATACCTCTATATACATTCCCCAGTATACTCCTATATACAGTATATACCTCTATATACATTCCCCGTATACTCCTATATACAGTATATACCTCTATATACATTCCCCGTATACTCCTATATACAGTATATACCTCTATATACATTCCCCGTATACTCCTATATACAGTATATACCTCTATATACATTCCCCGTATACTCCTATATACAGTATATACCTCTATATACATTCCCCGTATACTCCTATATACAGTATATACCTCTATATACATTCCCCGTATACTCCTATATACAGTATATACCTCTATATACATTCCCCCGTATACTCCTATATACAGTATATACCTCTATATACATTCCCCGTATACTCCTATATACAGTATATACCTCTATATACATTCCCCGTATACTCCTATATACAGTATATACCTCTATATACATTCCCCAGTATACTCCTATATACAGTATATACCTCTATATACATTCCCCGTATACTCCTATATACAGTATATACCTCTATATACATTCCCCGTATACTCCTATATACAGTATATACCTCTATATACATTCCCCCGTATACTCCTATATACAGTATATACCTCTATATACATTCCCCAGTATACTCCTATATACAGTATATACCTCTATATACATTCCCCGTATACTCCTATATACAGTATATACCTCTATATACATTCCCCCGTATACTCCTATATACAGTATATACCTCTATATACATTCCCCGTATACTCCTATATACAGTATATACCTCTATATACATTCCCCCGTATACTCCTATATACAGTATATACCTCTATATACATTCCCCGTATACTCCTATATACAGTATATACCTCTATATACATTCCCCTGTATACTCCTATATACAGTATATACCTCTATATACATTCCCCGTATACTCCTATATACAGTATATACCTCTATATACATTCCCCAGTATACTCCTATATACAGTATATACCTCTATATACATTCCCCGTATACTCCTATATACAGTATATACCTCTATATACATTCCCCGTATACTCCTATATACAGTATATACCTCTATATACATTCCCCGTATACTCCTATATACAGTATATACCTCTATATACATTCCCCCGTATACTCCTATATACAGCGTATACCTCTATATACATTCCCCCGTATACTCCTGTATACAGTATATAACTCTATATATTCTCCCCCGTATACTCCTATATACAGTATATACCTCTATATACATTCCTCCGTATACTCCTATATACAGCGTATACCTCTATATACATTCCCCCGTATACTCCTATATACAGTATATACCTCTATATACATTCCCCCGTATACTCCAATATACAGTGTATACCTCTATATACATTCCCCCGTATACTCCTATATACAGTATATACCTCTATATACATTCCCCAGTATACTCCTATATACAGTATATACCTCTATATACATTCCCCAGTATACTCCTATATACAGTATATACCTCTATATACATTCCCCGTATACTCCTATATACAGTGTATACCTCTATATACATTCCCCGTATACTCCTATATACAGTATATACCTCTATATACATTCCCCCGTATACTCCTATATACAGTATATACCTCTATATACATTCCCCGTATACTCCTATATACAGTATATACCTCTATATACATTCCCTCCGTATACTCCAATATACAGTGTATACCTCTATATACATTCCCCCGTATACCCCTATATACAGTTTATACCTCTATATACATTCCCCCGTATATTCCTATATACAGAATATACCTCTATATACATTCCTCCGTATACTCCTATAACAGTATATACCTCTATATATTCTCCCCCGTATACTCCTATATACAGTATATACCTCTATATACATTCCCCCTGTATACTCCTATATACAGTGTATACCTCTATATACATTCCCCCTGTATATTCCTATATACAGTATATACCTCTATATACATTCCCCCGTATACTCCTATATACAGTGTATACCTCTATATACATTCCCCAGTATACTCCTATATACAGTATATACCTCTATATACATTCCCCATTATACTCCTATATACAGTATATACCTCTATATACATTCCCCGTATACTCCTATATACAGTATATACCTCTATATACATTCCCCGTATACTCCTATATACAGTGTATACCTCTATATACATTCCCCCGTATACTCCTATATACAGTATATACCTCTATATACATTCCCCGTATACTCCTATATACAGTATATACCTCTATATACATTCCCCGTATACTCCTATATACAGTATATACCTCTATATACATTCCCCCTGTATACTCCTATATACAGTATATACCTCTATATATTCTCCCCCGTATACTCCTATATACAGTGTATACCTCTATATACATTCCCCCGTATACTCCTATATACAGTGTATACCTCTATATACATTCCCCGTATACTCCTATATACAGTATATACCTCTATATACATTCCCCGTATACTCCTATATACAGTATATACCTCTATATACATTCCCCGTATACTCCTATATACAGTGTATACCTCTATATACATTCCCCGTATACTCCTATATACAGTATATACCTCTATATACATTCCCCCGTATACTCCTATATACAGTATATACCTCTATATACATTCCCCGTATACTCCTATATACAGTATATACCTCTATATACATTCCCCCGTATACTCCTATATACAGTATATACCTCTATATACATTCCCCGTATACTCCTATATACAGTATATACCTCTATATACATTCCCCGTATACTCCTATATACAGTATATACCTCTATATACATTCCCCGTATACTCCTATATACAGTATATACCTCTATATACATTCCCCGTATACTCCTATATACAGTGTATACCTCTATATACATTCCCCCGTATACTCCTATATACAGTATATACCTCTATATACATTCCCCGTATACTCCTATATACAGTATATACCTCTATATACATTCCCCGTATACTCCTATATACAGTATATACCTCTATATACATTCCCCCGTATACTCCTATATACAGTATATACCTCTATATACATTCCCCAGTATACTCCTATATACAGTATATACCTCTATATACATTCCCCCGTATACTCCTATATACAGTATATACCTCTATATACATTCCCCGTATACTCCTATATACAGTATATACCTCTATATACATTCCCCGTATACTCCTATATACAGTATATACCTCTATATACATTCCCCCGTATACTCCTATATACAGTATATACCTCTATATACATTCCCCCGTATACTCCTATATACAGTATATACCTCTATATACATTCCCCGTATACTCCTATATACAGTATATACCTCTATATACATTCCCCGTATACTCCTATATACAGTATATACCTCTATATACATCCCCCCGTATACTCCTATATACAGTATATACCTCTATATACATTCCTCCGTATACTCCTGTATACAGCGTATACCTCTATATACATTCCCCCGTATACCCCTATATACAGTATATACCTCTATATACATTCCCCCGTATACTCCTATATACAGAATATACCTCTATATACATTCCCCCGTATACTCCTATATACAGTATATACCTCTATATACATTCCCCCGTATACTCCTATATACAGTATATACCTCTATATACATTCCCCCGTATACTCCTATATACAGTATATACCTCTATATACATTCCCCGTATACTCCTATATACAGTATATACCTCTATATACATTCCCCGTATACTCCTATATACAGTATATACCTCTATATACATTCCCCGTATACTCCTATATACAGTATATACCTCTATATACATTCCTCCGTATACTCCTATATACAGTGTATACCTCTATATACATTCCTCCGTATACTCCTATATACAGTATATACCTCTATATACATTCCTCCGTATACTCCTATATACAGTATATACCTCTATATACATTCCCCCGTATACTCCTTTAACAGTATATACCTCTATATACATTCCCCCCGTATACTCCTATATACAGTATACACCTCTATATACATTCCCCCGTATACTCCTATATACAGTATATACCTCTATATACATTCCCCGTATACTCCTATATACAGTGTATACCTCTATATACATTCCCCAGTATACTCCTATATACAGTGTATACCTCTATATACATTCCCCCGTATACTCCTATATACAGTATATACCTCTATATACATTCCCCGTATACTCCTATATACAGTATATACCTCTATATACATTCCCCGTATACTCCTATATACAGTATATACCTCTATATACATTCCCCCGTATACTCCTATATACAGTATATACCTCTATATACATTCCCCCGTATACTCCTATATACAGTATATACCTCTATATACATTCCCCGTATACTCCTATATACAGTATATACCTCTATATACATTCCCCGTATACTCCTATATACAGTATATACCTCTATATACATTCCCCGTATACTCCTATATACAGTATATACCTCTATATACATTCCCCCAGTATACTCCTATATACAGTATATACCTCTATATACATTCCCCGTATACTCCTATATACAGTATATACCTCTATATACATTCCCCGTATACTCCTATATACAGTGTATACCTCTATATACATTCCCCGTATACTCCTATATACAGTGTATACCTCTATATACATTCCCCGTATACTCCTATATACAGTGTATACCTCTATATACATTCCCCTTATACTCCTATATACAGTATATACCTCTATATACATTCCCCTTATACTCCTATATACAGTATATACCTCTATATACATTCCCCAGTATACTCCTATATACAGTATATACCTCTATATACATTCCCCCGTATACTCCTATATACAGTATATACCTCTATATACATTCCCCCGTATACTCCTATATACAGAATATACCTCTATATACATTCCCCCGTATACTCCTATATACAGTATATACCTCTATATACATTCCCCAGTATACTCCTATATACAGTATATACCTCTATATACATTCCCCGTATACTCCTATATACAGTATATACCTCTATATACATTCCCCGTATACTCCTATATACAGTATATACCTCTATATACATTCCCCGTATACTCCTATATACAGTGTATACCTCTATATACATTCCCCGTATACTCCTATATACAGTATATACCTCTATATACATTCCCCCGTATACTCCTATATACAGAATATACCTCTATATACATTCCCCCGTATACTCCTATATACAGAATATACCTCTATATACATTCCCCCGTATACTCCTATATACAGTATATACCTCTATATACATTCCTCCCGTATACTCCTATATACAGTATATACCTCTATACATTCCCCGTATACTCCTATATACAGTGTATACCTCTATATACATTCCTCCGTATACTCCTATATACAGTATATACCTCTATATACATTCCTCCGTATACCCCTATATACAGTATATACCTCTATATACATTCCCCCTTATACTCCTATATACAGTATATACCTCTATATACATTCCCCAGTATACTCCTATATACAGTATATACCTCTATATACATTCCCCGTATACTCCTATATACAGTGTATACCTCTATATACATTCCCCGTATACTCCTATATACAGTATATACCTCTATATACATTCCCCGTATACTCCTATATACAGTATATACCTCTATATACATTCCCCCCGTATACTCCTATATACAGTATATACCTCTATATACATTCCCCCGTATACTCCTATATACAGTATATACCTCTATATACATTCCCCCCGTATACTCCTATATACAGTATATACCTCTATATACATTCCCCGTATACTCCTATATACAGTATATACCTCTATATATATTCCCCGTATACTCCTATATACAGTATATACCTCTATATACATTCCCCGTATACTCCTATATACAGTGTATACCTCTATATACATTCCCCGTATACTCCTATATACAGTATATACCTCTATATACATTCCCCGTATACTCCTATATACAGTATATACCTCTATATACATTCCCCAGTATACTCCTATATACAGTATATACCTCTATATACATTCCCCGTATACTCCTATATACAGTATATACCTCTATATACATTCCCCGTATACTCCTATATACAGTATATACCTCTATATACATTCCCCGTATACTCCTATATACAGTATATACCTCTATATACATTCCCCCGTATACTCCTATATACAGTGTATACCTCTATATACATTCCCCCCGTATACTCCTGTATACAGTATATACCTCTATATACATTCCCCCTTATACTCCTGTATACAGTATATACCTCTATATACATTCCCCCGTATACTCCTATATACAGTATATACCTCTATATACATTCCCCCCGTATACTCCTATATACAGTATATACCTCTATATACATTCCCCCGTATACTCCTGTATACAGTATATACCTCTATATACATTCCCCCGTATACTCCTATATACAGTATATACCTCTATATACATTCCCCCGTATACTCCTATATACAGTATATACCTCTATATACATTCCCCCGTATACTCCTACTAGATATGACGGCTATAGTATATGCTATACACTGCTGTCTTGTCATATCATGGCTTTCAGGTTTTCCCGGTCAGAAAGGAGATGACGGAAGCAGCGGGAAAGTGGGCCCCTCAGGACCGGCAGGACCTCCAGGAACAGATGGTGAGTAATTATCGGTGTGGGACTGGGGTACTTGGGGCCCACCAGTGTAACTGATTCTGGGGCCACCTTAGGGCTCCTGCACACTATATGTTTTCCATGTCTGTACCGTTCCCTTCACATCAATGGGGCTGGGAAAATAAACCTGACTCCGTGTGCATTCCGTGTCTGTCCGCATGGGCGTTCTGCAGAATGTCCTGTTATTGTCCACATGACAGACACGGACAGGACGGTTCTATCAGAGGCCTTTCTGTTCCACATAATGTGGATGCACGCACCCGGACCCGCAGTTTGCAGACTGCAGAACATCCAGCGGTCGTGTTCCTGAGCCCTTACAGGGATGTATGACGGCAGAGACTCACAGCAACATGCACAGACATACATGTGGCAGAAGTTACACATATGTGGATATCCTGCCCTGAAGTCAGAAACAAGACACGGGCAGCGCTCACCAATCATTCACTGGACACACGTGGCACACAAGACACTTATACGTGGCTCACATGCCCCTGATGCATATGTCACATGCTGCACATACACCACTGACACATAGATCATACATAGCACACACCAATCACACATAGGAAACACGCACCAATGTACACCAGTAGGAGGCTGCATACACTGTGCGATACTGTCCCCTAGTGGTTACGATAATTATCTTTCCTGGGAAACAAGAGAAATATTTACTCCTCCGACTTATCTCCGGGTGCAGGAGACTGGGCCCACCGAGGAATCTCCCGTCTCCCCGGTGGGCCAGTCCAAGCCTGGTAATGATGGTAGAATAAGACCCGAACCAGTGATGTGAGTGTCAGTGTTGTACATAGAGAAGTAAGGACCCCATAGCAAGGATCACACAGGGCCCCCCACACAGGACAGAAGGGTTTCTGCCTAAACCCTTTTCAGTGAACCTTAGGCCATTTTTGCAGGCCCCCTCTTGCCCTGGGCCCCATAATAGTTGCATGGTTTGCCGCAATGGTAGTTACCCCCCTGGTGAGCGTACTTTAGAGCGGGGCCTGCAGCTCGGGGATGCAGACTTTAATCCTTCTTCAGCCCTAGACACCAGGAATTCAGATATTGACCCCTTCAGAGCTCTAGATCACCAAGAATGCTGATACTGTATTAACCACTTCACTGCTGTAGACCACCAGGGATTCTTGCATTAAACCTGAATTTAGTGGACTGCCCTGATTTATCAGGATGCTATATACAATGTACAGCAGTCCCTCAAGTTACAATATTAACCCCTTCCTGACGCAGCTATTTTCCAGTTTTGCGTTTTCATTTTTCGCTCCTTGCCTTCCCGGAGCCATAGGTTTAAAATTTTTTCATTCACATAGCCACACGAAGGCGTTTTTTGTAGGACAAGTTGTACTTTCTAATGCCACCATTTAACATGGCATAGAATGTAGTGGCAAGTAAAAAAAAACGCAATTCCATCACAGTTTTAAGGGTTGTTTTTACAGTGTTCCCTATGAGATAAAACTGACCTGTTCCCTTCATTCTCCGGGTCAGTACGATTACAGTGATACCACATTTATATAGTTTTATGGGTTTTGTTTTTACAGTGTTCCCTATGAGATAAAACTGACCTGTTCTCTTCATTCTCCGGGTCAGTACGGTTACAGTGATACCACATTTATATAGTTTTATGGGTTTTGTTTTTACAGTGTTCCCTATGAGATAAAACTGACCTGTTCTCTTCATTCTCCGGGTCAGTACGGTTACAGTGATACCACATTTATATAGTTTATGGGTTTTGTATTTACAGCGTTCCCTATGAGATAAAACTGACCTGTTCCCTTCATTCTCCGGGTCAGTACGATTACAGAGATACCACATTTATATAGTTTTATGGGTTTTGTATTTACAGAGTTCCCTATGAGATAAAACTGACCTGTTCTCTTCATTCTCCGGGTCAGTACGATTACAGTGATATCACATTTATATAGTTTTATGGGTTTTGTATTTACAGCGTTCCCTATGAGATAAAACTGACCTGTTCTCTTCATTCTCCGGGTCAGTACGATTACAGTGATACCACATTTATATAGTTTTATGGGTTTTGTTGTTACAGCGTTCCCTATGAGATAAAACTGACCTGTTCTCCTCATTCTCCGGGTCAGTACGATTATAGCGATACCACATTTATATAGTTTTATGGGTTTGTTTTTACAGTGTTCCCTATGAGATAAAACTGACCTGTTCTCTTCATTCTCCGGGTCAGTACGGTTACAGTGATACCACATTTATATAGTTTTATGGGTTTTGTTTTCACAGCGTTCCCTATGAGATAAAACTGACCCGTTCCCTTCATTCTCCGGGTCAGTACTATTACAGTGATACCGCATTCATATAGTTTTATGGGTTTTGTTTTTACAGTGTTTCCTATGAGATAAAACTGACCTGTTCCCTTCATTCTCCGGGTCAGTACGATTACAGTGATACCACATTTATATAGTTTTATGGGTTTTCTATTTACAGCGTTCCCTATGAGATAAAACTGACCTGTTCCCTTCATTCTCTGGGTCAGTACGATTACAGAGATACCACATTTATATATTTTTATAGGTTTGTTTTTACGGTGTTCTCTATGAGATAAAACTGACCTGTTCTCTTCATTCTCCGGGTCAGTACGATTACAGTGATACCATATTTATATAGTTTATGGGTATTGTTATTACAGTGTTCCCTATGAGATAAAACTGACCTGTTCTCTTCATTCTCCGGGTCAGTACGATTAAAGTGATACCACATTTATATAGTTTTATGGGTTTTGTATTTACAGCGTTCCCTATGAGATAAAACTGACCTGTTCTCTTCATTCTCCGGGTCAGTACGATTACAGAGATACCACATTTATATAGTTTATGGGTTTTGTATTTACATGTTCCCTATGAGATAAAACTGACCTGTTCCCTTAATTCTATGGGTCAGTACGATTACAGAGATACCACATTTATATAGTTTTAAGGGTTTTGTTTTTACAGCGTTCCCTCTGAGATAAAACTGACCTGTTCTCTTCATTCTCCGTTTCAGTACGATTACAGTGATACCACATTTATATAGTTTTATGGGTTTTGTTTTTACAGTGTTCCCTATGAAATAAAACTGACCTGTTCCCTTCATTCTCCGTGTCAGTACGATTACAGTGATACCACATTTATATAGTTTATGGGTTTTGTATTTACAGCGTTCCCTATGAGATAAAACTGACCTGTTTCCTTCATTCTCTGGGTCAGTGCGATTACAGTGATACCACATTTATATAGTTTATGGGTTTTGTATTTACAGCGTTCCCTATGAGATAAAACTGACCTGTTCCCTTCATTCTCCGGGTCAGTACGATTACAGTGATACCACATATATATAGTTTTATGGGTTCTGTTTTTACAGCGTTCCCTATGAGATAAAACTGACCTGTTCCCTTCATTCTCCGGGTCAGTACGGTTACAGTGATACCACATTTATATAGTTTATGGGTTTTGTATTTACAGCGTTCCCTATGAGATAAAACTGACCTGTTCTCTTCATTCTCCGGGTCAGTACGATTACAGTGATACCACATTTATATAGTTTTATGGGTTTTGTTGTTACAGCGTTCCCTATGAGATAAAACTGACCTGTTCTCCTCATTCTCCGGTCAGTACGATTACAGTGATACCACATTTATATAGTTTTATGGGTTTTGTATTTACAGCGTCCCTATGAGATAAAACTGACCTGTTCTCTTCATTCTCCGGGTCAGTACGATTACAGTGATACCACATTTATATAGTTTTATGGGTTTTGTATTTACAGCGTTCCCTATGAGATAAAACTGACCTGTTCTCCTCATTCTCCGGGTCAGTACGATTACAGCGATACCACATTTATATAGTTTTATGGGTTTTGTTTTTACAGTGTTCCCTATGAGATAAAACTGACCTGTTCTCTTCATTCTCCGGGTCAGTACGATTACAGTGATACCACATTTATATAGTTTTATGGGTTTTGTTTTTACAGCGTTCCCTATGAGATAAAACTGACCTGTTCTCTTCATTCTCCGGGTCAGTACGATTACAGTGATACCACATTTATATAGTTTTATGGGTTTTGTTTTCACAGCGTTCCCTATGAGATAAAACTGACCCGTTCCCTTCATTCTCCGGGTCAGTACGATTACAGTGATACCACATTTATATAGTTTTATGGGTTTTGTTTTTACAGTGTTTCCTATGAGATAAAACTGACCTGTTCCCTTCATTCTCCGGGTCAGTACGATTACAGTGATACCACATTTATATAGTTTTATGGGTTTTGCATTTACAGCGTTCTCTATGAGATAAAACTGACCTGTTCCCTTCATTCTCTGGGTCAGTACGATTACAGTGATACCACATTTATATAGTTTATGGGTTTTGTTATTACAGTGTTCCCTATGAGATAAAACTGACCTGTTCTCTTCATTCTCCGGGTCAGTACGATTACAGTGATACCACATTTATATAGTTTTATGGGTTTTGTATTTACAGCGTTCCCTATGAGATAAAACTGACCTGTTCTCTTCATTCTCCGGGTCAGTACGATTACAGAGATACCACATTTATATAGTTTATGGGTTTTGTATTTACATGTTCCCTATGAGATAAAACTGACCTGTTCCCTTAATTCTATGGGTCAGTACGATTACAGAGATACCACATTTATATAGTTTTATGGGTTTTGTTTTTACAGCGTTCCCTATGAGATAAAACTGACCTGTTCTCTTCATTCTCCGGGTCAGTACGATTACAGAGATACCACATTTATATAGTTTTATGGGTTTTGTTTTTACAGTGTTCCCTATGAGATAAAACTGACCTGTTCCCTTCATTCTCCGTGTCAGTACGATTACAGTGATACCACATTTATATAGTTTTATAGGTTTTGTTATTACAGTGTTCCCTATGAGATAAAACTGACCTGTTCTCTTCATTCTCTGGGTCAGTACGATTACAGTGATACCACATTTATATAGTTTATGGGTTTTGTATTTACAGTGTTCCCTATGAGATAAAACTGACCTGTTCCCTTCATTCTCCGTGTCAGTACGATTACAGTGATACCACATTTATATAGATTTATGGGGTTTGTATTTACAGCGTTCCCTCTGAGATAAAACTGACCTGTTCTCTTCATTCTCCGGGTCAGTACGATTACAGTGATACCACATTTATATAGTTTTATGGGTTTTGTATTTACATGTTCCCTATGAGATAAAACTGACCTGTTCCCTTCATTCTATGGGTCAGTACGATTACAGAGATACCACATTTATATAGTTTTATGGGTTTTGTTTTTACAGCGTTCCCTATGAGATAAAACTGACCTGTTCCCTTCATTCTCCGGGTCAGTACGATTACAATGATACCACATTTATATAGTTTTATGGGTTTTGTATTTACATGTTCCCTATGAGATAAAACTGACCTGTTCCCTTCATTCTATGGGTCAGTACGATTACAGAGATACCACATTTATATAGTTTTATGGTGTGGCGAAACCAACCTGGACACTGGGTGCTGGAGAAGTCTTGTTGCCCACCTGCTGCCCCAGGATTATGGCCCCTCTCATCAGCCCATGCTAAGCTTAAACCCCATGGCAATGTGACTGTGTTTGTGGCATCTGAGCGCTGTTCGGATATATTGAGCGCTCGGATCCAAGCCATCTGGGGATAGGCTGAATGTGGGGGTCCTGTTCAGCATAATAGGAGTTATGTATATTTGTGTATTTTTGTGTCTTTTCACTAACATGCGCACAATGGAGTTTTGCCTCTGTCCTGGGAGATAATTGGATTACTTCCCAGTTGTCTCCAGTACAGAGGACTCTGTGACCTACTGCCAGCATGGCTTTCCGGCCCAAACCAGTTCCACAAAGACACTTTTTACTTATTTCTGAACCCCTGGTCTAACTCGTACCATTTTTGGATATGTTGTTCCCCTGAATGGATTGATGATTAATATGTAATTTTTATTGCAATCCCATGCATAGTTTTGAAGTTAGGAACGTTGTATAAAACTGTATATTTTCCTGCCAGTGATAATAAGTTCGTCCATTGTGTTTAGTAATTATATCACTGGCAGAGGGGAGGGAATGTGTACTCTGTGCGGGACGGTCATTCCTGTATGGTATTTTATGATTGGTTAATGTAGAAGTCCAGGGGGTATTCCTCTGGACTGAACATGTGAATAAAAAGAGTCTGTATGGGCCAGTACATGGGGTCTGCTTAACCCTCAAGCGAAGTGTCGTCTCGTTCATGGGGGGAATTGGAGTGTATGCTGTCACAGTGCGACTGCCAGGAGTGTAAACTGTTCCTAGGGTTTTTCCTGTTCGGCTGTATACTGTTTCCGGTTCGGGAGTCTGGAGCATTCATGTGCTTGCAGTTCGGGAAATTGGTGCTTGCAGTAACTGCCGGTGTGTCAGAAAAGGGAATATCGTCTAAACGGAGGAGTGTTTGCGTAACTGTCCGTTACATATGGGTTTTGTTTTTACAGTGTTCCCTATGAGATAAAACTGACCTGTTCCCTTCATTCCCCGGGTCAGTACGATTACAGTGATACCACATTTATATAGTTTATGGGTTTTGTATTTACATGTTCCCTATGAGATAAAACTGACCTGTTCCCTTCATTCTCCGGGTCAGTACGATTACAGAGATACCACATTTATATATATACTAGAGAGTGAATCTGGATCGCACATCCTCAACACTATGCTTTTGATGTAATGACTGTATCAGCATAATTACGTGGCGTATCCGCACAATTTGTAATACATTGTATGCTGTGCATAAAAAGGCATTAGTTTACAGTTTGATCAAAGAGCATAAGCCCACTTTCCACGGGGTTTATAAACTCCTACTATCTCTCAGATGCATTTCCTGAGGGTCGTGACTGGGTGAGCTCTTTGCACTCGTTCACATGGTGCAGTACTGCGTGTCTGCCATTGCTGCCTCAGTGCTGTGCTGGCGGGGCGGTGGGTCCCAGAGCCAAGGAGGCTTTGCTGCACAGTGGGGTTGCTGTGTGGCTCCTGGGTCCCGCTGTCTGCTGCTGGTGCGGTGCTGGGGCGCCGGTGGTCAGCAAGCACGGCTGAGCCATTTATAGGTTAGAGTAGTTTCCCACTTGCAGAGGCATCCTTGTCGTGGAAAGTGGGCTTATGCTCTCTGATCAAACTGTAAACTAATGCCTCTTATGCACAGCATACAATGTATTACAAATTTGGCGGATATGCCACTTAATTATGCTGAGACAGTCGTTACATCAAAAGCATATTGTTGAGGATGTGCGATCCAGATTCACTCTCCAGTATATATTACCACATTTATATAGTTTTATGGGTTTTGTATGTACAGCGTTCCCTATGAGATAAAACTGATCTGTTCTCTTCATTCTCCGGGTCAGTACCATTACAGTGATACCACATTTATATAGTTTATGGGTTTTGTATTTACAGCGTTCCCTATGAGATAAAACTGATCTGTTCTCTTCATTCTCCGGGTCAGTACAGTTACAGTGATACCACATTTATATAGTTTATGGGTTTTGTATTTACATGTTCCCTATGAGATAAAACTGACCTGTTCCCTTCATTCTATGGGTCAGTACGATTACAGAGATACCACATTTATATAGTTTTATGGGTTTTGTATTTACAGCGTTCCCTATGAGATAAAACTGACCTGTTCTCCTCATTCTCCGGGTCAGTACGATTACAGTGATACCACATTTATACAGTTTTATGGGTTTTGTTTTCACAGCGTTCCCTATGAGATAAAACTGACCTGTTCCCTTCATTCTCCGGGTCAGTACGATTACAGTGATGCCACATTTATATAGTTTTATGGTTTTGTTTTCACAGCGTTCCCTATGAGATAAAACTGACCTGTTCTCCTCATTCTCCGAGTCAGTACGATTACAGTGATACCACATTTATATAGTTTTATGGGGTTTGTATTTACAGCGTTCCCTATGGAGATAAAACTGACCTATTCCCTTCATTCTCCGGGTCAGTACGATTACAGAGATACCACATTTATATAGTTTATGGGTTTTGTATTTACAGCGTTCCCTATGAGATAAAACTGACCTGTTCTCTTCATTCTCCGGGTCAGTACGATTACAGTGATACCACATTTATATAGTTTTATGGGGTTTGTTTTTACAGCGTTCCCTATGAGATAAAACTGACCTGTTCTCCTCATTCTCCGGGTCAGTACGATTACAGTGATACCACATTTATATAGTTTTATGGGTTTTGTATTTACAGCGTTCCCTATGAGATAAAACTGACCTGTTCTCTTCATTCTCCGGGTCAGTACGATTACAGTGATACCACATTTATATAGTTTTATGGGTTTTGTATTTACAGCGTTCCCTATGAGATAAAACTGACCTGTTCTCTTCATTCTCCGGGTCAGTACGATTACAGTGATACCACATTTATATAGTTTTATGGGTTTTGTTTTTACAGCGTTCTCTATGAGATAAAACTGATCTGTTCTCTTCATTCTCTGGGTCAGTACGATTACAGTGATACCACATTTATATAGTTTTATGGGTTTTGTATTTACAGCGTTCCCTATGAGATAAAACTGACCTGTTCTCTTCATTCTCCGGGTCAGTACGATTACAGTGATACCACATTTATATAGTTTTATGGGTTTTGTTTTACAGCGTTCCCTATGAGATAAAACTGACCTGTTCTCTTCATTCTCCGGGTCAGTACGATTACAGTGATACCACATTTATATAGTTTTATGGGTTTGTATTTACAGCGTTCCCTATGAGATAAAACTGACCTGTTCTCTTCATTCTCCGGTCAGTACGATTACAGTGATACCACATTTATATAGTTTATGGGTTTTGTTTTTACAGCGTTCCCTATGAGATAAAACTGATCTGTTCCCTTCATTCTCCGGTCAGTACGATTACAGTGATACCACATTTATATAGTTTATGGGTTTTGTTTTTACAGAGTTCTCTATGAGATAAAACTGACCTGTTCCCTTAATTCTCCGGGTCAGTACGATTACAGTGATACCACATTTATATAGTTTATGGGTTTTGTATTTACAGCGTTCCCTATGAGATAAAACTGACCTGTTCTCCTCATTCTCCGGGTCAGTACGATTACAGTGATACCACATTTATATAGTTTTATAGGTTTTGTTATTACAGCGTTCCCTATGAGATAAAACTGACCTGTTCCCTTCATTCTCCGGGTCAGTACGATTACAGTGATACCACATTTATATAGTTTTATGGGTGTTGTTATTACAGCGTTCCCTATGAGATAAAACTGACCTGTTCTCTTCAGTCTCCGGGTCAGTACGATTACAGAGATACCACATTTATATAGTTTTATGGGTTTTGTTTTTACAGCGTTCCCTATGAGATAAAACTGACCTGTTCTCTTCATTCTCCGGGTCAGTACGATTACAGTGATACCACATTTATATAGTTTATGGGTTTTGTTTTTACAGCGTTCCCTATGAGATAAAACTGACCTGTTCCCTTCATTTTCCGGGTCAGTACGATTACAGTGATACCACATTTATATAGTTTTATGGGTGTTGTTATTACAGTGTTCCCTATGAGATAAAACTGACCTGTTCTCTTCAGTCTCCGGGTCAGTACGATTACAGAGATACCACATTTATATAGTTTATGGGTTTTGTTTTTACAGCGTTCCCTATGAGATAAAACTGACCTGTTCTCTTCATTCTCCGGGTCAGTACGATTACAGTGATACCACATTTATATAGTTTTATGGGTTTGTATTTACAGCGTTCCCTATGAGATAAAACTGACCTGTTCTCCTCATTCTCCGGGTCAGTACGATTACAGTGATACCACATTTATATAGTTTTATGGGTGTTGTTATTACAGCGTTCCCTATGAGATAAAACTGACCTGTTCTCTTCATTCTCCGGGTCAGTACGATTACAGAGATACCACATTTATATAGTTTTATGGGTTTTGTTTTTACAGCGTTCCTATGAGATAAAACTGACCTGTTCCCTTCATTCTCCGGGTCAGTACGATTACAGTGATACCACATTTATATAGTTTTATGGGGTTTGTTTTTACAGTGTTCCTATGAGATAAAACTGACCTGTTCTCTTCATTCTCCGGGTCAGTACGATTACAGTGATACCACATTTATATAGTTTTATGGGTTTGTATTTACAGCGTTCCCTATGAGATAAAACTGACCTGTTCTCTTCATTCTCCGGGTCAGTACGATTACAGTGATACCACATTTATATAGTTTATGGGTTTGTTTTTACAGCGTTCCCTATGAGATAAAACTGACCTGTTCTCCTCATTCTCCGGGTCAGTACGATTACAGTGATACCACATTTATATAGTTTTATGGGTTTGTATTTACAGCGTTCCCTATGAGATAAAACTGACCTGTTCTCTTCATTCTCCGGGTCAGTACGATTACAGAGATACCTCATTTATATAGTTTTATGGGTTTGTATTTACAGCGTTCCCTATGAGATAAAACTGACCTGTTCTCTTCATTCTCCGGGTCAGTACGATTACAGAGATACCACATTTATATAGTTTATGTGGTTTGTATTTACAGCGTTCCCTATGAGATAAAACTGACCTGTTCTCTTCATTCTCCGGGTCAGTACGATTACAGTGATACCACATTTATATAGTTTTATGGGTTTGTATTTACAGCCTTCGCTATGAGATAAAACTGACCTGTTCCCTTCATGCTCTGGGTCAGTACGATTACAGAGATACCACATTTATATAGTTTTATGGGTTTTGTATTTACAGCGTTCCCTATGAGATAAAACTGACCTGTTCTTTTCATTCTCCGGGTCAGTACGATTACAGTGATACCACATTTATATAGTTTTATGGGTTTTGTTTTTACAGCGTTCCCTATGAGATAAAACTGACCTGTTCTCTTCATTCTCCGGGTCAGTACGATTACAGTGATACCACATTTATATAGTTTATGGGTTTGTATTTACAGCGTTCCCTATGAGATAAAACTGACCTGTTCCCTTCATTCTCCGGGTCAGTACGATTACAGAGATACCACATTTATATAGTTTATGGGTTTGTATTTACAGCCTTCACTATGAGATAAAACTGACCTGTTCCCTTCATTCTCCGGGTCAGTACGATTACAGGGATACCACATTTATATAGTTTTATGGGGTTTGTATTTACAGCGTTCCCTATGAGATAAAACTGACCTATTCCCTTCATTCTCCGGGTCAGTATGATTACAGTGATACCACATTTATATAGTTTTATGGGGTTTGTATTTACAGCGTTCCCTATGAGATAAAACTGACCTATTCCCTTCATTCTCCGGGTCAGTATGATTACAGTGATACCACATTTATATAGTTTTATGGGTTTTGTATTTACAGCGTTCCCTATGAGATAAAACTGACCTGTTCTCTTCATTCTCTGGGTCAGTACGATTACAGTGATACCACATTTATATAGTTTTATGGGTTTTGTATTTGCAGCGTTCCCTATGAGATAAAACTGACCTGTTCTCTTCATTCTCTGGGTCAGTACGGTTACAGTGATACCATATTTATATAGTTTATGGGTATTGTTTTTACAGCGTTACCTATGAGATAAAACTGACCTGTTCCCTTCATTCTTTGGGTCAGTACGATTACAGTGATACCACATTTATATAGTTTTATGGGTTTGTATTTACAGCGTTCCCTATGAGATAAAACTGACCTGTTCCTTCATTCTTTGGGTCAGTACGGTTACAGTGATACCATATTTATATAGTTTATGGGTATTGTTTTTACAGCGTTACCTATGAGATAAAACTGACCTGTTCCCTTCATTCTTTGGGTCAGTACGATTACAACATTTTTCATGCGTTTAATACTGAAAAAGATAAAAACTTTTGAAAAAAAATTTTTTCTTTTCATTGCAATATTCTGACTGCCATAACTTTTTAATAGTTCTCTGTACAGAGACGGGACAATCTGTAGTTTTTTGGGTTGTATATTACTTTTTGATAACTTTTTATACAGTTCAGGTAAAGTGATGAAAAACAGCGTATCAGCCATATTTTTCCGTTACGCCTTTCACCATATGGGATAGGTTTTTCATATTTAAATAGTATAGGCGTTTTGCACATGGTGAGGCCCATGTGGTTCTTTTTATTGTTTAAATATTCTGATTTTGGAGAAAAGGGGGTAATTTTAATTTTTATATCTATATATTTTCTTTACTTTAAAAAACAAAACCTTTTTGTTAGTGCAAGTCCTGAAGTGGACCACAACATGCATCAGTAATCATCAGATCACAGATTGTATGCGGTGATGGAATTTTCTCCATCTTCTGGCCTGATCTGTAAAACACAAGTGATGAGCCTGAAAGCCTCGGACTCATTATGTCAGACAGAGGTCAGTACGGGACATGTAGCACTGCATTGTACTGGATGGAGGTGCTACTAGACTCCCAGAGACATCTGAGGCAGTATCTGTGGAGTCTACTACAAGGTACGATGGCCCAGGAAATAATATCGTCTCCTGGGGCGCTGTGAACGGACAGAGCACTGTATGTGCAGAGAGAATTATAAAAACAGCAGCAATACATATAAATAAACATATTTTATCCCCAATCCAAAAACCCATAGAGAGAGAGGAGCAGAAAAAACAAAAAAACCACACACAGCCGCGCCGCTTATGTTATTGAACCATTGTTCCCATATTTGTTTATTACTATCACTCATACCCCTATTATTAAAAAGTATCCTTTCCGTTTTTAACATTTTGTTAACAGATTCCTTCCGTTCGTATACTGAAGGCAGATCCTTTTTGATCCAGTTTTTCAGAATAAGAATCTTGCCTTAAACATGGACCTGCAGAGCACTCGCTTCACAGGCCTACGTGACCTCAAATGAGGCCTAGCTCCTAATATACCAACCCCCGGATCCCCTCGTACCAGTATTCCAAACACTTTCTCAATAATACGAGCAGTTTCCGACCAATACCTAAACTATTTGGGGCGTCTCCACATTGAATGGATAACGCCCGCCTGTGCCTCGCCTCGGGCATTCATCTCTGTCTCTTAAACCCATTTTTTTAACATTAAAGGTGACGATGTAATCTGTGGATAAAGAAACGGGGACACCCCGTGCGAGGCCCTAAATAAAAGCAGACGCCTACTTTTAAAGCATCCGCCCGTTAGAAAGTTCTTCAATATCCTTGTCCGTTTCTCTTTTGCTGGCATTGTACGCGTAGTCGGTATTCGCCTCATTAGTGGAGCCGCTGCCTTTCATCTTTCCATCCCTGAGAAACTGATCAACCACCTCCGAAGGCCCTTATATCTCTCTGGATCAACTTCCGAACTAATGGATCTCTTATCTGTAAATCTCTCTAGGATCCCAAACTCCCGATCACACTCTCAAAATCCCTCCATTTATCCCTCTCACACGGGTGACATAACGCACTTACCCTCTACTCGCCCAATCATCATATTGTTTTATTATTTTAATTTCCTTCATACTCATGTTTTTCCATATTGGAGAATATTTTAAGTGACCCTTAATATTCATAATCCTTTTAATTTCTCTCCAAGTGTAATCCGTCAGTGTAATGTGTGATGTCAGTGTAATGTGTGATGTCTGTGTAATGTGTGATGTCAGTGTAATGTGTGATGTCAGTGTAATGTGTGATGTCTGTGTAATGTGTGATGTCAGTGTAATGTGTGATGTCTGTGTATCACCCAATCTACCGGATTCCAGGACCCCGATTCCCTGGTCTGCTGGAATCCCTCTCAGTAAGGATCCCATTTCATGAAACTACATTGTGACACCAAAAAGTATAAAAAACTATTCGGAAGAGACTTTCCACCACCGTCAACAGGTAACGCTATTTTCACACTCGCGTTTTGTGCGGATCCGTCATGGATGGATCTGTTCAGATAATACAACCGTCTGCATCTGTCCAGAATGGATCCGTTTGTATTATCTGTAACATACCCAAGACGGATCAGTTTGTATTATGTCTTCTACAGCCAAGATGAATCCGCCTTGAACACCATTGAAAGTCAATGGGGGTTTGGATCCGTTTTCTATTGTGTCAGAGAAAACGGATCCGTCCCTATTGACTTACATTGTGTGCCAGGCCGGATCCGTTTGGCTCTGCTTCATCAGACGGACACCAAAACGCTGCAGGCGCCTCCAGAGCGGAATGGAGACTGATCGGAGACAAACTGACGCATTCTGAGCGGATCCTTTTCCATTCAGAATGCATTGGGGCAAAACTGATCAGTTTTGGAGCGATCCTGAGAGCCCTGAACGGATCTCAGAAACGGAAACCAAAACGCCAGTGTGAAAGACGCCTAACTGAAGTATCTCTCTCTTTGCCCTAGGCTTTCCTCCCTTCCAAATAAATTCCCTCATTAACTTATCATTTTAATATATTTTTGACGATATCACCGGCGCATTCTGAAATACAAACAAATCTTTATCAAATGAATTCGACCGTTCAGTGGTAACGGGAGTCTCCTCCAAACATGGATTCTCTTTCTCAGATCTTTGAAAAGGGGAGCCTCAAAATCCTCTAAATTTCTTAAAATATTTATCCCTAAATACTTAAATCTATCGTCTTTATCTCCTATGTGCTCATCTATGTTCCTATCCAGATATTCATCTCCTAACATCATTAAATGTGATTTTTCCCAGTTTATTTTAAACCTTAAAAGTGTCAAAATGTATCTATAATATCCATTATTTTGGTTACATCCACCCCAGTATAACCCCAAAAAATCTAAATATCATCCGCATACAATGACATTTTTTTTTATACTCGTATTGGAATTCCGCCATCTCCTCATTTTCTCGGATTATAATAGCTAATGGCTCTAGCGCAAAGAGCAACGGATATGAGGACATCCCTGCCTAGAGCCCGGACGTGCCCCGCCCACCGATACCCGAGCTCCAGGATATTCATATAATCCAGTTTATAAACTGTTCACCAAAACACCTACGAGCCTCCCGCAATATTCCCATTCTATACAAACGCTTTGGCTGCGTCCAGAGATAATATACCGTTTTTACTATCTTTTTGTCTATAACACCTCCTAATATTGGAGCTAATCAGTCTCCCGGGGAGTTCCGGCAGAGGCACGGCAGCGCACGGCGAGAGGCCGCCGGAATAAAACTGCGACATGTCCGACATTTATTCCGGCAGCCTCTGGCCATGCGCTGCCGTGCCTCCACCTAGCCCCCATTATAGTCCGGGGGCACACGTTCACTAGCGGCAGGTTGTTCCGTCGGGTGAGCAGCCTGTCGATCCGTCCTGCCACTAGTGTGAAACGAGCCTTTAATGGGTCTTTACCATCTTTGGGAATCAACACAATAATCGCTTTATCCATTGAATCCGGTAGTTTTTTGCCTTCATGGCCTCACATAGGGGATCTCTTGGTTCTGGTAAAAGTACTCGTCCAAACTCCTAATCTCAAATGGTCGTCCACCTGCCCCGGGGATCTCCTGCCCTTGTAAATTCCTCCAATTCTTTCTCCCTCTCCAATTGATTTCTGTCACTTAAGACTTTTTTGTGAAACCCCCGGGTAGATTCTGACAAAGTTCTTTTTTTTTCCCATACTTTATTTTTGATATGTTAGAAGGCCAGTTTATTGGCCTGTATTTGTGGGAGGGGCGTAAGTAGCACATTTATACCAGGCAGGCGCCTCCCTTTGGCGTGTCGACGGTGCTGCGTAGTTGTGTGCAGTCAGAGCCACCTGTTGCAGCACATGGGCTGAATCTGCAGCTTCCATACCCAGTCAGCGTCCAGGATCCCAGTTGAGGTTGTGGGTGAGGGTTTGCGGCAAGCTCGTGCAGCATCGTCCTGTTACAGTCCGGCCGGCGATGTATTGGCTCCTTTGGTGAGTAGGAGCAGCATTGCCCCGGAGCGATTCTGCCTGGCACCCCCACGTTTGGTGCCCACGTGGCAGCACGATTAGTCCGGCCGGTGGTATGTCGGCTTCTTTGGTGAGTAGGAGCAGCACTGCACCGGAGCGATCCTGCCTGGCACCCCCACGTTTGGTGCCCACGTGGCAGTGCGGTTAGGTAGCAGGGGTCAGCGTGACTCCGTCTCGTTTTCTCGCGCCTGGCAGCCCACGCTTGGCGCTCACTCAGCGGCACATTTAGGCAGCAGGGGTCAGCGTGACTCCGTCTCGCTTTCTCGCAGGCTTCCATGTCCTGCACGGGTCACCTTGCTTAGTCTGTCCGTGTATATCTGCATGTCTTTCTTGTCTGCTTTTCACTTCGCTGCTCGCCAGCAAACCTCTCTCGCCATCCGCTATTATTTCTGCAGACTAAAGCCTTGTTCACACTGACATCCAGCGTTATCCCCTTACTTGCATTATAGAGGGTGAGGTGCAGGCAGCTGATTAATCCGGGTGGAGCAGAGCTGCTGTTATCAGTGTTATTGTTTCTTTAGTATAAATGCTATTTTGCGATATGTACATTGCGTAGACGGTGAGCTCCTCTGCGCTGAGGTATATTTCATTTGTTTTGGAAATATAAAATGTGTGTGTGTCACTTTAAGGTGGTGAACCTGAGTTTGTGCACTTAATAAGCCCCTGTGCTGGGGATCCATCTTCAGTTCAGAGTGTGAGCTGGACACGGGGGAGCTGCAAAGGTGATTGCAGAGACCCGAGAGGACCTTTTTTATTTTGTTATTTTGCCTCATTTTGTTGCTTTATTTGTGCTAAAAATAGATAGAAGCTGGCTTTCGCCGAGAACTGAGTTTAGTTTGTTTTTACGGCATATACACCCACATCTCTACTGGGCGCACGTGCTGATGGTGGCGACGTTTGCATGTACTCAGGCTCGGACTGGCCCACAGGGGTACAGGGGAATCCCCCGGTGGGCCCCTAGTCTCCCACCCCCTGCACAAGTGGCACATAAGACATTAAACTTGCTGCACTAGATAAATATATTCAGTGTACAGCTCCTCCACCGGTCCATGTTCATACAAAAAACTTGTTAGATAATTTATTATATTTGAATGTATCCGTACAGTGGGCCCCCAAAATAAATTTTACTGGTGGGCCCTAGGTACTCCAGTCCGACACTGCATGTACTCACCTATAGCGGAGTGGTGCAGGGGGTTTATATTACTGCAGGCCTCGTGTTAGTGTCAGCACTACCACAGTCAGGATTGTCTTTACATGTCATTCGTTGCTTTTCAGGTCACCTCACAGCGCGCCATTCTCAGATGATCTGGTCAATTACTTCTCGTTCTTGGGTAGTAGAAAGGAAAAAAAATCACATTATGGGCGGATTTCTCATTAGGTTATGGGCTTTGCTACTTGACGTTTATTTTTAGGTTGTTATAGGTTCTGAATGTTGGGTAAGTCACATTTTCATCAGTTTGCGGTGTCACAACATCAGACCTGACCCGTCACTCAGGCCTCAGCGGTTTCAACCATTTTGTTGGTTCCGATGCCTCGTGTCAGTGTCGGCATACTACCACAGCCAGCTTCATTCATTGCATGTAACTTTGCTTTTCAGGTCCCGTCACTGCTCGCCATTCTCAGTTGGTGCGCTCTATTACATCTTTTTCTATGGTAGTAGGAAAAAAATAATAATAATCACATCATGTGTGGATTTCCCATTAAGTTGGGGACTTTGCTACTTGACGTTTATTTTTTAGGTTGTTATAGGTTCTGAATGTTGGGTAAGTCATTTCTCACCAGTTTGCGGTGTCACAACATCAGACCTGACCCGTCACTCGGGCCTCGGCGGTGTCAACCCTTTCGTTGGTTCTGACGCCTGCAGGCCTCACGTCAGTGTCGGCACTACCACAGCCAGGAGCATCGTGGCATGTCATTTGCTTCTTCAGGTCATGTCACAGCTCGCCATTCTCCGTTGGTGTGGTCAATTACATCTGTTGCTAAGGTAGCGAGAAAAAAAAAAAAGGCGTTAAAAAAATAAAATTAAATGGAAAATAAAGTATGTGTGAAACTTTATCAGCTTACAAACTTGTACTTGATGTTTCTTCATACGTTGCTATAGGTTCAGTGTTGGGTAAGTCACGTTTTCATCCGTTTGCGGTATCACAACGTCAAACTGTACACGTCGCTCAGGTCACGGCGGTTTCAACTATTCTGTTTTTCTGATGCTTTCGCTGGCACTGGTTTTGTTACCATTTCTTGGCCCCAATATAATCATTTACTTTCCGACTTTCCATTCGGGGCCCGGTTCGTGTCTATCAGCAATTACTGGCGGCAGTAACAAACCAATGCCTTGCGAGTACTGTGTTGCGGTTCCCACGGCCCACTCGCCACTGGTGTTGGGCGCGAGTATTCGCAAGGCGAGTTTGATCTCGAATATCGTGATTTCGAGGTTTGCGAATTAGTTAAATACTTGACCCCATATTCGCAATTACGTATATTCGCTCTTGAGATGGATAGTGAGTGATCGGGAAAGTGTATCTGGAAAAATATTCTATTCAGACATAATGTCCCCCGACCTCAGTCGCTTCTTTCTCAGTTCCCGCTATTCCGGTCACAGTAGAGATTAAACAATAGAGATTTTATAATGTTCGTCACTTGAATAATCGCATTAATCTATTCGCGGTTTGTATTCCCTTACCTACCTAGCGTTAACAGGTCGTGTCAGACTCCAGTACGCTGAGTGTATTGTGGAAATCCGTACATGTCTTTTCGCCGCTTCCATTCACTCAGATGACTCCCGCCATTTCAAGCTTTCTATACGTTTAAACATTATTAATAATGAACAATTTATGCGCACGCAAATATTACTCGAATTAGTCGCTAGTCATGATATTGCATGCGAAATAACGAATATTGCTATATCGCGAATGTGCGACAAATGTGATGCAGGTTGTTCGTCGGACGTCGCAGGGTCGAATGTGGGTCTTTGCGCTCATCTCTACTCACACCTCTCAGTCGTGCGGCATGACCGCATGCCTATGTCCAAATTAGGGTTGAAACCTACATCTATCAGCCTTTCCTTCAGGTGCGGTGCGGCATACGCTGCCTCTAGGTACGATAGTTCCGGCCCATTTTATCCGGAAGCTAGGTCAGTGGCGCTCTGCATGTTTATTAGGTTCATACCTCAATCTAGTCGAGAGATTTTCTTGCATTCCAGAGGTTGGTCATGTTGGTGTTGTTGCTGGCACTGGTTTCATTGCCATTTTGGCCCCAATATAATCATTCTCTTTCCCGACATTCCCTTTCAGGGCCCGGCCTCGTGTCTTTTAGTAATTACTGGCAGCAATAACAGACCAAGACCTAAGAGTACTCTGTTGCGGTCCTCACGGCACCCCTCACCACTTCTCAGTTATGCGGCGTGTCCAATTTTAGGGTCCAAACCAACAGCTATCGGGCCTTTCCTTCAGGTCAGGTGCAGCGTGCGCTGCCTCTGGGAACAATAGTTCTGGCTCCATGTTATCCGGAATTTAGGCGCTCTGCATGTTCAATAGGTTCATACCTCAGCCTAGTTGAGATATGTTCTTGCATTCCAGAGGTTGGTCATGTTAGTGCTGTTGTTACGTACTATTGTGTATCATTTAGTAGTTGGCTTTTTGGCCCCCTTCAGGCATTCCTCCTACGCAGCGGTTACGGCACAACTCAAGCCGCTTAGCCTAGTTAGGTAGGCAGGTAGACGGTTACGTGTCATGTAGCCCCGACCACAAATACAGATCTTGACAAAAGGTACTAAACACTTCACACATTTTTTCAGAGGGTTTTACCATCTGTCCTTTATTTTTATTTTCCTACACAGGATTTTTTTGCTGATTTTTCACAATATTAGTTAACATCCTGCCACCTTTTCACCCTCGAAACAAACTTAACACCACGGGAAAACGGTGCAGTTTGAGAGTTTTCCATATAAATATTTTTAACTTTTACTTTTCCAGTTCCCAATTCTTGAGCCTTTCGCTGGGGGATTCATTACGGAATTCCCTCTACCCTCCTCTCACTTCTGTTCTTGCCAGCATGGCTTTCCGGCCCAAACCAGTTCCACAAAGACACTTTTTACTTATTTCTGAACCCTGGTCTAACTCGTACCATTTTTGGATATGTTGTTCCCCTGAATGGATTGATGATTAATATGTAATTTTATTGCAATCCCATGCATAGTTTTGAAGTTAGGAGCGTTGTATAAAACTGTATATTTTCCTGCCAGTGATAATAAGTTCGTCCATTGTGTTTAGTAATTATATCACTGGCAGAGGGGAGGGAATGTGTACTCTGTGCGGGACGGTCATTCCTGTATGGTATTTTATGATTGGTTAATGTAGAAGTCCAGGGGTATTCCTCTGGACTGAACATGTGAATAAAAAGAGTCTGTATGGGCCAGTACATGGGGTCTGCTTAACCCTCAAGCGAAGTGTCGTCTCGCTCATGGGGGAATTGGAGTGTATGCTGTCACAGTGCGACTGCCAGGAGTGTAAACTGTTCCTAGGGTTTTCCTGTTCGGCTGTATACTGTTTCCGGTTCGGGAGTCTGGAGCATTCATGTGCTTGCAAGTTCGGAAATTGGTGCTTGCAGTAACTGCCGGTGTGTCAGAAAAGGGAATATCGTCTAAACGGAGGAGTGTTTGCGTAACTGTCCGTTACATATGGGTTTTGTTTTACAGTGTTCCCTATGAGATAAAACTGACCTGTTCCTTCATTCCCCGGGTCAGTACGATTACAGTGATACCACATTTATATAGTTTATGGGTTTTGTATTTACATGTTCCCTATGAGATAAAACTGACCTGTTACCTTCATTCTCCGGTCAGTACGATTACAGAGATACCACATTTATATATATACTAGAGAGTGAATCTGGATCGCACATCCTCAACACTATGCTTTTGATGTAATGACTGTATCAGCATAATTACGTAGCGTATCCGCACAATTTGTAATACATTGTATGCTGTGCATAAAAAGGCATTAGTTTACAGTTTGATCAAAGAGCATAAGCCCACTTTCCACGGGGTTTATAAACTCCTACTATCTCTCAGATGCATTTCCTGAGGGTCGTGACTGGGTGAGCTCTTTGCACTCGTTCACATGGTGCAGTACTGCGTGTCTGCCATTGCTGCCTCAGTGCTGTGCTGGCGGGGCGGTGGGTCCCAGAGCCAAGGAGGCTTTGCTGCACAGTGGGGTTGCTGTGTGGCTCCTGGGTCCCGCTGTCTGCTGCTGGTGCGGTGCTGGGGCGCCGGTGAGTCGCACGCACGGCTGAGCCATTTATAGGTTAGAGTAGTTTCCCACTTGCAGAGGCATCCTTGTCGTGGAAAGTGGGCTTATGCTCTCTGATCAAACTGTAAACTAATGCCTCTTATGCACAGCATACAATGTATTACAAATTTGGCGGATATGCCACTTAATTATGCTGAGACAGTCGTTACATCAAAAGCATATTGTTGAGGATGTGCGATCCAGATTCACTCTCCAGTATATATTACCACATTTATATAGTTTTATGGGTTTTGTATGTACAGCGTTCCCTATGAGATAAAACTGATCTGTTCTCTTCATTCTCCGGGTCAGTACCATTACAGTGATACCACATTTATATAGTTTATGGGTTTTGTATTTACAGCGTTCCCTATGAGATAAAACTGATCTGTTCTCTTCATTCTCCGGGTCAGTACAGTTACAGTGATACCACATTTATATAGTTTATGGGTTTTGTATTTACATGTTCCCTATGAGATAAAACTGACCTGTTCTCTTCATTCTATCGGTCAGTACGATTACAGAGATACCACATTTATATAGTTTTATGGGTTTTGTATTTACAGCGTTCCCTATGAGATAAAAACTGACCTGTTCTCCTCATTCTCCGGGTCAGTACTGATTACAGTGATACCACATTTATACAGTTTTATGGGTTTTGTTTTCACAGCGTTCCCTATGAGATAAAACTGACCTGTTCCCTTCATTCTCCGGGTCAGTACGATTACAGTGATGCCACATTTATATAGTTTTATGGTTTTGTTTTACAGCGTTCCCTATGAGATAAAACTGACCTGTTCTCCTCATTCTCCGAGTCAGTACGATTACAGTGATACCACATTTATATAGTTTTATGGGGTTTGTATTTACAGCGTTCCCTAGGAGATAAAACTGACCTATTCCCTTCATTCTCCGGGTCAGTACGATTACAGAGATACCACATTTATATAGTTTATGGGTTTTGTATTTACAGCGTTCCCTATGAGATAAAACTGACCTGTTCTCTTCATTCTCCGGGTCAGTACGATTACAGTGATACCACATTTATATAGTTTTATGGGGTTTGTTTTTACAGCGTTCCCTTATGAGATAAAACTGACCTGTTCTCCTCATTCTCCGGGTCAGTACGATTACAGTGATACCACATTTATATAGTTTTATGGGTTTTGTATTTACAGCGTTCCCTATGAGATAAAACTGACCTGTTCTCTTCATTCTCCGGGTCAGTACGATTACAGTGATACCACATTTATATAGTTTTATGGGTTTTGTATTTACAGCGTTCCCTATGAGATAAAACTGACCTGTTCTCTTCATTCTCCGGGTCAGTACGATTACAGTGATACCACATTTATATAGTTTTATGGGTTTTGTTTTTACAGCGTTCTCTATGAGATAAAACTGATCTGTTCTCTTCATTCTCTGGGTCAGTACGATTACAGTGATACCACATTTATATAGTTTTATGGGTTTTGTATTTACAGCGTTCCCTATGAGATAAAACTGACCTGTTCTCTTCATTCTCCGGGTCAGTACGATTACAGTGATACCACATTTATATAGTTTATGGGTTTTGTTTTTACAGCGTTCCCTATGAGATAAAACTGACCTCTTCTCTTCATTCTCCGGGTCAGTACGATTACAGTGATACCACATTTATATAGTTTTATGGGTTTGTATTTACAGCGTTCCCTATGAGATAAAACTGACCTGTTCTCTTCATTCTCCGGGTCAGTACGATTACAGTGATACCACATTTATATAGTTTATGGGTTTTGTTTTTACAGCGTTCCCTATGAGATAAAACTGATCTGTTCCCTTCATTCTCCGGGTCAGTACGATTACAGTGATACCACATTTATATAGTTTATGGGTTTTGTTTTTACAGAGTTCCCTATGAGATAAAACTGACCTGTTCCCTTAATTCTCCGGGTCAGTACGATTACAGTGATACCACATTTATATAGTTTATGGGTTTTGTATTTACAGCGTTCCCTATGAGATAAAACTGACCTGTTCTCCTCATTCTCCGGGTCAGTACGATTACAGTGATACCACATTTATATAGTTTTATAGGTTTTGTTATTACAGCGTTCCCTATGAGATAAAACTGACCTGTTCCCTTCATTCTCCGGGTCAGTACGATTACAGTGATACCACATTTATATAGTTTTATGGGTGTTGTTATTACAGCTGTTCCTATGAGATAAAACTGACCTGTTCTCTTCAGTCTCCGGGTCAGTACGATTACAGAGATACCACATTTATATAGTTTTATGGGTTTTGTTTTTACAGCGTTCCCTATGAGATAAAACTGACCTGTTCTCTTCATTCTCCGGGTCAGTACGATTACAGTGATACCACATTTATATAGTTTATGGGTTTTGTTTTTACAGCGTTCCCTATGAGATAAAACTGACCTGTTCCCTTCATTTTCCGGGTCAGTACGATTACAGTGATACCACATTTATATAGTTTTATGGGTGTTGTTATTACAGTGTTCCCTATGAGATAAAACTGACCTGTTCTCTTCAGTCTCCGGGTCAGTACGATTACAGAGATACCACATTTATATAGTTTATGGGTTTTGTTTTTACAGCGTTCCCTATGAGATAAAACTGACCTGTTCTCTTCATTCTCCGGGTCAGTACGATTACAGTGATACCACATTTATATAGTTTTATGGGTTTGTATTTACAGCGTTCCCTATGAGATAAAACTGACCTGTTCTCCTCATTCTCCGGGTCAGTACGATTACAGTGATACCACATTTATATAGTTTTATGGGTGTTGTTATTACAGCGTTCCCTATGAGATAAAACTGACCTGTTCTCTTCAGTCTCCGGGTCAGTACGATTACAGAGATACCACATTTATATAGTTTTATGGGTTTTGTTTTTACAGCGTTCCCTATGAGATAAAACTAACCTGTTCCCTTCATTCTCCGGGTCAGTACGATTACAGTGATACCACATTTATATAGTTTTATGGGGTTTGTTTTTACAGTGTTCCCTATGAGATAAAACTGACCTGTTCTCTTCATTCTCCGGGTCAGTACGATTACAGTGATACCACATTTATATAGTTTTATGGGTTTGTATTTACAGCGTTCCCTATGAGATAAAACTGACCTGTTCTCTTCATTCTCCGGGTCAGTACGATTACAGTGATACCACATTTATATAGTTTATGGGTTTGTTTTTACAGCGTTCCCTATGAGATAAAACTGACCTGTTCTCCTCATTCTCCGGGTCAGTACGATTACAGTGATACCACATTTATATAGTTTTATGGGTTTTGTATTTACAGCGTTCCCTATGAGATAAAACTGACCTGTTCTCTTCATTCTCCGGGTCAGTACGATTACAGAGATACCACATTTATATAGTTTTATGGGTTTTGTATTTACAGCGTTCCCTATGAGATAAAACTGACCTGTTCTCTTCATTCTCCGGGTCAGTACGATTACAGAGATACCACATTTATATAGTTTATGGGGTTTGTATTTACAGCGTTCCCTATGAGATAAAACTGACCTGTTCTCTTCATTCTCCGGGTCAGTACGATTACAGTGATACCACATTTATATAGTTTTATGGGTTTTGTATTTACAGCGTTCGCTATGAGATAAAACTGACCTGTTCCCTTCATGCTCTGGGTCAGTACGATTACAGAGATACCACATTTATATAGTTTTATGGGTTTTGTATTTACAGCGTTCCCTATGAGATAAAACTGACCTGTTCTCTTCATTCTCCGGGTCAGTACGATTACAGTGATACCACATTTATATAGTTTTATGGGTTTTGTTTTTACAGCGTTCCCTATGAGATAAAACTGACCTGTTCTCTTCATTCTCCGGGTCAGTACGATTACAGTGATACCACATTTATATAGTTTATGGGTTTTGTATTTACAGCGTTCCTATGAGATAAAACTGACCTGTTCCCTTCATTCTCCGGGTCAGTACGATTACAGAGATACCACATTTATATAGTTTATGGGTTTGTATTTACAGCCTTCACTATGAGATAAAACTGACCTGTTCCCTTCATTCTCCGGGTCAGTACGATTACAGGGATACCACATTTATATAGTTTTATGGGGTTTGTATTTACAGCGTTCCCTATGAGATAAAACTGACCTATTCCCTTCATTCTCCGGGTCAGTATGATTACAGTGATACCACATTTATATAGTTTTATGGGGTTTGTATTTACAGCGTTCCCTATGAGATAAAACTGACCTATTCCCTTCATTCTCCGGGTCAGTATGATTACAGTGATACCACATTTATATAGTTTTATGGGTTTTGTATTTACAGCGTTCCCTATGAGATAAAACTGACCTGTTCTCTTCATTCTCTGGGTCAGTACGATTACAGTGATACCACATTTATATAGTTTTATGGGTTTTGTATTTGCAGCGTTCCCTATGAGATAAAACTGACCTGTTCTCTTCATTCTCTGGGTCAGTACGGTTACAGTGATACCATATTTATATAGTTTATGGGTATTGTTTTTACAGCGTTACCTATGAGATAAAACTGACCTGTTCCCTTCATTCTTTGGGTCAGTACGATTACAGTGATACCACATTTATATAGTTTTATGGGTTTGTATTTACAGCGTTCCCTATGAGATAAAACTGACCTGTTCCCTTCATTCTTTGGGTCAGTACGGTTACAGTGATACCATATTTATATAGTTTATGGGTATTGTTTTTACAGCGTTACCTATGAGATAAAACTGACCTGTTCCCTTCATTCTTTGGGTCAGTACGATTACAACATTTTTCATGCGTTTAATACTGAAAAAAGATAAAAACTTTTGAAAAAAAAAATTTTTTTTCTTTTCATTGCAATATTCTGACTGCCATAACTTTTTAATAGTTCTCTGTACAGAGACGGGACAATCTGTAGTTTTTTGGGTTGTATATTACTTTTTGATAACTTTTTATACAGTTCAGGTAAAGTGATGAAAAAAACAGCGTATCAGCCATATTTTTCCGTTACGCCTTTCACCATATGGGATAGGTTTTTCATATTTAAATAGTATAGGCGTTTTTGCACATGGTGAGGCCCATGTGGTTCTTTTTTATTGTTTAAATATTCTGATTTTGGAGAAAAGGGGGTAATTTTAATTTTTATATCTATATATTTTCTTTACTTTAAAAAACAAAACCTTTTTGTTAGTGCAAGTCCTGAAGTGGACCACAACATGCATCAGTAATCATCAGATCACAGATTGTATGCGGTGATGGAATTTTCTCCATCTTCTGGCCTGATCTGTAAAACACAAGTGATGAGCCTGAAAGCCTCGGACTCATTATGTCAGACAGAGGTCAGTACGGGACATGTAGCACTGCATTGTACTGGATGGAGGTGCTACTAGACTCCCAGAGACATCTGAGGCAGTATCTGTGGAGTCTACTACAAGGTACGATGGCCCAGGAAATAATATCGTCTCCTGGGGCGCTGTGAACGGACAGAGCACTGTATGTGCAGAGAGAATTATAAAAACAGCAGCAATACATATAAATAAACATATTTTATCCCCAATCCAAAACCCATAGAGAGAGAGAGCAGAAAAACAAAAAACCACACACAGCCGCGCCGCTTATGTTATTGAACCATTGTTCCCATATTTGTTTATTACTATCACTCATACCCCTATTATTAAAAAGTATCCTTTCCGTTTTTAACATTTTGTTAACAGATTCCTTCCGTTCAGTATACTGAAGGCAGATCCTTTTTGATCCAGTTTTTCAGAATAAGAATCTTGCCTTAAACATGGACCTGCAGAGCACTCGCTTCACAGGCCTACGTGACCTCAAATGAGGCCTAGCTCCTAATATACCAACCCCGGATCCCCTCGTACCAGTATTCCAAACACTTTCTCAATAATACGAGCAGTTTCCGACCAATACCTAAACTATTTGGGGCGTCTCCACATTGAATGGATAACGCCCGCCTGTGCCTCGCCTCGGGCATTCATCTCTGTCTCTTAAACCCATTTTTTTAACATTAAAGGTGACGATGTAATCTGTGGATAAAGAAACGGGGACACCCCGTGCGAGGCCCTAAATAAAAGCAGACGCCTACTTTTAAAGCATCCGCCCGTTAGAAAGTTCTTCAATATCCTTGTCCGTTTCTCTTTGCTGGCATTGTACGCGTAGTCGGTATTCGCCTCATTAGTGGAGCCGCTGCCTTTCATCTTTCCATCCCTGAGAAACTGATCAACCACCTCCGAAGGCCCTTATATCTCTCTGGATCAACTTCCGAACTAATGGATCTCTTATCTGTAAATCTCTCTAGGATCCCAAACTCCCGATCACACTCTCAAAATCCCTCCATTTATCCCTCTCACACGGGTGACATAACGCACTTACCCTCTACTCGCCCAATCATCATATTGTTTTATTATTTTAATTTCCTTCATACTCATGTTTTTCCATATTGGAGAATATTTTAAGTGACCCTTAATATTCATAATCCTTTTAATTTCTCTCCAAGTGTAATCCGTCAGTGTAATGTGTGATGTCAGTGTAATGTGTGATGTCTGTGTAATGTGTGATGTCAGTGTAATGTGTGATGTCAGTGTAATGTGTGATGTCTGTGTAATGTGTGATGTCAGTGTAATGTGTGATGTCTGTGTATCACCCAATCTACCGGATTCCAGGACCCCGATTCCCTGGTCTGCTGGAATCCCTCTCAGTAAGGATCCCATTTCATGAAACTACATTGTGACACCAAAAAGTATAAAAACTATTCGGAAGAGACTTTCCACCACCGTCAACAGGTAACGCTATTTTCACACTCGCGTTTTGTGCGGATCCGTCATGGATGGATCTGTTCAGATAATACAACCGTCTGCATCTGTCCAGAATGGATCCGTTTGTATTATCTGTAACATACCCAAGACGGATCAGTTTGTATTATGTCTTCTACAGCCAAGATGAATCCGCCTTGAACACCATTGAAAGTCAATGGGGTTTGGATCCGTTTTCTATTGTGTCAGAGAAAACGGATCCGTCCCTATTGACTTACATTGTGTGCCAGGCCGGATCCGCTTGGCTCTGCTTCATCAGACGGACACCAAAACGCTGCAGGCGCCTCCAGAGCGGAATGGAGACTGATCGGAGACAAACTGACGCATTCTGAGCGGATCCTTTCCATTCAGAATGCATTGGGGCAAAACTGATCAGTTTTGGAGCGATCCTGAGAGCCCTGAACGGATCTCAGAAACGGAAACCAAAACGCCAGTGTGAAAGACGCCTAACTGAAGTATCTCTCTCTTGCCCTAGGCTTTCCTCCCTTCCAAATAAATTCCCTCATTAACTTATCATTTTAATATATTTTTGACGATATCACCGGCGCATTCTGAAATACAAACAAATCTTTATCAAATGAATTCGACCGTTCAGTGGTAACGGGAGTCTCCTCCAAACATGGATTCTCTTTCTCAGATCTTTGAAAAGGGGAGCCTCAAAATCCTCTAAATTTCTTAAAATATTTATCCCTAAATACTTAAATCTATCGTCTTTATCTCCTATGTGCTCATCTATGTTCCTATCCAGATATTCATCTCCTAACATCATTAAATGTGATTTTTCCCAGTTTATTTTTAAACCTTAAAAGTGTCAAAATGTATCTATAATATCCATTATTTTGGTTACATCCACCCCAGTATAACCCCAAAAAAAATCTAAATATCATCCGCATACAATGACATTTTTTTTTTATACTCTCGTATTGGAATTCCGCCATCTCCTCATTTTCTCGGATTATAATAGCTAATGGCTCTAGCGCAAAGAGCAACGGATATGAGGACATCCCTGCCTAGAGCCCCGGACGTGCCCCGTCCACCGATACCCGAGCTCCAGGATATTCATATAATCCAGTTTATAAACTGTTCACCAAAACACCTACGAGCCTCCCGCAATATTCCCATTCTATACAAACGCTTTGGCTGCGTCCAGAGATAATATACCGTTTTTACTATCTTTTTGTCTATAACACCTCCTAATATTGGAGCTAATCAGTCTCCCGGGGAGTTCCGGCAGAGGCACGGCAGCGCACGGCGAGAGGCCGCCGGAATAAAACTGCGACATGTCCGACATTTATTCCGGCAGCCTCTGGCCATGCGCTGCCGTGCCTCCACCTAGCCCCCATTATAGTCCGGGGCACACGCTCACTAGCGGCAGGTTGTTCCGCCGGGTGAGCAGCCTGTCGATCCGTCCTGCCACTAGTGTGAAACGAGCCTTTAATGGGTCTTTACCATCTTTGGGAATCAACACAATAATCGCTTTATCCATTGAATCCGGTAGTTTTTGCCTTCATGGCCTCACATAGGGGATCTCTTGGTTCTGGTAAAAGTACTCGTCCAAACTCCTAATCTCAAATGGTCGTCCACCTGCCCCGGGATCTCCTGCCCTTGTAAATTCCTCCAATTCTTTCTCCCTCTCCAATTGATTTCTGTCACTTAAGACTTTTTGTGAAACCCCCGGGTAGATTCTGACAAAGTTCTTTTTTTTCCCATACTTTATTTTTGATATGTTAGAAGGCCAGTTTATTGGCCTGTATTTGTGGGAGGGGCGTAAGTAGCACATTTATACCAGGCAGGCGCCTCCCTTTGGCGTGTCGACGGTGCTGCGTAGTTGTGTGCAGTCAGAGCCACCTGTTGCAGCACATGGGCTGAATCTGCAGCTTCCATACCCAGTCAGCGTCCAGGATCCCAGTTGAGGTTGTGGGTGAGGGTTTGCGGCAAGCTCGTGCAGCATCGTCCTGTTACAGTCCGGCCGGCGATGTATTGGCTCCTTTGGTGAGTAGGAGCAGCATTGCCCCGGAGCGATTCTGCCTGGCACCCCCACGTTTGGTGCCCACGTGGCAGCACGATTAGTCCGGCCGGTGGTATGTCGGCTTCTTTGGTGAGTAGGAGCAGCACTGCACCGGAGCGATCCTGCCTGGCACCCCACGCTTGGTGCCCACGTGGCAGTGCGGTTAGGTAGCAGGGGTCAGCGTGACTCCGTCTCGCTTTCTCGCGCCTGGCAGCCCACGCTTGGCGCTCACTCAGCGGCACATTTAGGCAGCAGGGTCAGCGTGACTCCGTCTCGCTTCTCGCAGGCTTCCATGTCCTGCACGGGTCACCTTGCTTAGTCTGTCCGTGTATATCTGCATGTCTTTCTTGTCTGCTTTTCACTTCGCTGCTCGCCAGCAAACCTCTCTCGCCATCCGCTATTATTTCTGCAGACTAAAGCCTTGTTCACACTGACATCCAGCGTTATCCCCTTACTTGCATTATAGAGGGTGAGGTGCAGGCAGCTGATTAATCCGGGTGGAGCAGAGCTGCTGTTATCAGTGTTATTGTTTCTTTAGTATAAATGCTATTTTGCGATATGTACATTGCGTAGACGGTGAGCTCCTCTGCGCTGAGGTATATTTCATTTGTTTTGGAAATATAAAATGTGTGTGTGTCACTTTAAGGTGGTGAACCTGAGTTTGTGCACTTAATAAGCCCCTGTGCTGGGGATCCATCTTCAGTTCAGAGTGTGAGCTGGACACGGGGGAGCTGCAAAGGTGATTGCAGAGACCCGAGAGGACCTTTTTTATTTTGTTATTTTGCCTCATTTTGTTGCTTTATTTGTGCTAAAAATAGATAGAAGCGCGGCTTTCGCCGAGAACTGAGTTTAGTTTGTTTTTACGGCATATACACCCACATCTCTACTGGGCGCACGTGCTGATGGTGGCGACGTTTGCATGTACTCAGGCTCGGACTGGCCCACAGGGGTACAGGGGAATCCCCCGGTGGGCCCCTAGTCTCCCACCCCCTGCACAAGTGGCACATAAGACATTAAACTTGCTGCACTAGATAAATATATTCAGTGTACAGCTCCTCCACCGGTCCATGTTCATACAAAAAACTTGTTAGATAATTTATTATATTTGAATGTATCCGTACAGTGGGCCCCCAAAATAAATTTTACTGGTGGGCCCTAGGTACCCCAGTCCGACACTGCATGTACTCACCTATAGCGGAGTGGTGCAGGGGGTTTATATTACTGCAGGCCTCGTGTTAGTGTCAGCACTACCACAGTCAGGATTGTCTTTACATGTCATTCGTTGCTTTTCAGGTCACCTCACAGCGCGCCATTCTCAGATGATCTGGTCAATTACTTCTCGTTCTTGGGTAGTAGAAAGGAAAAAAAAAAAATCACATTATGGGCGGATTTCTCATTAGGTTATGGGCTTTGCTACTTGACGTTTATTTTTTAGGTTGTTATAGGTTCTGAATGTTGGGTAAGTCACATTTTCATCAGTTTGCGGTGTCACAACATCAGACCTGACCCGTCACTCAGGCCTCAGCGGTTTCAACCATTTTGTTGGTTCCGATGCCTCGTGTCAGTGTCGGCATACTACCACAGCCAGCTTCATTCATTGCATGTAACTTTGCTTTTCAGGTCCCGTCACTGCTCGCCATTCTCAGTTGGTGCGCTCTATTACATCTTTTTCTATGGTAGTAGGAAAAAAAAATAATAATAATCACATCATGTGTGGATTTCCCATTAAGTTGGGGACTTTGCTACTTGACGTTTATTTTTTAGGTTGTTATAGGTTCTGAATGTTGGGTAAGTCATTTCTCACCAGTTTGCGGTGTCACAACATCAGACCTGACCCGTCACTCGGGCCTCGGCGGTGTCAACCCTTTCGTTGGTTCTGACGCCTGCAGGCCTCACGTCAGTGTCGGCACTACCACAGCCAGGAGCATCGTGGCATGTCATTTGCTTCTTCAGGTCATGTCACAGCTCGCCATTCTCCGTTGGTGTGGTCAATTACATCTGTTGCTAAGGTAGCGAGAAAAAAAAAAAAGGCGTTAAAAAAAATAAAATTAAATGGAAAATAAAGTATGTGTGAAACTTTATCAGCTTACAAACTTGTACTTGATGTTTCTTCATACGTTGCTATAGGTTCAGTGTTGGGTAAGTCACGTTTTCATCCGTTTGCGGTATCACAACGTCAAACTGTACACGTCGCTCAGGTCACGGCGGTTTCAACTATTCTGTTTTTCTGATGCTTTCGCTGGCACTGGTTTTGTTACCATTTCTTGGCCCCAATATAATCATTTACTTTCCGACTTTCCATTCGGGGGGCCCGGTTCGTGTCTATCAGCAATTACTGGCGGCAGTAACAAACCAATGCCTTGCGAGTACTGTGTTGCGGTTCCCACGGCCCACTCGCCACTGGTGTTGGGCGCGAGTATTCGCAAGGCGAGTTTGATCTCGAATATCGTGATTTCGAGGTTTGCGAATTAGTTAAATACTTGACCCCATATTCGCAATTACGTATATTCGCTCTTGAGATGGATAGTGAGTGATCGGGAAAGTGTATCTGGAAAAATATTCTATTCAGACATAATGTCCCCGACCTCAGTCGCTTCTTTCTCAGTTCCCGCTATTCCGGTCACAGTAGAGATTAAACAATAGAGATTTTATAATGTTCGTCACTTGAATAATCGCATTAATCTATTCGCGGTTTGTATTCCCTTACCTACCTAGCGTTAACAGGTCGTGTCAGACTCCAGTACGCTGAGTGTATTGTGGAAATCCGTACATGTCTTTTCGCCGCTTCCATTCACTCAGATGACTCCCGCCATTTCAAGCTTTCTATACGTTTAAACATTATTAATAATGAACAATTTATGCGCACGCAAATATTACTCGAATTAGTCGCTAGTCATGATATTGCATGCGAAATAACGAATATTGCTATATCGCGAATGTGCGACAAATGTGATGCAGGTTGTTCGTCGGACGTCGCAGGGTCGAATGTGGGTCTTTGCGCTCATCTCTACTCACACCTCTCAGTCGTGCGGCATGACCGCATGCCTATGTCCAAATTAGGGTTGAAACCTACATCTATCAGCCTTTCCTTCAGGTGCGGTGCGGCATACGCTGCCTCTAGGTACGATAGTTCCGGCCCATTTTATCCGGAAGCTAGGTCAGTGGCGCTCTGCATGTTTATTAGGTTCATACCTCAATCTAGTCGAGAGATTTTCTTGCATTCCAGAGGTTGGTCATGTTGGTGTTGTTGCTGGCACTGGTTTCATTGCCATTTTGGCCCCAATATAATCATTCTCTTTCCCGACATTCCTTTCAGGGGCCCGGCCTCGTGTCTTTTAGTAATTACTGGCAGCAATAACAGACCAAGACCTAAGAGTACTCTGTTGCGGTCCTCACGGCACCCCTCACCACTTCTCAGTTATGCGGCGTGTCCAATTTTAGGGTCCAAACCAACAGCTATCGGGCCTTTCCTTCAGGTCAGGTGCAGCGTGCGCTGCCTCTGGGAACAATAGTTCTGGCTCCATGTTATCCGGAATTTAGGCGCTCTGCATGTTCAATAGGTTCATACCTCAGCCTAGTTGAGATATGTTCTTGCATTCCAGAGGTTGGTCATGTTAGTGCTGTTGTTACGTACTATTGTGTATCATTTAGTAGTTGGCTTTTTGGCCCCCTTCAGGCATTCCTCCTACGCAGCGGTTACGGCACAACTCAAGCCGCTTAGCCTAGTTAGGTAGGCAGGTAGACGGTTACGTGTCATGTAGCCCCGACCACAAATACAGATCTTGACAAAAGGTACTAAACACTTCACACATTTTTTCAGAGGGTTTTACCATCTGTCCTTTATTTTTTATTTTCCTACACAGGATTTTTTTTGCTGATTTTTCACAATATTAGTTAACATCCTGCCACCTTTTCACCCTCCGAAACAAACTTAACACCACGGGAAAACGGTGCAGTTTGAGAGTTTTCCATATAAATATTTTTAACTTTTACTTTTTCCAGTTCCCAATTCTTGAGCCTTTCCGCAGGGGGATTCATTACGGAATTCCCTCTACCCTCCTCTCACTTCTGTTCTGCATTCTGTACCTTTATTTCACTTTTTTCTTAACAAAATTCACTTTATTGACCAATACTCCCCTTAGGGTACTTTCACACTAGCGTTAGAAGAATCCGGAACTGCCTGCTGGATCCGGAAATCCGTGTGCAAACAGATATCTTTTTTTTTTTGGGATCCGGATCAGTTAGACTTTTGCATTGAAATCATCTGGAAATCCGGATCTGGTATTACATTTTTTCAAAGCTAAAAAGAACTGCGCATGCATAGACCAGAAAACCGGATCCAGCGATGCGGCAATTTCCGGAACACTTGGTACCGGATCCGGCATTAATACATTTCAATGGAAATTAATGCTGGATCCAGCAAGTGCGGTAGTGTTCCGGTATTTTGTCCGGTCAAATACCGTACAAGGGACGGAACGGAAGACGTCCTGATGCAAACTGAACAATTGCTTTCCATTCACAATGCACTGGGACAAAACTGATGCCGGAAAAGAATAACGCTAGTGGGAAAGTACTCTTGGGAAGGCCTTCGCCGTCCCCCAAACCACCTATTTATTTGTAGAATCTTTACTGAGACGGAAAAAAAAAATAACTTTAATTCCTCCTTAATACCTTCCTTATCCTTTAAAACGTTAACCAATGGGAAATAAATGTAAACAATATGGTAGCCTGCCTAATCCTGAACCTAATCCTGAACCTAATCCTGAACCTAATCCTGAACCTAATCCCGAACCTAATCCCGAACCTAATCCCGAACCTAATCCTGAACCTAATCCTGAACCTAATCCTGAACCTAATCCTGCACCTAATCCTGAACCTAATCCTGAACCTAATCCTGAACCTAATCCTGAACCTAATCCGAGTCTCCACCTCCATAACCATCGCACAGACCAGAAAGAGCCCTGGCAACAAATTTTATTTTTTTTATATTTTTTTCAATAACTTTTGGTTCCCCAAAATCCTATCAATCCTCGTCCGGGTTTGATGTGTCTGAGCAGCGGGAGTCCTTTCTTTCATCTGCATGTGATAAAGGCCGGACATCTTCCCAGTGCCATTCAGTTACTAGGCCGGCAGATTATTACTATGGGACACTACTGGTTACTCTATCGTTATTCAGGTCCATCACCGCATTAGAATCTCCCACTGCAGTCACCACACATTCTGCCAATCCGGTGTCACATCAGGTTTATATGGAGGCGGAATATAAATGGTCGCAATCACCATCTGTATCTCATTTATCTTACGGCGTAGGAGGAAATACCTGCCGCAGTATCTGCCCCACCGGCCACATATTGCAAATCTATTTTATTATCAATCATAGTAGATGCTCCTCTGGAATATGATGTGTAACGGACCGTTACGCACACAACTCCGTTTAGGCGATATTCCCTTTTCCGGATAGACCAGCAGCTACTGCAATCACCAACTTCCCGAACTGCAAACCACACGAATTCACCAACTTCCGAACAAGAGACACACGAACCCTGGAAGCAGCCGAACAGGAAAAGCAATATGAACAGCTTACACTCCTGGCAATCAGCATACCGTCAGATCCCCCCCAATAACGAGACGACACTTCGTTTTGAGGGTCAAGCAGGAACTCTCTCCTGGGGCATACAGCCTCTTTTATTTACACTCCACAAACATAGTACGGCCCACAGGGGTTTGAAATACAACCAATCAATCCGTACAATAAACACAGACACTCCCACACAAAATACAGCGACCAATCAACATACAGCCAGATATATCACAACCCCACATGGCTGGTCCATTGTGAATATTGATTAGGTCACAGCAATGTCCATTGTGAATATGATTAGGTCACAGGTAATGTCCATTGTGAATATGATTAGGTCACAGGTAATGTCCATTGTGACTGTTGATTAGGTCACAGCAATGTCCATTGTGAATGCCAACTGTCATTGGGGCCATAGTCGCAGGGTAAGAGGCTAGCAAGCATGCCTCTCCAAGAAACTGGGGCAGACTCTGGTACAGGGTCCAGTCCGCTACATTTCTCCCCTTTACCAAAGAGACTAACAGGGTATCTGACCTCCTGCCGGTCAGTGCCCTGGTTAGTCCAGCAACCCACCCACGAAGCACAAACAGCAGTACAGCCCACCCACAATAAATGGTTACTACACCTGGATAAAGTAGCAACTTGTCCATGTCCAGGTGCCTCACTACGGCTGTGCGGGGGACTGGTAGACTGCCTTGGTGGGTTGCTGAGTGGGCAGAGACCGGCGGTACTCTGCCCTGGGGCCAGCGCTACCACGGAAGTAGCCTGGTGGGAGCCTGGTTGTGGGGGGAGGAGACCGACTGTCTCCCCTCTGGATAAACCGCTCTGTGGCTGGCGGACAGGACCGACCATCCTTGCCCCTTGTGCTGCAAGTGCAGAGACCACGGTCCCATCTGCACCGTTGGGGGGCGTAACATCTCCCCTTGGTGGGCTAGGCTGCCGCTGGAGAGAGGGTGTAACAAGCTCCTCTCTCTGAACTGTAGACTGCCGCTGGGGAGAGCGGGTAGCAGGCTCCTCTCCCTGACCCTCTCTCTGCTGGTGGAGGGGGGGACCAACTGTCTCCCCTTTCAATATTTTGTCCTGCTGCTGGGGTGGAAGTACGACACCTTCAGCTCCCTGGGGTACACACTGTCGCTGGGGAGGAAGGGAAACACCTTCAGCTCCCGGGGGTAGACACTGCCGCTGGGGAGGAAGGATGACACCTTCAGCTCCCGGGGGTACACACTGCCGCTGGGGAGGAAGGACGGCACCTTCAGCTCTCCGGAACGCACTCAGTCGCTGGGGAGGGCGGACGACACCATCTGCCATGAACTGCAGGTACTCTGCTGTTATCCTCCTCACGAACTGCACAGATTTCTCCGGGGGGTTGGGTCCGAAGAAAATCAGCCGTGATCTCAGCTCTCTGTCAAATTCCTCCTGCGTGTAGCTGGGTGCCATGCTTGTTCTCCTGAAGTTCTTTCTTTTGTAGATAGGGGCGCTGTATGGGTACTAACGTTGCCCTCACTTTGTAATCCAAGGAATGGTGTTGCCCTGTAGATGTCCTTCTGGGCTGTGGAAATGATCCCGCCGCCTGCCACCAAATGTAACGGACCGTTACGCACACAACTCCGTTTAGGCGATATTCCCTTTCTCGGATAGACCAGCAGCTACTGCAATCACCAACTTCCCGAACAAGAGACACACGAACCCTGGAAGCAGCCGAACAGGAAAAGCAATATGAACAGCTTACACTCCTGGCAATCAGCATACAGTCAAATCCCCCCCAATAACGAGACGACACTTCGTTTTGAGGGTCAAGCAGGAACTCTCTCCTGGGGCATACAGCCTCTTTTATTTACACTCCACAAACATAGTACGGCCCACAGGGGTTTGAAATACAACCAATCAATCCGTACAATAAACACAGACACTCCCACACAAAATACAGCGACCAATCAACATACAGCCAGATATATCACAATCCCACATGGCTGGTCCATTGTGGATGCTGATTAGGTCACAGCAATGTCCATTGTGAATGCCAACTGTCATTGGGGCCATAGTCGCAGGGTAAGAGGCTAGTAAGCATGCCTCTCCAAGAAACTGGGGCAGACTCTGGTACAGGGTCCAGTCCGCTACATGATGTATATCGGATTTATCGCTTTATAAGACGCACCTGATGATAAGACGAACCTAGGTTTTTGAGGAGGAAAATAAGAAAAAAATGTTTTGAACCAAAAGGTGTGCTTTTGGTGGATTTTGAACTAATGGTCATCTGTGGATGACACTGTTATGGGGGATCTGTGGATGACACTGTTATGGGGGATCTGTGGAGGTCACTGTTATGGGGGATCTGTGGATGACACTGTTATGGGGGATCTGTGGATGGCACTGTTATGGGGGATCTGTGGATGTCCCTGTTATGGGGGATCTGTGGATGTCACTGTTATGGGGGATCTGTGGATGACACTGTTATGGGGGATCTGTGGATGTCACTGTTATGGGGGATCTGTGGATGTCACTGTTATGGGGGATCTGTGGATGTCACTATTATGGGGGATCTGTGGATGACACTGTTATGGGGGATCTGTGGATGTCACTGTTATGGGGGCACTGTGGATGTCACTGTTATGGGGGATCTGTGGATGACACTGTTATGGGGGATCTGTGGATGACACTGTTATGGGGGATCTGTGGAGGTCACTGTTATTAGGGATCTGTGGAGGTCACTGTTATGGGGGATCTGTGGATGACACTGTTATGGGGGATCTGTGGATGTCACTGTTATGGGGGATCTGTGGATGACACTGTTATGGGGGATCTGTGGAGGTCACTGTTATGGGGGATCTGTGGATGTCACTGTTATGGGAGATCTGTGGATGTCACTGTTATGGGGGAATCTGTGGAGGTCACTGTTATGGGGGATCTGTGGATGTCACTGTTATGGGGGATCTGTGGATGTCGCTGTTATGGGGGATCTGTGGATGACACTGTTATGGAGGATCTGTGGATGACGCTGTTATGGGGGATCTGTGGATGACACTGTTATGGGGGATTTGTGGATGTCACTGTTATGGGGGCGCTGTGGATGACACTGTTATGGGGGATCTGTGGATGACACTGTTATGGGGGATCTGTGGATGACACTGTTATGGGGGATCTGTGGATGACACACTGTTATGGGGGATCTGTGGATGACACTGTTATGGGGGATCTGTGGATGTCACTGTTATGGGGGATCTGTGGATGACACTGTTATGGGGGATCTGTGGAGGTCACTGTTATGGGGGATCTGTGGATGTCACTGTTATGGGAGATCTGTGGATGTCACTGTTATGGGGGAATCTGTGGAGGTCACTGTTATGGGGGATCTGTGGATGTCAGTGTTATGGGGGATCTGTGGGTGACGCTGTTATGGGGGATCTGTGGATGACACTGTTATGGTGGATACGTGGATGTCACTGTTATGGGGGATCTGTGGATGACACTGTTATGGGGGATCTGTGGATGACACTGTTATGGGGGATCTGTGGAGGTCACTGTTATGGGGGATCTGTGGAGGTCACCGTTATGGGGGATCTGTGGATGTCACTGTTATGGAGGATCTGTGGATGTCACTGTTATGGAGGATCTGTGGATGTCACTGTTATGGGGGATCTGTGGGTGACACTGTTATGGGGGATCTGTGGGTGACACTGTTATGGGGGATCTGTGGATGACACTGTTATGGGGGATCTGTGGATGTCACTGTTATGGGGGATCTGTGGAGGTCACTGTTATGGGGGATCTGTGGAGGTCACTGTTATGGGGGATCTGTGGATGACACTGTTATGGGGGATCTGTGGATGACACTGTTATGGGGGATCTGTGGAGGTCACTGTTATTGGGGATCTGTGGAGGTCACTGTTATGGGGGATCTGTGGATGTCACTGTTATGGAGGATCTGTGGAGGTCACTGTTATGGGGGATCTGTGGATGACACTGTTATGGGGATCTGTGGATGTCACTGTTATGGGGGATCTGTGGATGACATTGTTATGGGGGATCTGTGGATGGCACTGTTATGGGGGATCTGTGGATGGCACTGTTATGGGGGATCTGTGGATGACACTGTTATGGGGGATCTGTGGATGACACTGTTATGGGGGATCTGTAGATGACACTGTTATGGGGGATCTGTGGATGTCACTGTTATGGGGGATCTGTGGATGTCACTGTTATGGGGGATCTGTGGATGTCACTGTTATGGGGGATCTGTGGATGTCACTGTTATGGAGGATCTGTGGATGTCACTGTTATGGGGGATCTGTGGATGACACTGTTATGTGGGATCTGTGGAGGTCACTGTTATGGTGGATCTGTGGATGTCACTGTTATGGGGGATCTGTGGATGACACTGTTATGTGGGATCTGTGGATGTCACTGTTATGGAGGATCTGTGGATGTCACTGTTATGGGGGATCTGTGGGTGACACTGTTATGGGGGATCTGTGGGTGACACTGTTATGGGGGATCTGTGGATGACACTGTTATGGGGGATCTGTGGATGTCACTGTTATGGGGGATCTGTGGATGACACTGTTATGGGGGATCTGTGGAGGTCACTGTTATGGGGGATCTGTGGAGGTCACTGTTATGGGGGATCTGTGGAGGTCACTGTTATGGGGGATCTGTGGAGGTCACTGTTATGGGGGATCTGTGGATGTCACTGTTATGGGGGATCTGTGGATGACACTGTTATGGGGGATCTGTGGATGACACTGTTATGGGGGATCTGTGGAGGTCACTGTTATGGGGGATCTGTGGAGGTCACTGTTATTGGGGATCTGTGGAGGTCACTGTTATGGGGGATCTGTGGATGTCACTGTTATGGGGGATCTGTGGATGTCACTGTTATGGGGGATCTGTGGATGTCACTGTTATGGGGGATCTGTGGATGACACTGTTATGGGGATCTGTGGATGTCACTGTTATGGGGGATCTGTGGATGACATTGTTATGGGGGATCTGTGGATGACATTGTTATGGGGGATCTGTGGATGACACTGTTATGGGGGATCTGCGGATGGCACTGTTATGGGGGATCTGCGGATGACACTGTTATGGGGGATCTGTAGATGACACTGTTTTTGGTGATCTGTGGATGACACACTGTTATGGGGGATCTGTGGATGACACTGTTATGGGGGATCTGTGGATGTCACTGTTATTGGGGATCTGTCGATGACACTGTTATGGGGGATCTGTGGATGTCACTGTTATTGGGGATCTGTCGATGACAATATTATGGAGATCTGTGGATGTCACTGTTATTGGGGATCTGTGGATAACACTGTTTTTGGTGATCTGTGGATGACACTGTTATGGGGGATCTGTGGATGTCACTGTTATTGGGGATCTGTCGATGACACTGTTATGGGGGATCTGTGGATGACACTGTTATGGGGGATCTGTGGATGTCACTGTTATTGGGGATCTGTCGATGACACTGTTATGGGGGATCTGTGGATGTCACTGTTATTGGGGATCTGTCGATGACAATATTATGGGGATCTGTGGATGGCCGACACAGAATGTAACAGCAGGAGTGTGGCTGCAGCTCTGGGTGTGGATGGAGTATAATACAGAATGTAACAGCAGGAGTGTGGCTGCAGCTCTGGGTGTGGATGGAGTATAATACAGAATGTAACAGCAGGAGTGTGGCTGCAGCTCTGGGTGTGGATGGAGTATAATACAGAATGTAACAGCAGGAGTGTGGCTGCAGCTCTGTATGTGGATGGAGTATAATACAGCAGGAGTGTGGCTGCAGCTCTGGGTGTGGATGGAGTATTCTGCAGAATGTAACAGCAGGAGTGTGGCTGCAGCTCTGGGTATGGATGGAGTATAATACAGAATGTAACAGCAGGAGTGTGGCTGCAGCTCTGGATGTGGATGGAGTATAATACAGAATGTAACAGCAGGAGTGTGGCTGCAGCTCTGGATGTGGATGGAGTATAATACAGAATGTAACAGCAGGAGTGTGGCTGCAGCTCTGGATGTGGATGGAGTATAATACAGAATGTAACAGCAGGAGTGTGGCTGCAGCTCTGGGTGTGGATGGAGTATAATACAGAATGTAACAGCAGGAGTGTGGCTGCAGCTCTGGATGTGGATGGAGTATAATACAGAATGTAACAGCAGGAGTGTGGCTGCAGCTCTGGGTGTGGATGGAGTATAATACAGAATGTAACAGCAGGAGTGTGGCTGCAGCTCTGGATGTGGATGGAGTATAATACAGAATGTAACAGCAGGAGTGTGGCTGCAGCTCTGGGTGTGGATGGAGTATAATACAGCAGGAGTGTGGCTGCAGCTCTGGGTGTGGATGGAGTATAATACAGAATGTAACAGCAGGAGTGTGGCTGCAGCTCTGGGTGTGGATGGAGTATAATACAGCAGGAGTGTGGCTGCAGCTCTGGGTGTGGACGGAGTATACTGCAGAATGTAACAGCAGGAGTGTGGCTGCAGCTCTGGATGTGGATGGAGTATAATACAGCAGGAGTGTGGCTGCAGCTCTGGGTGTGGATGGAGTATAATACAGCAGGAGTGTGGCTGCAGCTCTGGATGTGGATGGAGTATAATACAGAATGTAACAGCAGGAGTGTGGCTGCAGCTCTGGGTGTGGATGGAGTATAATACAGAATGTAACAGCAGGAGTGTGGCTGCAGCTCTGGGTGTGGATGGAGTATACAGAATGTAACAGCAGGAGTGTGGCTGCAGCTCTGGGTGTGGATGGAGTATAATACAGAATGTAACAGCAGGAGTGTGGCTGCAGCTCTGGGTGTGGATGGAGTATAATACAGCAGGAGTGTGGCTGCAGCTTTGGGTGTGAGTGGAGTATAATACAGCAGGAGTGTGGCTGCAGCTCTGGGTGTGGATGGAGTATAATACAGAATGTAACAGCAGGAGTGTGGCTGCAGCTCTGGGTGTGGATGGAGTATAATACAGCAGGAGTGTGGCTGCAGCTCTGGGTGTGGATGGAGTATAATACAGAATGTAACAGCAGGAGTGTGGCTGCAGCTCTGGATGTGGATGGAGTAATAGATACAGCAGGAGTGTGGCTGCAGCTCTGGGTGTGGATGGAGTATAATACAGAATGTAACAGCAGGAGTGTGGCTGCAGCTCTGGATGTGGATGGAGTATAATACAGAGTGTAACAGCAGGAGTGTGGCTGCAGCTCTGGGTGTGGATGGAGTATAATACAGCAGGAGTGTGGCTGCAGCTCTGGGTGTGGATGGAGTATAATACAGCAGGAGTGTGGCTGCAGCTCTGGGTGTGGATGGAGTATAATACAGCAGGAGTGTGGCTGCAGCTCTGGGTGTGGATGGAGTATAATACAGCAGGAGTGTAGCTGCAGCTCTGGGTGTGGATGGAGTATAATACAGCAGGAGTGTGGCTGCAGCTCTGGGTGTGGATGGAGTATAATACAGCAGGAGTGTGGCTGCAGCTCTGGGTGTGGATGGAGTATAATACAGCAGGAGTGTAGCTGCAGCTCTGGGTGTGGATGGAGTATAATACAGCAGGAGTGTGGCTGCAGCTCTGGGTGTGGATGGAGTATAATACAGCAGGAGTGTGGCTGCAGCTCTGGGTGTGGATGGAGTATAATACAGAATGTAACAGCAGGAGTGTGGCTGCAGCTCTTGGTGTGGATGGAGTATAATACAGCAGGAGTGTGGCTGCAGCTTTGGGTGTGAGTGGAGTATAATACAGCAGGAGTGTGGCTGCAGCTCTGGGTGTGGATGGAGTATAATACAGAATGTAACAGCAGGAGTGTGGCTGCAGCTCTGGATGTGGATGGAGTATAATACAGCAGGAGTGTGGCTGCAGCTCTGGGTGTGGATGGAGTATAATACAGAATGTAACAGCAGGAGTGTGGCTGCAGCTCTGGATGTGGATGGAGTATAATACAGAGTGTAACAGCAGGAGTGTGGCTGCAGCTCTGGGTGTGGATGGAGTATAATACAGCAGGAGTGTGGCTGCAGCTCTGGGTGTGGATGGAGTATAATACAGCAGGAGTGTGGCTGCAGCTCTGGGTGTGGATGGAGTATAATACATGTAACAGCAGGAGTGTGGCTGCAGCTCTGGGTGTGGATGGAGTATAATACGATGTACAGCAGGAGTGTGGCTGCAGCTCTGGGTGTGGATGGAGTATAATACAGCAGGAGTGTGGCTGCAGCTCTGGGTGTGGATGGAGTATAATACAGCAGGAGTGTGGCTGCAGCTCTGGGTGTGGATGGAGTATAATACAGCAGGAGTGTGGCTGCAGCTCTGGGTGTGGATGGAGTATAATACAGCAGGAGTGTGGCTGCAGCTCTGGGTGTGGACGGAGTATAACGTTGTCTATTCTGCAGGTGCGAAGGGCGAACCTGGAAGGCCGGGACAAGACGGACAGAAAGGTGAAATCTCATGGGTTATTGTCTATAATTACTGTGAATGTTAGTGAGTGTTCCTGAAGAAGCACTCCTCACAGGTAGGTATGTACAGGTAGGTATATGCGTGCTGTCAAGCATCTGAAGCACCCGGCCATGTCTTCTGATGTCATTGCACATGTTGTGTTACGTTATCTCTGTGAAGGCGATTAATGTATAAAACTATAATTCTCTACATCACACAAGGGGCTCATTGATTATGGGAAGTATGACAGTCCGTGGCTTATTGTTGTCACATATTTGTTTATAAAGGGGATTTGCGGCCGAATCTGCGACTTTTCCACTCTCACACCACTTTCCCAACGTGGTGGAAAAAGGGGCATGGTGTGGGCAGGTAAGGGGGCGGCCAGCAGACCTATCATATTCATCATTTTCTATGCCTGTTTTTGGATGACACTAGTCCTGCAATGGAGCTGGTGTAGATTTAGGCAAGTGGCACGGCCGCCGGTAAAGCTATACTGAGGTACTGTGACAATAGGACTGAGCATGGAGGATCGGGAAAATGAGGTGGGTAACAGAAAGAGGGGTAGAGGAAAGAGTGCAGGGAGGCTAGCCCTGATCTGACAACAAGGCACAGTTCCCGGAGAGCACTGCTGCAGCCGGACGTTTCCTCTGCCAGTCAGAGGACCAGGAGAGCGGGGCAGACGGGTGCTGGTAGTAGGAGACTCCATTATTAGGGGTACAGATAGGGCAATCTGTCACACAGACCGTGATCACCGAACAGTGCGCTGTCTTCCTGGCGCTAGAGTTCGACACATCACGTATCGGGTTGACAGATTACTGGGAGGGGCTGGAGAAGATCCAGCGGTGATGGTCGGAACCAATGACAAAGTTACAGGTAGGTAAAGAGTCCTTAAAAGTGACAATATAATATGTAAAAGACAGATAAAGGCAGCCGAGCAAGTAAAACTAACCCTAAAATATTCCTCAATCATATAAAAAATAAAAAGTTCAAACCTGAAAGTGTTGGCCTATTAAAGAGTGATTAGGGTGGAGTTGTAGAAAATGGTGAAGGAGTTGTAGAGATTGATGAGGGAGGAGTTGTAGAGAGCGATGAGGAGAAAGCAAATTTATTAAATATTTTTTTCTTCACTGTATTCACTGTGGAAAATGAAACTAAATAAAATAAACTCCCCATTAAATGTGGCCTGTCTGACCCAGAATTATAGCGGCATCTTAAAAAGATTAAAATAGATAAATCACCGGCTCCAGATGGCATACACCCCCATATCCTAAGACAATTAAAGGGGTTTTCCAAGGCCTATAACACCCCCCATATGCCCGGGCCCCTATATTTTCTGGGCTCTGTTTTTGACCCCATTTGAATATTGGCACCACATATGCTAAGTGCAGATACGGTGGAACACTCCCTGTCAGTATAGAGTCCTTGGGTACGAGCCTCCCTAGCATCGTGGGTGACGCTAGGGAGGCTCGATCCTGTCGCGGCCTGCTATTGATTGACCCCCCCCCCCCACGGCAGATGTATTCATTCCCACGACGGGGACATGCATTTACGGCCGTGCTGGCATCAGAAGTGATGTGGGTGTCAGGGAGCGAGGTAAGTTCTATCTGTGTGAGGGGCTCAGGCATGTGGGGAGGCATTGTAGGCCATGGATAACCCCTTTAAGTAATGTGATAGCCAGACCCTTACTTCTGATATTTGGGGACTCTACACTGACAGGGAATGTTCCACAGGATCGGCGCATAGCAAATGTGGTGCCAATATTCAAAAAGGTTCCAAAAACAGAGCCCGGAAACTATAGGCCGGTAAGTCTAACATCCGTTGTGGGTAAACTGTTTGAAGGTTTTCTGAAAGATGCTATCTTAGAGGATCTCAACGGAAATAAGCAAATACCGCCATATCAGCATGGCTTCATGAGGGATCGGTCATGTCAGACTAATTTAATCAGTTTCTATGAGGAGGTAAGTTCTAGACTTGACAGCAGCGAATCAATGGATGTCGTATATCTGGACTTCTCCAAAGCATCTGACACCGTACCTCATAAAAGGTTAGTATATAAAATGAGGATGCTCGGACTGAGAGAACATGTCTGTATGTAGGTAAGTAACTGGCTCAGTAATAGAAAACAGAGGGGGGTTATTAACGGTACACACTCAGATTGGGGCACTGTCACTAGTGGGGTACCTCAGGGGTCAGTACAGGAGGGGTCACTATCACTAGTGGGGTACCTCAGGGGTCAGTACTGGAGGAATCACTGTCACTAGTGGGGTACCACAGGGGTCAGTACTGGAGGCGTCACTGTCACTAGTGGGGTACCTCAGGGGTCAGTACAGGAGGGGTCACTATCACTAGTGGGGTACCTCAGGGGTCAGTACTGGAGGAGTCACTGTCACTAGTGGGGTACCACAGGGGTCAGTACTGGAGGGGTCACTGTCACTAGTGGGGTACCTCAGGGGTCAGTACTGGAGGGGTCACCGTCACTAGTGGGGTACCACAGGGGTCAGTACTGGAGGAGTCACTGTCACTAGTGGGGTACCACAGGGGTCAGTACTGGAGGGGTCACTGTCACTAGTGGGGTACCTCAGGGGTCAGTACTGGAGGGGTCACCGTCAATAGTGGGGTTCCACAGGGGTCAGTACTGGAGGGGTCACTGTCACTAGTGGGGTACCACAGGGGTCAGTACTGGAGGGGTCACTGTCACTAGTGGGGGTACCTCAGGGGTCAGTACTGGAGGGGTCACTGTCACTAGTGGGGTACCTCAGGGGTCGGTACTGGAGGGGTCACTGTCACTAGTGGGGGTACCTCAGGGGTCAGTACTGTAGGGGTCACTGTCACTAGTGGGGTACCTCAGGGGTCAGTACTGGAGGGGTCAGTGTCACTAGTGGAGTATCGCAGGTGTCAGTACTGGAGGGGTCACTGTCACTAGTGGGGTACCTCAGGGGTCAGTACTGGAGGGGTCACTGTCACTAGTGGGGTACCACAGGGGTCAGTACTGGAGGGGTCACTGTCACTAGTGGGGTACCACAGGGTCAGTACCAGAGGGGTCACTGTCACTAGTGGGGTACCACAGGAGTCAGTACTGTAGGGGTCACTGTCACTAGTGGGGTACCACAGGGGTCAGTACTGGAGGCGTCACTGTCACTAGTGGGGTACCTCAGGGGTCAGTACTGGAAGGATCACCGTCACTAGTGGGGTACCACCGGTCAGTACTGGAGGGGTCACTGTCACTAGTGGGGTACCTCAGGGGTCAGTACTGGAGGGGTCACCATCACTAGTGGGGTACCTCAGGGGTCAGTACTGGAAGGGTCACTGTCACTAGTGGGGTACCTCAGGGGTCAGTACTGGAGGGGTCACTGTCACTAGTGGGGTACCACAGGGGTCAGTATTGGAAGGGTCATTGTCACCAATGGGGTACCACAGAGGTCAGTATTGGAGGGGGTCACAATCACCATTGAGGCACAACAGATGTCAGTATTGGAGGGGTCACCATCACTAGTGGGGTACTACAGGGGTAAGTAGTGGAGGAATCGCTATCACCAGTGGGGTACCACAGGGGTCAGTATTGGGCCCTATTCTCTAATATATTTATTAACTTTTTCACTACCAGCTCCGTAAGTGATAAGTAAACATGGCGCCTGGTCACACATGCAGCGGGTGCCATGGTCGGTGAGTCTACACTTTTTCAAACATCAGAGACCCACAGCTAATGACCGCGACCGACTGTGATCACACATCTAAAAGCTAAAGAACCCGGAAGCTCAAGCTTCTGGGCTTCTTAGCACCATCCTCTGCTGCCAATGATTGATTTCAATACGATGGGTCTGTCTGAAGAAACCCAGGGTATTGGAGCTGCAATCCTTATGTTGGCCAGCAGGTGGCAGCAATTCAACAATTCACATATTACTGTGCTCCTATATGGTAACATTGAAGAAAAAAAAATTGTCAGTCTTGTAGCCTCAAACATGAGCTAGAAAACCATTTTTTAAAAAAAAATTTTTTTAAATAAATAAAAAATGTAAAAAATAAAACAAAGTAAATGACCCCTTTTCCCTAGAGTAAAAAACAAGATACATAAATTACAAAAAAATTAAATGTATGTTATCTCAATGGATTAATAAACTGTGTAAATTAATTAACATAAAATAGGACAGTATACTGTATATATACTACAGAGGACAATATACTGTACATACTACAGAGGACAGTATACTGTATATATACTACATAGGACAGTATACTGTATATTAGTGTTGAGCGCGAATATTCGAAAAGCGAATTTTTTTAGCGAATATCGGCACTTCGCTAATTCGCGAATATTTCGAATATAGCGCTATAAATTCGCTATTTCGAATATTCGTTTTTTTTTTTTTTTTTTTTTAGTTATATTTTTTTCTTTCCCTCTTCCCAAAAGTAGTTCTTACCTGTCCTGAGGATTCCTGGCTTCCTGGCTGCTCTAGTCAGTGCCCATTGCCGCTTCTGCCGACTTCCGTGCTCATGGAGCGTCCCCATCCATGGGAGAATCTACATATACTAAAATGTACTGTCGGATTTGAGGAATTACGTTGAAATCGCAATGCGATTAATTCAAGTTATATTAATCGCATTGCGATTTTAACTTAGAGCTGAGTTTATAATGGGTCAGCTTGCTAGAATGAACGAAGTTAACGAATTTGGAATATAGCAGCACTGCTAAGTTGAATTCGCAATGCGATTAATTTAACTTGAAGTAATCGCATTGCGATTTCAACTTGGCACTGCTAGTGCTATATTCCATATTCGTTAATTCTAGCCTATGTAAGAAAGCAGTGCTAAGTTGAAATCGCAATGCGATTACTTCAAGTTAAATTAATCGCATTGCGAATTCAACTTAGCAGTGCTGCTATATTCCATATTCGTTCGTTAACTTCGTTCATTCTAGCAAGCTGACCCATTATAAACCCAGCTCTAAGTTGAAATCGCAATGCGATTAATATAACTTGAATTAATCGCATTGCGATTTCAACGTAATTCCTCAAATCCGACAGTACATTTTAGTATATGGAGACGTTCCCATGGTGATGGGGACGCTCCATGAGCACAGAAGTTATGGTTGGCTTGGTAGAATTAGCGAATAGCGAATATGACGAATGTATTCGATCATATTCCTCAAAACGAAGATAACGAGTATTCTACATCTTCGTTTTAGCAACCTATTCGTCAACCTCGCTAATTCTAGCAATCAAATAGGAAGGTTGACTATAGAGACAGCTGTGTTAAATTCGCTATGCGATTTTTTTTTTTTAATAGAATAATTATATTACTTGATATAATTATTATAATTATTCTATTTATTAAAAAAAAAAAAATCGCATAGCTGAATTAAACACAGCTGTCTCTATAGTCAACCTTCCTATTTGATTGCTAGAATTAGCGAGGTTGACTAATAGGTAGCTAAACGAAGATGTAGAACTACTTCGTTATCTTCGTTTTGAGGAATAGACGAATACATTCGTCATATTCGTCATCCTCGCTAATTCTAGATATGAAACCAATAGGAAAGTAGCCTTAAGTACAAATCGCAATATGCGATTATTTAAATCGCATGTTAATCGCGATAACTAGAAAAAATGACGAATATTCGATTTCGACGAATATGAAACGAATATTCATTCGAATATTCGCGAATTTCGTCGAAATCGAATATGGCACCTGCCGCTCATCACTACTGTATATATACTACAGAGGACAGTATACTGTATATATACTACAGAGGACAGTATACTGTATATATACACTACAGAGGACAGTATACTGTATATACACTACAGAGGACAGTACACTGTATATATACTACAGAGGACAGTATACTGTATATATACTACATAGGACAGTATACTGTATATATACTACAGAGGACAGTATACTGTATATATACTACAGAGGACAGTATACTGTATATATACTACAGAGGACAGTATACTGTATATATACTACAGAGGACAGTATACTGTGTATATATACTACAGAGGATAGTACACTGTATATATACACTAGAGGACAGTATACTGTATATATATATATATATATATATATATATATATATACTACAGAGGACAGTATACTGTATATATACTACAGAGGACAGTATACTGTGTATATACTACAGAGGACAGTATACTGTGTATATACTACAGAGGACAGTATACTGTATATATATATACACTACAGAGGACAGTATACTGTATATATACACTACAGAGGACAGTATACTGTGTATATATACTACAGAGGACAGTATACTGTATATATACTACAGAGGACAGTATACTGTATATATATATATATATATATATATATATATACTACAGAGGATAGTACACTGTATATCTACACTAGAGGACAGTATACTGTATATCTATACTACAGAGGACAGTATACTGTATATATATACTACAGAGGACAGTATACTGTATATATATACTACAGAGGACAGTATACTGTATATATACACTACAGAGGACAGTATACTGTATATACACTACAGAGGACAGTACACTGTATATATACTACAGAGGACAGTATACTGTATATATATATACTACAGAGGACAGTATACTGTATATATAATACATAGGACAGTATACTGTATATATACTACAGAGGACAGTATACTGTATATACTACAGAGGACAGAATACTGTATGTATATTACAGAGCACAATATACTATATATATATATTTATTCTACAGAGGACAGTATACCTTATATATATATACTACAGAGGACAGTATACCTTATATATACACTACAGAGGACAGTATACCGTATATATACTACAGAGGACAGTATACTATATATATATATATATATACACTACAGAGGATAGTATACTGTATATATATATATATATATATGCTACAGAGGACAGTATACTGTATATATACTACAGAGGACAGTATACTGTATATATACTACAGAGGATAGTATGCTGTATATATACTACAAAGGATGGTATACTGTGTATATATATATATATATATATATACTACACAGGACAGTATACTGTATATATACTACAGAGGACAGTATACTGTATATAGACTACAGAGGACAGTATACTGTATATACACTACAGAGGACAGTATACTGTATCTTTACACTACAGAGCACAGTATACTGTATATATACTACAGAGGACCTATAATGTATATATACTACAGAGGACAGTATACTGTATATACACTACAGAGGACAGTATACTGTATATATACTACAGAGGACAGTATACTGTGTGTGTATAACAGAGGACAGTTTTCTGCTACAGATAGATCTGGATAGATTGGAGGCTTGGGCAGTATGCTGTATATGTATACTACAGAGGACAGTATGCTGTATATGTATACTACAGAGGACAGTATACTGTATATATAATACATAGGACAGTATACGGTATATATATACTACAGAGGACAGTATACTGTGTATATATACTATAAAGGACAGTATACTGTGTGTGTGTATATATATATATATATATACTACAGAGGATAGTACACTGTATATATATACTACAGAGGACTGTATACTGTATATATATATATATATATATATATATATATACTACAGAGGATAGTATACTGTATATATATATATATATATATATATATATATATACTACAGAGGATAGTATACTGTATATATATATATACTACAGAGGATAGTATACTGTATATACACACCAGAGGACAGTATACTGTATATATACTACAGAGGACAGTATACTGTATATATACTACAGAGGACAGTATACTGTATATATACTACAGAGGACAGTATACTGTATATATACTACAGAGGACAGCATACTGTATATATATATACTACAGAGGACAGCATACTGTATATATATATACTACAGAGGACTGTGTATATATGTATATATATATATATATATATATATATATATATATACATACCACAGAAGACAGTATACTGTGTATATATACTACAGAGGACAGTATAATATATACTACAGAGAATAGTACGCTGTATATATATACTACAGAGGGCAGTATACTGTGTATATACAACAGAGAATAGTATACTGTATATACATACTACAGAGGACAATATACTGTATATACACTACAGAGGACAGTATACTGTATATATATACCACAGAAGACAGTATACTGTGTATATATGCTACAGAGGACAGTATACTGTATATATACTACAGAGGACAGTATACTGTATATACACTACAGAGGACAGTATACTGTATATACACTACAGAGGACAGTATACTGTATCTTTACACTACAGAGCACAGTATACTGTATATATACTACAGAGGACAGTATACTGTATATATACTACAGAGGACAGTATACTGTGTGTGTATAACAGAGGACAGTTTTCTGCTACAGATAGATCTGGATAGATTGGAGGCTTGGGCAGTATGCTGTATATGTATACTACAGAGGACAGTATGCTGTATATGTATACTACAGAGGACAGTATACTGTATATATAATACATAGGACAGTATACGGTATATATATACTACAGAGGACAGTATACTGTGTATATATACTATAAAGGACAGTATACTGTGTGTGTATATATATATATATATATATATATATATATATACTACAGAGGATAGTACACTGTATATATATACTACAGAGGACTGTATACTGTATATCTATACTACAGAGGACAATATACTGTATATATACTACAGAGGACAGTACACTGTATATATATACTACAGAGGACAGTATACTGTATATATACTACAGAGGATAGTACACTGTATATATATACTACAGAGGATAGTACACTGTATATATATACTACAGAGGACTGTATACTGTATATATATATATATATATATATATATATATATATATATATACTACAGAGGATAGTATACTGTATATATATATACTACAGAGGATAGTATACTGTATATACACACCAGAGGACAGTATACTGTATATATACTACAGAGGACAGTATACTGTATATATACTACAGAGGACAGTATACTGTGTGTGTGTGTATATATATATATATATATATATATATACACTACAGAGGACTGTGTATATATGTATATATATATATATATATATACATACCACAGAAGACAGTATACTGTGTATATATACTACAGAGGACAGTATAATATATACTACAGAGAATAGTACGCTGTATATATATACTACAGAGGGCAGTATACTGTGTATATACAACAGAGAATAGTATACTGTATATACATACTACAGAGGACAATATACTGTATATACACTACAGAGGACAGTATACTGTATATATATACCACAGAAGACAGTATACTGTGTATATATGCTACAGAGGACAGTTTTCTGCTACAGAGGGATCTGGATAGATTGGAGGCTTGGGCAGAAAAATGGCAGATGAGGTTTAACACTGACAAATGTAAAGTTATGCACATGGGAAGGAATAATGCAAGTCACTCGTACATACTAAATGGTAAAACACTCGGTAACACTGACATGGAAAAGGATCTAGGAATTTTAATAAACAGCAAACTAAGCTGCAAAAACCATTGTCAGGCAGCTGCTGCCAAGGCCAATAAGATAATGGGTTGTATCAGAAGGGGCATAGACGCCCGTGATGAGAACATAGTCCTACCACTTTACACATCACTGGTTAGACCACACATGGAGGACTGTGTACAGTTCTGGGCTCCTGAGAACAAGGCAGACATAGCAGAGCTTGAGAGGGTTCAGAGGAGGGCAACTAAAGAAATAACTGGAATGGGGCAACTACAGTACCCTGAAAGGTTACCAAAATTAGGGTTATTCACTTTAGAAAAAAGAAGACTGAGGGGAGATCTAATAACTATGTATAAATATATCAGGGGTCAGTACAGAGATCACTCCCATCATCTATTTATCCCCAGGACTGTGACGAGGGGACATCCTCTGCGTCTGGTGGAAAGAAGGTTTGTGCACAAACATAGAAGAGGATTCTTTACTGTAAGAGCAGTGAGACTATGGACACTATACTGTAAGAGCAGTGAGACTATGGACACTATACTGTAAGAGCAGTGAGACTATGGACACTATACTGTAAGAGCAGTGAGACTATGGACACTATACTGTAGGAGCAGTGAGACTATGGACACTATACTGTAAGAGCAGTGAGACTATGGACACTATACTGTAAGAGCAGTGAGACTATGGACACTATACTGTAAGAGCAGTGAGACTATGGACTCTTTACTGTAAGAGCAGTGAGACTATGGACTCTATACTGTAAGAGCAGTGAGACTATGGACTCTATGGTAAGAGCAGTGAGACTATGGACTCTATACTGTAAGAGCAGTGAGACTATGGACTCTATACTGTAAGAGCAGTGAGACTATGGACTCTTTACTGTAAGAGCAGTGAGACTATGGACTCTATACTGTAAGAGCAGTGAGACTATGTACTCTATACTGTAAGAGCAGTGAGACTATGGACTCTATACTGTAAGAGCAGTGAGACTATGGACTCTATACTGTAAGAGCAGTGAGACTATGGACTCTATACTGTAAGAGCAGGGAGACTATGGACTCTATACTGTAAGAGCAGTGAGACTATGGACTTTACTGTAAGAGCAGGGAGACTATGGACTCTTTACTGTAAGAGCAGTGAGACTATGGACTCTTTACTGTAAGAGCAGTGAGACTATGGACTCTACTGTAAGAGCAGTGAGACTGTGGACTCTATACTGTAAGAGCAGTGAGACTATGGACTCTACTGTAAGCGCAGTGAGACTATGGACACTATACTGTAAGAGCAGTGAGACTATGGACTCTATACTGTAAGAGCAGTGAGACTATGGACTCTATACTGTAAGAGCAGTGAGACTATGGACTCTATACTGTAAGAGCAGTGAGACTATGGACTCTATACTGTAAGAGCAGGGAGACTATGGATTCTATACTGTAAGAGCAGTGAGACTATGGACTCTTTACTGTAATAGCAGTGAGACTATGGACTCTATACTGTAAGAGCAGTGAGACTATGGACTCTATACTGTAAGAGCAGGGAGACTATGGATTCTATACTGTAAGAGCAGTGAGACTATGGACTCTTTACTGTAAGAGCAGTGAGACTATGGACTCTATACTGTAAGAGCAGTGAGACTGTGGACTCTTTACTATAAGAGCAGTGAGACTATGGACTCTTTACTGTAAGAGCAGTGAGACTATGGACTCTATACTGTAAGAGCAGTGAGACTATGGACTCTATACTGTAAGAGCAGTGAGACTATGGACTCTATACTGTAAGAGCAGGGAGACTATGGATTCTATACTGTAAGAGCAGTGAGACTATGGACTCTTTACTGTAAGAGCAGTGAGACTATGGACTCTATACTGTAAGAGCAGTGAGACTATGGACTCTATACTGTAAGAGCAGTGAGACTATGGACTCTTTACTATCAGAGCAGTGAGACTATGGACTCTTTACTGTAAGAGCAGTGAGACTGTGGACTCTTTCCTGTAAAAGCAGTGAGACTTTGCACTCTTTCTGTAACAGTAGTGTGGCGAAACCAACCTCGCCACTGTGAACTGGAGAAGACTGATTCACCGCCTCCTCCCCTGGGACACTATTTGGGCATATGGGATTTTAAAAGTTACTGTTTCTGCCCCTGGGACTGTTAACTGGAAGAGAACACCTGTTATTGCCTGGATTCCTAACTTTTATTTTGTTGATTGGATCACGGGCAATGTCATGTTGTTAAATGTACATTGACGAATGGGTTCTGTTTAAAATGTGAAACTGTAAATGATTGGCTGCTATGTTTATACCACGTGGGTGGTGACCTTGTTGGAAAATGTGTATAACAGGAAATGCTTGTGTGGTCATAAGAGTTCCTGCTTGACCCTCAGAACGAAGCGTCGTCTCGTTATTGGGGGGGATTTATTGTCTGCTGTTCCAGTTTGACTGCTAGGAGTGTAAACCTCTTCGTATGGTTTTTCCTATTCGGCTGTTTACCGCATTCATAGGCTTCTCCGATTTGGTGGTTGTGGTGTCGGCTAGAGCGCTTGGAATTCTCAAGAAGCGCTGGGAGCATCTTTCAACGGAGGTACCCAGTCGGGGTGCCCGTCAATCCGTTACAAGTAGTGAACTCACCAAAACAGTTTTTCACTTTGGATTTGTAGTTCTCCAGACCACATATGCTTCAGATGGATGCTGTTTGGAGGAGGGAAAACCCAGGGCCGGGTGGATGATCTGGTGCACGGTTGGACTACTTGCACGCCCTCTTACCCTATTGTATATGTTACCGTGCTGCTGAAGCGCTCAGTGTAGCCGGGATTTAATAATTTCGCTTTATTCTCAAAGGGTCCATATTGGACTGCAGTGTGGATTGGTCTATAAAACCTGTGGAACTACAGACCCCACAGTGCCCAGCTGAAGCCTATGTGGTGATGAAGGGCTGGCACAGAAGACACACGCCTTCACCATGGGTTACATGTTACGTGTCAGGGTGATTCCTGAGAATGACATCTTCCTTTTACATATTTGGCCCCATACACTTGTCCCTTTACTGCCGACACAGAGGATGTGTGGTAATCTCCCTCCTATTACAGGTGCCGCAGGAATTCCTGGTAGCCCCGGAATGCAAGGTGCAACAGGACAAAAAGGAAGCAAAGGGGACGCTGGTATGGCTGGAGCTCCAGGTAAGGAGTGGGAAGGAATGATCAGTAATGAGAACCAGTGATCAGTAATTGGGGGGAGTGATCAGAGATGGAAAGGAATGATCGGTGATGAGAAGGAATGATCGGTGATGAGAAGGAATGATCGGTGATGAGAAGGAATGATCGGTGATGAGAAGGAATGATCGGTGATGAGAAGGAATGATCGGTGATGAGAAGGAATGATCGGTGATGAGAAGGAATGATCGGTGATGAGAAGGAATGATCGGTGATGAGAACGAATGATCGGTGATGAGAACGAATGATCGGTCATGGGAATGAATGATCAGTGACAGGAAGGAATGATCATGGACCCAGAACTATGGAGACCCCCTCAGACCTCATGGGGTTACAAGGAACAGTGAGCCCTGATTTATGTGTGGAGTTTATATGCCACATCTTTCCTATTGTCCATTAAAGGTGCAGGGGGTGAATCCAGCAACACAAAAAAAAAGGGTAACTCTGCACGGAGACTCCCAATAAATGTGTTACAGTTTATTTGTCCCTTTGTTCTATTGTGTTAGTGATGCGATAAAGATGGGTGACTCTAGGGATAGCTGACTTCGGGGTAGAGGAGGAGATCACCCCATGATACACTCAGGAGAGAATCCCATCACATGTGTCTCCTCTCTCCCTATTCTTTCATTAAGACACTGGGGAGGGGATGTCTGTTTGCCTGCTGTTCATGTTTGAGTGCGTTATGTTGGTAGACCTCTTAAACTGTATATGTATATTGAGTTAGTCCATTGTCTTAGTTAACTTATCACAGGCAGAGGGGGTGTGCCCCTGGCCTGTGGAATTGTATAAATTGTGACTTCTTGCTGTCATTAGAGTGTCCTGTTCTACCCTTCATGAAGTCTGGGCTCATGTTTAGGCAATCGGAGAACTAAACTCTGAGCTCTTGTGAGAGCTGTTCCTGTTCAGCTCTCTGGACTAAGGAGAGGTTCACCCACTGGAAGCTGGAGACCTTGCCGTAGGTCCAGGGTGGGTAGAAGATGGCGAGACCCCAAACAAGCTACGGCGGTTTGTGGGGTCGTCAGTGCTTACGATGTCAAGCGGAGTGCTTGGAGCCCTCGGGAAGCACCAGGAGCATCCATCAACGGAGGTACCCAGTCGGGGGTGCCAGGAGGTCCGTTACAATCAGTAATGGAAAGAATGATCAGTGATTAGAAGGAATGATCGGTGATTGGAAGGAATGATCAGTGATTGGAAGGAATGATCAGTGATTGGAAGGAATGATCAGTGACAGGAGGGAATGATCGGGGACAGGAGGGAATGATCAAGGGATTCACTAAAGTGTTGTAGACGATAAAGTGAAGATTTGTGGAACTTGATGTATTTCCCCCTGTGGCCAGTTCTTCCATATGTGACCGCGCATAGTCCCTGATATCTGATGTGTTTCCTCTTGAGCAGGAATCCCTGGGAGTAAGGGACAGAAAGGAGAAGAAGGTAATACAGCCTGTGTTGGCATTCCGCAAAATACCGTCACACAGTGCTCTTCCCAGCAACACCTGGTACTCTCACCCCTGACACACATGAGGTCTGCTATATACCATCACACAGTGCTGATACCTGCATATAATACTGACATATAGTACTCTCACCCCTGACACACATGAGGTCTGCTATATACCATCACACAGTGCTGATACCTGCATATAATACTGACATATAGTACTCACACCCCTGACACATATGAGGTCTGCTATATACCATCACACAGTGCTGATACCTGCACATAATACTGACATATAGTACTCTCACCCCTGACACACATGAGGTCTGCTATATACCATCACACAGTGCTGATACCTGCACATAATACTGACATATAGTACTCACACCCCCGATGAGGTCTGCTATATACCATCACACAGTGCTGATACCTGCATATAATACTGACATATAGTACTCTCACCCCTGACACACATGAGGTCTGCTATATACCATCACACAGTGCTGATTCCTGTATATAATACTGACATATAGTACTCACACCCCTGACACATATGAGGTCTGCTATATACCATCACACAGTGCTGATACCTGCACATAATACTGACATATAGTACTCACACCCCTGACACATATGAGGTCTGCTATATACCATCACACAGTGCTGATACCTGCACATAATACTGACATATAGTACTCACACCCCTGACACATATGAGGTCTGCTATATACCATCACACAGTGCTGATACCTGCATATAATACTGACATATAGTACTCTCACCCCTGACACACATGAGGTCTGCTATATACCATCACACAGTGCTGATACCTGCACATAATACTGACATATAGTACTCACACCCCCCGATGAGGTCTGCTATATACCATCACACAGTGCTGATACCTGCATATAATACTGACATATAGTACTCTCACCCCTGACACACATGAGGTCTGCTATATACCATCACACAGTGCTGATACCTGCACATAATACTGACATATAGTACTCACACCCTGACACACATGAGGTCTGCTATATACCATCACACAGTGCTGATACCTGCACATAATACTGACATATAGTACTCACCCCTGACACACATGAGGTCTGCTATATACCATCACACAGTGCTGATACCTGCACATAATACTGACACTAGTAGTACTTCGCTTCACCTCCTGCGCACCATCACATGAGTGTCTGCTATATAATACCATCACACAGTGCTGTTACCTGACATAATACTGACATATAGTACTCACCATCCAGATAGAGTGATCTGCTATATCTACTCATCACACAGTGCTGATACCTGCATATAATACTGACATATAGTACTCTCACCCCTGACACACATGAGGTCTGCTATATACCATCACACAGTGCTGATACCTGCACATAATACTGACATATAGTACTCTCACCCCCGATGAGGTCTGCTATATACCATCACACAGTGCTGATTCCTGCACATAATACTGACATATAGTACTCACACCCCTGACACATATGAGGTCTGCTATATACCATCACACAGTGCTGACTCCTGCATATAATACTGACATATAGTACTCACACCCCTGACACACATGAGGTCTGCTATATACCATCACATAGTGCTGATACCTGCACATAATACTGACATATAGTACTCACACCCCCGATGAGGTCTGCTATATACCATCACACAGTGCTGACTCCTGCATATAATACTGACATATAGTACTCACACCCCCGATGATGTATACTTCCAGCACACGGGGTTGGGTCCATCCATTTTCTCACAGAGCTTTATTTTTTAGGATTGAAAGGGGCGATGGGGCAGAAAGGAGCGGCTGGGAGTCCAGGTGAGATGTGTAGTACCACTCCTGTATGTAGCTGTGTCAGTATATACTGCACCGTCATTCAGGGGTCACCAGTGCAGCCTCACACACCCTGTGCTGTCTTCTCTCCTCAGGGGTGAATGGAAATCACGGCAGTAAAGGAGAACCCGGCCTTCCTGGCCCCCCTGGAGCAAAAGGGGACATGGGGGCCCCCGGCTCAGCAGGTACATGCTAGAGCCATAGATATCCCTGATCAGATTTTCTGATGGCCAATCCCTTGAAGGAAAGAGCCGCTGCTGCTCCTCGGGGGAGGGACTCATGATGGCGGTGTAAATACCTCACCCTGCAGAGAGGTGGTGCTGCTATGTTTTAACTCTCTCCTTCCCAGAGCACTCAGCGTAAAGGGATGACCCGCCCCCTGTATCAGTAGAACACTATTCACATTGTCGTTCATGGCAGTAAGACTTGTGCAGGGCTTTTTATTGTGATTTTCACTTTAGAGTCCTGGGGGTCCCTAGAAAAAGTGGCCCTCCAGGAAAGAGGGGCTCCACTACTTCATGTGGAAGTTAAGGCCTGGGGGAAGCAGGGGATCCTGGAGGGAGCGGGGGATCCTGGGGGGGACCGGAGCATCCTGGGGGACCGGAGCATTCTGGGGGACCGAGCATCCTGGAGGGGGATTCTGGGGAAGCAGGGGATCCTGGGGGATTCTGGAGAAGCAGGGGATCCTGAAGGGAGCGGGGATCCTGGGGGGACCGGAGCATCCTGGGGGGGATTCTGGGGAAGCAGGGGATAATGGGGGATCCTGGGGAATAGGGGACCCTAGGGGATGCTGGGGGAGCGGGGTTCCTGGAAGAAGCAGGGGATCCTGGGGGGAGCGGGGGTTCCTGGAGGGAGCGGGGGATCCTGGGGGGGACCGGAGCATCCTGGGGGGGGGGGATTCTGGGGGAAGCAGGGGATCCTGGGGGGATTCTGGAGAAGCAGGGGATCCTGGGGAGCGGGGGATCCTGGAGGGAAAGGGGAATTCTGGGGGGAATGGGGGACCCTAGGGGATGCTGGGGGGAGCGGGGGTTCCTGGAAGAAGCAGGGGATCCTGGGAGGAGCGGGGGTTCCTGGAAGAAGCAGGGGATCCTGGGGGGAGCGGGGGATCCTGGAGGAAGCAGGGGATCCTGGGGGGAGCGGGGGTTCCTGGAGGAAGCAGCGGATCCTGGGGGCCCCGTCGATTTTAGCAGATTGTGAATGGATGCACCTCTGTCCGGTTGTTGCAGGCAGTAACCTTGTGCGAATTGTTGGTGGAAATAAAGGACGGGTGGAGGTGAAGCGCAATGGAGAATGGGGGACCATCTGTGATGACGGCTGGGACATAAACGATGGGAAAGTCATCTGCCGGATGTTGGGGTACACGCGGGTTGTGTCCATATTCACAGCGAACGCAGGTAAGTCGCTTCTCACCATGAGACCATCATAGTCAGAAGAAGGAAGCAGACCTCATGACAGACCTAGGGCCCCCGCAAAGTGCCGAATGGGGTCTGAAGTGTGAGCCCCAGCCGGTCACACCTCGGACAGGGATCGCATTTGTAACACTGTGTCAGACAATGGTTTTCGATAGACCACTCATCTCCCGGTGGTCTGGGTCAGAGAAAGGGTTTAACTATAACAAACCCATGATCTTTGGCAGTGAAGAGGTTAATTTTTATATACATAAACCTATGCACACACATCAGTAATTTGTAACTGTGAAAGAGTTAAATGTAAGATCCTCCTTTGTGGTAGAGGACCATGAAAGGGTTAATTGTAAACCTCCTGGTGGTCCAGGGCATTGAAGGGGTTAATTAGTAGATGAACCTGCAGCATAGTGATCTAAGGAATGAATCCCTGCCCGGTGGTCTGCAGTACGCCCGATCTCTGAGGGCTTCACTACGGTTCGTGGCTCCTCTGCAGAGCGGGCCGCCCCCAGGGCCAGATTCCCTACACCTTCTGTCTCCCCCCTTCAGGATGGCCGGCGTGGCAGTGGTGTTCCCTCCCGCCCTCCACCCTCTCCCCCTCAACAGGAAGCGCTGTGTGGAAGGGGTTAACAGGGAGGGAGCTCCCATCGGCTGCTGCTCTGCTGTGGCAGCGTCCTGATGGTTACCATGGCAAACGGACACCTTCATGGGCATCCAGCTTGTCATGGTATAGGGTATAGTCAGGCAGTAGACTGTACCGCGTATCGCAGAGGCGTCAGAACCACCGAATCTTCAAGAGTCCAAAGTGGGGAACAAAGTATTCACCCTCCTTGACTTTCCTCAGCCCGGAATTACCATGGACTGTTTGAGGATTTGCATCATGTAATGTACAGGACATTATTGCGAAGCAAACAACAAATAAGACAAAAGAACAGAAAAAGTCAATGTGCAGAACTCTTCACGCCCCTAAAGTCAGTGTGCAGAACTCTTCACCCCCCTAAAGTCAGTGTGCAGAACTCTTCACCCCCCTAAAGTCAATGTGCAGAACTCTTCACCCCCCTAAAGTCAGTGTGCAGAACTCTTCACGCCCCTAAAGTCAATGTGCAGAACTCTTCACGCCCCTAAAGTCAGTGTGCAGAACTCTTCACCCCCCTAAAGTCAGTGTGCAGAACTCTTCACCCCCTAAAGTCAATGTGCAGAACTCTTCACCCCCTAAAGTCAGTGTGCAGAACTCTTCACGCCCTAAAGTCAATGTGCAGAACTCTTCACCCCCTAAAGTCAGTGTGCAGAACTCTTCACCCCCTAAAGTCAGTGTGCAGAACTCTTCACCCCCTAAAGTCAATGTGCAGAACTCTTCACCCCCTAAAGTCAGTGTGCAGAACTCTTCACCCCCCTAAAGTCAATGTGCAGAACTCTTCACCCCCCTAAAGTCAGTGTGCAGAACTCTTCACCCCCCTAAAGTCAGTGTGCAGAACTCTTCACCCCCCTAAAGTCAATGTGCAGAACTCTTCACCCCCCTAAAGTCAATGTGCAGAACTCTTCACGCCCTAAAGTCAATACTTTGTAGAGCCGCCTTTGCGGCAATCACAGCTCCGAGTCGCTCCGGATAAGTCTCTAGGAGCTGCCACGTCTTACCTCTGGGATTTTTGCCCATTTCTCCTCGCGGCTCCGGCTCCTTCAGGTTGGTCGGTTTGCTCTTGTGAACAGCGATCTTTACGTCTGACCACAGATCTTCTATCGGACTGAGATCTGGGCTGTGACTCGGTCGTTCCAACACATTTCCATGTTTCCCCTTAAACCACCCCAGTGTTGCTTTAGCCGTGTGTTTGGGGTCAGTCCTGCTGGAAGGTGAACCTCCGTCCTAGCCTCAGATCACGCACAGAGCGCTGCAGGTTCTGCTCAGGAATATCCCTGTATTTAGCGCCATCCATCTTTCCCTCTGACCAGTTTTCCATCCCCCCACCCCATGATGCTGCCACCGCCATGTCTCACTGTGGGGATGGTGGTATTTGGCTGATGGGATGTGTTGGGTTTGCGCTGACATAGACATTTTCTTTGATGGTCTCCTCAGACCCGAGCCCCTTCCTCCATCGGAGTCTCCCACCTGTTTTTAGCTGACAGTGATGGCTTCTCCCGGCCGCTCTGCCATAAAGCCCAACCATGAAGCGTATGTCTTATTGTCTTCCTCTGTACAGATCCTGCAGTCTCTGCTGTGGACTCTGCGGCTCCTCCAGGGTTACCTCAGGTCTCTGTGCCGCCTCTCGGATTAATGCCCTTCTCCCCCGCTCCGTAGTTTTGGTGGGCGGCCGTCTCTTGGCAGGTTTCCTTCCATTTGGTTTTGATAGATTTGATGGCGCTCCGGGGGATCACCAGAGATTTGGATATTTTTTATAACCTAACCCCGACTTGTATTTCTCACCCACATTGTCCATTCCTTGTTTGGAGAGCTCCTCGGCCTTCATGGCAGTGTTTGGTCAGTGACGCCTCTTACTTGTTTGGAGAGCTCCTCGGCCTTCACGGCAGTGTTTGGTCAGTGATGCCTCTTACTTGTTTGGAGAGCTCCTCGGCCTTCATGGCAGTGTTTGGTCAGTGACGCCTCTTACTTGTTTGGAGAGCTCCTCGGCCTTCATGGCAGTGTTTGGTCAGTGACGCCTCTTACTTGTTTGGAGAGCTCCTCGGCCTTCACGGCAGTGTTTGGTCAGTGACGCCTCTTACTTGTTTGGAGAGCTCCTCGGTCTTCATGGCAGTGTTTGGTCAGTGACGCCTCTTACTTGTTTGGAGAGCTCCTCGGCCTTCATGGCAGTGTTTGGTCAGTGACGCCTCTTACTTGTTTGGAGAGCTCCTCGGCCTTCATGGCTGTGTTTGGTCAGTGATGCCTCTTAGGTGTTGCAGCCTCTGGTGTGTACATGTAATGACAGATGAGGTGACACTTAGATCGCACACAGGGGACATCATGTCACTAATTATGGGACTTTTGAAGGTAACTTGTTTCACCAGAGCTTTTTATGGGCTTCCTAACAAAGGGGGTGAATACATACGCACGGGACAATTTCCTGTTTTCTAAACAATAGTTTTATTTATAGATTTTTCTCATTTCACTTCACCGACTGAGACGATTGTGTTCTGATCCATCACATAGAATCCAGACAAACAAAACATTGAACTTAAGGCTGTAATGTAACAAAACACGAAAAAAGTCAAGGGGGGGTGAATACTTTTGCAAGGCACTGTATATCTACACATAATTGATTAAAAATGTAAAAAATAAAAAAAAAACACTGCACATGTTTGGTATCACCACGTCCTTAACGACCTGATGTATAAAAGGATCACGTAACATTTACCGCACGGTGAACGCCATAAAAAATATATATATATCTATATAATGGAATTGCAATTTTACCCACCTCACTTCCCAAAAAATGGTATAAAAATGATCAAAAAAGTCATATGCACACAAAATTAGTACCATTTAAATAGTCACATCATCCCGCAAAAAATCAGCCCCTACATGAGACAGCCGCCCAAAAAAAATAAAAAAAATGGCTTTCAGAAAATGGAGACAAAAACGCATGATTTTTTTTTTCCAAAAATGTTTTTATTGTGTAAAATAAAATGTAAAAAATGCAGATATTAGGTGTCGCTGTGTCCGTAATGACCGGCTGTATAAAAATATCACATGATCTGGTCAGGTGAACATTGTAAACAACAAAAAATAAAAACTGTACCGAAACAGTCATTTTTTGTATATCTTGCCTCACAAAAAGGGTAATCTATATATTTATACACTTTTAGGCCTTGTTTATTTCTGTGATCTTTGCTTTATATGTACTGAACGTTGTCGTGTGTTATACATCAAAGAAAAAAATATCAAAATTTATCTGTATCTGTTGTGCCTCTTTTTTTTTTTTTTTCGTCTTTTTTTTTTTTTTTTCTACATGGTTTCTTAACCACAAGTTTATCAGAAGACCACGCCCTCCTTGTTTGGAGTTCTCCAATCAATTTTGGATGGGCGTGTACATTTATAAGGAATGTGACATCATAACACTACCCAAAATGCATCTGGGCTACTGATGTAGTGTCATCTACTCATACCTAGGTGGCACTATTGTATAAGCTGTTAGCATGAAACCATTAAGGGTTAACTTACACCTGCCTAACATTTTCACACTATACACTTCTGACATCTGGAGACCTCGTCTTAGAGCAGAAGAACAGACTTTGATACAAAATGTGTCCAATGAGGAACATGGAGACGCTCCTCCCGCTGTGGAAGACAGTGAGGTCTCTACTAAACCCAGGTGTCGAGTATCTTCTACTGGTTAAATGTCTCCTGTGAGGAACATGGAGACGCTCCTCCCGCTGTGGAAGACAATGAGGTCTCCACTAAACCCAGGTGTCGAGTATCTTCTACTGGTTAAATGTATCCTGTGAGGAACATGGAGACGCTCCTCCCGCTATGGAAGACAATGAGGTCTCTACTAAACCCTGGTGTCGAGTATCTTCTACTGGTTAAATGTCTCCTGTGAGGAACATGGAGACGCTCCTCCCGCTGTGGAAGACAGTAAGGTCTCTACTAAACCCAGGTGTCGCGTATCTTCTACTGGTTAAATGTATCCTGTGAGGAACATGGAGACGCTCCTCCCGCTGTGGAAGACAATGAGGTCTCTACTAAACCCTGGTGTCGAGTATCTTCTACTGGTTAAATGTCTCCTGTGAGGAACATGGAGACGATCCTCCCGCTGTGGAAGACAATGAGGTCTCTACTAAACCCAGGTGTCGCGTATCTTCTACTGGTTAAATGTATCCTGTGAGGAACATGGAGACGCTCCTCCCGCTGTGGAAGACAATGAGGTCTCTACTAAACCCAGGTGTCACGTATCTTCTACTGGCTAAATGGATCCTGTGAGGAACATGGAAATGCTCCTTCCGCTGTGGAAGACAATGAGGTCTCTACTAAACCCAGGTGTCGAGTATCTTCTACTGGTTAAATGTATCGTGTGAGGAACATGGAGACGCTCCTCCCAATGTGGAAGACAATGAGGTCTCCACTAAACCCAGGTGTCGAGTATCTTCTACTGGTTAAATGTATACTGTGAGGAACATGGAGACGCTCCTCCCGCTGTGGAAGACAATGAGGTCTCTACTAAACCCAGGTGTCGAGTATCTTCTACTGGTTATCTGTCTCCTGTGAGGAACATGGAGACGCTCCTCCCGCTGTGGAAGACAAGGAAGTCTCTACTAAACCCAGGTGTCACGTATCTTCTACTGGTTAAATGTCTCCTGTGAGGAACATGGAGACGCTCCTCCCGCTGTGGAAGACAATGAGGTCTCTACTAAACCCAGGTGTCGCGTATCTTCTACTGGTTAAATGTCTCCTGTGAGGAACATGGAGACGCTCCTCCCGCTGTGGAAGACAATGAGTTCTCTACTAAACCCAGGTGTCACGTATCTTCTACTGGCTAAATGTATACTGTGAGGAACATGGAAACGCTCCTTCCGCTGTGGAAGACAATGAGGTCTCTACTAAACCCAGGTGTCGAGTATCTTCTACTGGTTAAATGTATCGTGTGAGGAACATGGAGACGCTCCTCCCAATGTGGAAGACAATGAGGACTCCACTAAACCCAGGTGTCGAGTATCTTCTACTGGTTAAATGTATACTGTGAGGAACATGGAGACGCTCCTCCCGCTGTGGAAGACAATGAGGTCTCTACTAAACCCAGGTGTCGAGTATCTTCTACTGGTTATCTGTCTCCTGTGAGGAACATGGAGACGCTCCTCCCGCTGTGGAAGACAAGGAAGTCTCTACTAAACCCAGGTGTCACGTATCTTCTACTGGTTAAATGTCTCCTGTGAGGAACATGGAGACGCTCCTCCCGCTGTGGAAGACAATGAGGTCTCTACTAAACCCAGGTGTCGAGTATCTTCTACTGGTTAAATGTCTCCTGTGAGGAACATGGAGACGCTCCTCCCGCTGTGGAAGACAATGAGTTCTCTACTAAACCCAGGTGTCACGTATCTTCTACTGGCTAAATGTATACTGTGAGGAACATGGAAACGCTCCTTCCGCTGTGGAAGACAATGAGGTCTCTATTAAACCCAGGTGTTGAGTATCTTCTACTGGTTATCTGTCTCCTGTGAGGAACATGGAGACGCTCCTCCTGCTGTGGAAGACAATGAGGTCTCCACTAAACCCAGGTGTCGAGTATCTTCTACTGGTTAAATGTATCCAGTTAGGAACATGGAGACGCTCCTCCCGCTGTGGAAGACAAGGAAGTCTCTACTAAACCCAGGTGTCACGTATCTTCTACTGGTTAAATGTCTCCTGTGAGGAACATGGAGACGCTCCTCCCGCTGTGGAAGACAATGAGGTCTCTACTAAACCCAGGTGTCGAGTATCTTCTACTGGTTAAATGTCTCCTGTGAGGAACATGGAGACGCTTCTCCCGCTGTGGAAGACAATGAGGTCTCCACTAAACCCAGGTGTCGAGTATCTTCTACTGGTTAAATGTATCCTGTGAGGAACATGGAGACGCTCCTCCAGCTGTGGAAGACAATGAAGTCTCTACTAAACCCAGGTGTCGAGTATCTTCTACTGGTTAAATGTATCCAGTTAGGAACATGGAGACGCTCCTCCCGCTGTGGAAGACAATGAGGTCTCTACTAAACCCAGGCGTCGAGTATCTTCTACTGGTTAAATGTATCCTGTGAGGAACATGGAGACGCTCCTCCCGCTGTGGAAGACAATGAGGTCTCTACTAAACCCAGGTGTCGAGTATCGTCTACTGGTTAAATGTATACTGTGAGGAACATGGAGACTCTCCTCCCGCTGTGGAAGGCAATGAGGTCTCTATTAAACCCAGGTGTCGAGTATCTTCTACTGGTTAAATGGATCCTGTGAGGAATATGGAGACGCTCGTTCCGCTGTGGAAGACAATGAGGTCCCTACTAACCCAGGTGTCGCGTATCTTCTACTAGTTGAATGTATCCTGTGAGGAACATGGAGGCGCTCCTCCCGCTGTGGAAGACAATGAGGTCTCTACTAAACCCAGGTGTCGCGTATCTTCTACTGGTTAAATGTATCCTGTGAGAAACATGGAGACGCTCCTCCCGCTGTGGAAGACAATGAGGTCCCTACTAAACCCAGGTGTTGAGTATCTTCTACTGGTTATCTGTCTCCTGTGAGGAACATGGAGACGCTCCTCCCGCTGTGGAAGACAATGAGGTCCCTACTAAACACAGGTGTCGATTATCTTCTACTAATTAAATGTATCCTGTGAGGAACATGGAGACGCTCCTCCCGCTGTGGAAAACAATGAGGTCCCTACTAAACCCAGGTGTCGCGTATCTTCTACTGGTTAAATGTATCCAGTTAGGAACATGGAGACGCTCCTCCCGCTGTGGAAGACAATGAGTTCTCTACTAAACCCAGGTGTCACGTATCTTCTACTGGCTAAATGTATACTGTGAGGAACATGGAGACGCTTCTCCCGCTGTGGAAAACAATGAGGTCCCTACTAAACCCAGGTGTCGAGTATCTTCTACTGGTTAAATGTCTCCTGTGAGGAACATGGAAACGCTCCTTCCGCTGTGGAAGACAATGAGGTCTCTATTAAACCCAGGTGTTGAGTATCTTCTACTGGTTATCTGTCTCCTGTGAGGAACATGGAGACGCTCCTCCTGCTGTGGAAGACAATGAGGTCTCCACTAAACCCAGGTGTCGAGTATCTTCTACTGGTTAAATGTATCCAGTTAGGAACATGGAGACGCTCCTCCCGCTGTGGAAGACAAGGAAGTCTCTACTAAACCCAGGTGTCACGTATCTTCTACTGGTTAAATGTCTCCTGTGAGGAACATGGAGACGCTCCTCCCGCTGTGGAAGACAATGAGGTCTCTACTATACCCAGGTGTCGAGTATCTTCTACTGGTTAAATGTCTCCTGTGAGGAACATGGAGACGCTTCTCCCGCTGTGGAAGACAATGAGGTCTCCACTAAACCCAGGTGTCGAGTATCTTCTACTGGTTAAATGTATCCTGTGAGGAACATGGAGACCCTCCTCCAGCTGTGGAAGACAATGAAGTCTCTACTAAACCCAGGTGTCGAGTATCTTCTACTGGTTAAATGTATCCAGTTAGGAACATGGAGACGCTCCTCCCGCTGTGGAAGACAATGAGGTCTCTACTAAACCCAGGCGTCGAGTATCTTCTACTGGTTAAATGTATCCTGTGAGGAACATGGAGACTCTCCTCCCGCTGTGGAAGACAATGAGGTCTCTACTAAACCCAGATGTCGAGTATCTTCTACTGGTTAAATGTATCCAGTTAGGAACATGGAGACGCTCCTCCTGCTGTGGAAGACAATGAGGTCTCTATTAAACCCAGGTGTCGCGTATCATCTACTAATTAAATGTATCCTGTGAGGAACATGGAGACGCTCCTCCCGCTGTGGAAAACAATGAGGTCCCTACTAAACCCAGGTGTCGAGTATCTTCTACTGGTTAAATGTATCCTGTGAGGAACATGGAGACGCTCCTCTTGCTGTGGAAGACAATGAGGTCTCTACTAAACCCAGGTGTCGCGTATCTTCTACTGGTTAAATGTATCCTGTGAGGAACATGGAGGCGCTCCTCCCGCTGTGGAAGACAATGAGGTCTCTACTAAACCCAGATGTCGAGTATCTTCTACTGGTTAAATGTATCCTGTGAGGAACATGGAGACGCTCCTCCCGCGGTGGAAGACAATGAGGTCTCTATTAAACCCAGGTGTTGCGTATCTTCCACTGGTTAAATATGTCCTGTGAGGAACATGGAGACGCTTCTCCCGCTGTGGAAGACAATGAGGTCTCCACTAAACCCAGGTGTCAAGTATCTTCTACTGGTTAAATGTATCCTGTGAGGAACATAGAGACGCTCCTCCCGCTGTGGAAGACAATGAGGTCTCTACTAAACCCAGGTGTCGCGTATCTTCTACTGGTTAAATATGTCCTGTGAGGAACATGGAGACGCTCCTCCCGCTGTGGAAGACAGTGAGGTCTCTACTAAACCTTGGTGTCGATTATCTTCTACTGGTTAAATGTATCCTGTGAGGAACATGGAGACGCTCCTCCTGCTGTGGAAGACAATGAGGTCTCTACTAAACCTTGGTGTCGATTATCTTCTACTGGTTAAATGTATACTGTGAGGAACATGGAGACGCTCCTCCCGCTGTGGAAGACAATGAGGTCTCTACTAAACCCAGGTGTCGCGTATCTTCTACTGGTTAAATATGTCCTGTGAGGAACATGGAGACGCTCCTCCCGCTGTGGAAGACAATGAGGTCTCTACTAAACCCAGGTGTCACGTATCTTCTACTGGTTAAATGTATACTGTGAGGAACATGGAGACGCTCCTCCCGCTGTGGAAGACAATGAGGTCTCTACTAAACCCAGGTGTCGAGTATCTTCTACTGGTTTAATGTATCCTGTGAGGAACATGGAGACGCTCCTCCCGCTGTGGAAGACAATGAGGTCCCTACTAAATCCAGGTGTCGAGTATCTTCTACTGGTTATCTGTCTCCTGTGAGGAACATGGAGACGCTCCTCCCGCTGTGGAAGACAATGAGGTCTCTACTAAACCCATGTGTCGCGTATCTTCTACTGGTTAAATGTATCCTGTGAGGAACATGGAGACGCTCCTCCCGCTATGGAAGACAATGAGGTCTCTACTAAACCCAGGTGTCGAGTATCTTCTACTGGTTAAATGTATCCTGTGAGGAACATGGAGATGCTTCTCCTGCTGTGGAAGACAATGAGGTCTCTACTAAACCCAGGTGTCGCGTATCTTCTACTGGTTAAATGTATCCTGTGAGGAACATGGAGACGCTCCTCCAGCTGTGGAAGACAATGAAGTCTCTACTAAACCCAGGTGTCGCGTATCTTCTACTGGTTAAATGTCTCCTGTGAGGAACATGGAGACGCTCCTCCCGCTGTGGAAGACAATGAGGTCTCCACTAAACCCAGGTGTCGAGTATCTTCTACTGGTTAACTGTATCCTGTGAGGAACATGGAGACGCTCCTCCCGCTGTGGAAGACAATGAGGTCTCTACTAAACCCAGGTGTCGAGTATCTTCTACTGGTTAAATATATCCAGTGAGGAACATGGAGACGCTCCTCCCGCTGTGGAAGACAATGAGGTCTCTACTGAACCCAGGTGTCGATTATCTTCTACTGTTTAAATGTATCCTGTGAGGAACATGGAGACGCTGCACCCGCTGTGGAAGACAATGAGGTCTCTACTAAACCCAGGTGTCGAGTATCTTCTACTGGTTAAATATATCCAGTGAGGAACATGGAGACGCTCCTCCCGCTGTGGAAGACAATGAGGTCTCTACTAAACACAGGTGTCGATTATCTTCTACTGTTTAAATGTATCCTGTGAGGAACATGGAGACGCTCCACCCGCTGTGGAAGACAATGAGGTCTCTACTAAACCCAGGTGTCGAGTATCTTCTACTGGTTAAATGTATCCTGTGAGGAACATGGAGACGCTCCTCCCGCTGTGGAAGACAATGAGGTCTCCACTAAACCCAGGTGTCACGTATCTTCTACTGGTTAAATGTCTCCTGTGAGGAACATGGAGACGCTTCTCCCGCTGTGGAAGACAATGAGGTCTCTACTAAACCCAGGTGTCGCGTATCTTCTGCTGTTTAAATGTATCCTGTGAGGAACATGGAGACGCTCCACCCGCTGTGGAAGACAATGAGGTCTCTACTAAACCCAGGTGTCGAGTATCTTCTACTGGTTAAATGTATCCTGTGAGGAACATGGAGACGCTCCTCCCGCTGTGGAAGACAATGAGGTCTCTACTAAACACAGGTGTCGATTATCTTCTACTGTTTAAATGTATCCTGTGAGGAACATGGAGACGCTCCACCCGCTGTGGAAGACAATGAGGTCTCTACTAAACCCAGGTGTCGAGTATCTTCTACTGGTTAAATGTATCCTGTGAGGAACATGGAGACGCTCCTCCCGCTGTGGAAGACAATGAGGTCTCTACTAAACCCAGGTGTCACGTATCTTCTACTGGTTAAATGTCTCCTGTGAGGAACATGGAGACGCTTCTCCCGCTGTGGAAGACAATGAGGTCTCTACTAAACCCAGGTGTCGCGTATCTTCTACTGGTTAAATGTATCCTGTGAGGAACATGGAGACGCTCCTCCAGCTGTGGAAGACAATGAAGTCTCTACTAAACCCAGGTGTCGAGTATCTTCTACTGGTTAAATGTCTCCTGTGAGGAACATGGAGACGCTTCTCCTGCTGTGGAAGACAATGAGGTCTCTACTAAACCCAGGTGTCGAGTATCTTCTACTGGTTAAATGTATCCTGTGAGGAACATGGAGACGCTCCTCCCGCTATGGAAGACAATGAGGTCTCTACTAAACCCAGGTGTCGCGTATCTTCTACTGGTTAAATGTCTCCTGTGAGGAACATGGAGACGCTCCTCCTGCTGTGGAAGACAATGAGGTCTCTACTAAACACAGGTGTCGATTATCTTCTACTGTTTAAATGTATACTGTGAGGAACATGGAGACTCTCCTCACGCTGTGGAAGGCAATGAGGTCTCTATTAAACCCAGGTGTCGAGTATCTTCTACTGGTTAAATGTATCCTGTGAGGAACATGGAGACGCTCCACCCGCTGTGGAAGACAATGAGGTCTCCACTAAACCCAGGTGTCGAGTATCTTCTACTGGTTAAATGTATCCTGTGAGGAACATGGAGACGCTCCTCCCGCTATGGAAGACAATGAGGTCTCTATTAAACCCAGGTGTCGCGTATCTTCTACTGGTTAAATGTATCCTGTGAGGATCATGGAGACGCTTCTCCCGCTGTGGAAGACAATGAGGTCTCTACTAAACCCAGGTGTCGCGTATCTTCTACTGGTTAAATGTCTCCTGTGAGGAACATGGAGACGCTCCTCCCGCTGTGGAAGACAATGAGGTCTCTACTAAATCCAGGTGTCGATTATCTTCTACTGTTTAAATGTATCCTGTGAGGAACATGGAGACGCTCCTCCCACTGTGGAAGACAATGAGGTCTCTACTAAACCCAGGTGTCGATTATCTTCTACTGTTTAAATGTATCCGGTGAGGAACATAGAGACGCTCCTCCCGCTGTGGAAGACAATGAGGTCTCTACTAAACCCAGGTGTCGAGTATCTTCTACTGGTTAAATGTATCCTGTGAGGAACATGGAGACGCTACTCCCGCTGTGGAAGACAATGAGGTCTCTACTAAATCCAGGTGTCGAGTATCTTCTACTGGTTAAATGTATCCTGTGAGGAACATGGAGGCGCTCCTCCCGCTGTGGAAGACAATGAGGTCTCTCCTAAACCCAGGTGTCGAGTATCTTCTACTGGTTAAATGTATCCTGTGAGGAACATGGAGACGCTCCTCCCGCTGTGGAAGACAATGAGGTCTCTACTAAACCCAGGTGTCGTGTATCTTCTACTGGTTAAATGTCTCCTGTGAGGAACATGGAGACGCTCCTCCCACTGTGGAAGACAATGAGGTCTCTACTAAACCCAGGTGTCGAGTATCTTCTACTGGTTAAATGTCTCCTGTGAGGAACATGGAGACGCTCCTCCTGCTGTGGAAGACAATGAGGTCTCTACTAAACCCAGGTCCTAATGGTGCACTTATTAATACTAATGTGTATATATAGGTTCTATACTGCAGGAGTCACCCTAATAATGTGTATATATAGATTCTATACTGCAGGAGTCACCCTAATAATGTGTATATATAGATTCTATACTGCAGGAGTCACCCTAATAATGTGTATATATAGATTCTATACTGCAGGAGTCACCCTAATAATGTGTATATATATAGATTCTATACTGCAGGAGTCACCCTAATAATGTGTATATAGATTCTATGCTGCAGGAGTCACCCTAATAATGTGTATATATTTATTTCTATAATAATGTATATGCTCAGCTCCTCCTGCTCTATAACACACTGCCTGCAGATTACATGGTGACAGGTTCTCTGTATATATAAACTGCTCAGCTCCTCCTGCTCTATAACACGCTGTCTGCAGATTACATGATGACAGGTTCTCTTTATATATAACCTGCTCAGCTCCTCCTGCTCTATAACACACTGCCTGCAGATTACATGGTGACAGGTTCTCTTTATATATAATCTTTCAGCTCCTCCTGCTCTATAACACGCTGCCTGCAGATTACACGGTGACAGGTTCTCTTTATATATAATCTGCTCAGCTCCTCCTGCTCTATAACACACTGCCTGCAGATTACATGGTGACAGGTTCTGTATATATAATCTGCTCAGCTCCTCCTGCTCTATAACACGCTGCCTGCAGATTACATGGTGACAGGTTCTCTTTATATATAATCAGCTCAGCTCCTCCTGCTCTATAACACGCTGCCTGCAGATTACATGGTGACAGGTTCTCTGTATATATAATCTGCTCAGCTCCTCCTGCTCTATAACACGCTGCCTGCAGATTACATGGTGACAGGTTCTCTGTATATATAATCTGCCCAGCTCCTCCTGCTCTATAACACGCTGCCTGCAGATTACATGGTGACAGGTTCTCTTTATATATAATCTGCCCAGCTCCTCCTGCTCTATAACACGCTGCCTGCAGATTACATGGTGACAGGTTCTCTTTATATATAATCTGCTCAGCTCCTCCTGCTCTATAACACACTGCCTGCAGATTACATGGTGACAGGTTCTCTGTATATATAATCTGCTCAGCTCCTCCTGCTCTATAACACACTGCCTGCAGATTACACGGTGACAGGTTCTGTATATATAATCTGCTCAGCTCCTCCTGCTCTATAACACTCTGCCTGCAGATTACATGGTGACAGGTTCTCTTTATATATAATCTGCTCAGCTCCTCCTGCTCTATAACACGCTGCCTGCAGATTACATGGTGACAGGTTCTGTGTATATATAATCTGCTCAGCTCCTCCTGCTCTATAACACACTGCCTGCAGATTACATGGTGACAGGTTCTCTGTATATATAATCTGCTCAGCTCCTCCTGCTCTATAACACACTGCCTGCAGATTACATGGTGACAGGTTCTCTTTATATATAATCTGCTCAGCTCCTCCTGCTCTATAACACACTGCCTGCAGATTACATGGTGACAGGTTCTCTATATATAATCTGCTCAGCTCCTCCTGCTCTATAACACACTGCCTGCAGATTACATGGTGACAGGTTCTCTTTATATATAATCTGCTCAGCTCCTCCTGCTCTATAACACGCTGCCTGCAGATTACATGGTGACAGGTTCTCTTTATATATAATCTTCTCAGCTCCTCCTGCTCTATAACACACTGCCTGCAGATTACATGGTGACAGGTTCTCTATATATAATCTGCTCAGCTCCTCCTGCTCTATAACACACTGCCTGCAGATTACATGGTGACAGGTTCTCTGTATATATAATCTGCTCAGCTCCTCCTGCTCTATAACACGCTGCCTGCAGATTACATGGTGACAGGTTCTCTGTATATATAATCTGCTCAGCTCCTCCTGCTCTATAACACACTGCCTGCAGATTACATGGTGACAGGTTCTCTGTATATATAATCTGCTCAGCTCCTCCTGCTGTATAACACACTGCCTGCAGATTACATGGTGACAGGTTCTCTGTATATATAATCTGCTCAGCTCCTCCTGCTCTATAACACACTGCCTGCAGATTACACGGTGACAGGTTCTCTTTATATATAATCTGCTCAGCTCCTCCTGCTCTATAACACACTCCCTGCAGATTACATGGTGACAGGTTCTCTTTATATATAATCTGCTCAGCTCCTCCTGCTCTATAACACGCTGCCTGCAGATTACACGGTGACAGGTTCTCTTTATATATAATCTGCTCCGCTCCTCCTGCTCTATAACACACTGCCTGCAGATTACATGGTGACAGGTTCTCTGTATATATAATCTGCTCAGCTCCTCCTGCTCTATAACACACTGCCTGCAGATTACATGGTGACAGGTTCTCTGTATATATAATCTGCTCAGCTCCTCCTGCTCTATAACGCGCTGCCTGCAGATTACATGGTGACAGGTTCTCTATATATATAATCTGCTCAGATCCTCCTGCTCTATAACACGCTGCCTGCAGATTACATGGTGAAAGGTTCTCTGTATATATAATCTGCTCAGCTCCTCCTGCTCTATAACACGCTGCCTGCAGATTACATGGTGACAGGTTCTCTATATATATAATCTGCTCAGATCCTCCTGCTCTATAACACGCTGCCTGCAGATTACATGGTGACAGGTTCTCTTTATATATAATCTGCTCAGCTCCTCCTGCTCTATAACACGCTGCCTGCAGATTACATGGTGACAGGTTCTCTGTATATATAATCTGCTCAGCTCCTACTGCTCTATAACACACTGCCTGCAGATTACATGGTGACAGGTTCTCTGTATATATAATCTGCTCAGCTCCTACTGCTCTATAACACACTGCCTACAGATTACATGGTGACAGGTTCTCTGTATATATAATCTGCTCAGCTCCTCCTGCTCTATAACCTGCTGCCTGCAGATTACATGGTGACAGGTTCTCTTTATATATAATCTGCTCAGCTCCTCCTGCTCTATAACACGCTGCCTGCAGATTACATGGTGACAGGTTCTCTGTAGATATAATCTGCTCAGCTCCTCCTGCTCTATAACACGCTGCCTGCAGATTACATGGTGACAGGTTCTCTTTATATATAATCTGCTCAGCTCCTCCTGCTCTATAACACGCTGCCTGCAGATTACATGGTGACAGGTTCTCTGTAGATATAATCTGCTCAGCTCCTCCTGCTCTATAACACACTGCCTGCAGATTACATGGTGACAGGTGCTCTTTATATATAATCTGCTCAGCTCCTCCTGCTCTATAACACACTGCCTGCAGATTACATGGTGACAGGTGCTCTTTATATATAATCTGCTCAGCTCCTCCTGCTCTATAACACACTGCCTGCAGATTACATGGTGACAGGTTCTCTTATATATAATCTGCTCAGCTCCTCCTGCTCTATAACACGCTGCCTGCAGATTACATGGTGACAGGTTCTCTGTATATATAATCTGCTCAGCTCCTCCTGCTCTATAACACGCTGCCTGCAGATTACATGGTGACAGGTTCTCTGTAGATATAATCTGCTCAGCTCCTCCTGCTCTATAACACACTGCCTGCAGATTACATGGTGACAGGTTCTCTTTATATATAATCTGCTCAGCTCCTCCTGCTCTATAACACGCTGCCTGCAGATTACATGGTGACAGGTTCTCTTTATATATAATCTGCTCAGCTCCTCCTGCTCTATAACACACTGCCTGCAGATTACATGGTGACAGGTTCTCTATATATAATCTGCTCAGCTCCTCCTGCTCTATAACACACTGCCTGCAGATTACATGGTGACAGGTTCTCTGTATATATAATCTGCTCAGCTCCTCCTGCTCTATAACACGCTGCCTGCAGATTACATGGTGACAGGTTCTCTGTATATATAATCTGCTCAGCTCCTCCTGCTCTATAACACACTGCCTGCAGATTACATGGTGACAGGTTCTCTTTATATATAATCTGCTCAGCTCCTCCTGCTCTATAACACGCTGCCTGCAGATTACATGGTGACAGGTTCTCTGTATATATAATCTGCTCAGCTCCTCCTGCTCTATAACACACTGCCTGCAGATTACATGGTGACAGGTTCTGTATATATAATCTGCTCAGCTCCTCCTGCTCTATAACACGCTGCCTGCAGATTACATGGTGACAGGTTCTCTGTATATATAATCTGCTCAGCTCCTCCTGCTCTATAACACGCTGCCTGCAGATTACATGGTGACAGGTTCTCTTTATATATAATCTGCTCAGCTCCTCCTGCTCTATAACACACTGCCTGCAGATTACATGGTGACAGGTTCTGTGTATATATAATCTGCTCAGCTCCTCCTGCTCTATAACACGCTGCCTGCAGATTACATGGTGACAGGTTCTCTGTATATATAATCTGCTCAGCTCCTCCTGCTCTATAACACGCTGCCTGCAGATTACATGGTGACAGGTTCTCTGTATATATAATCTGCTCAGCTCCTCCTGCTCTATAACACACTGCCTGCAGATTACATGGTGACAGGTTCTCTGTATATATAATCTGCTCAGCTCCTCCTGCTCTATAACACACTGCCTGCAGATTACATGGTGACAGGTTCTCTGTATATATAATCTGCTCAGCTCCTCCTGCTCTATAACACACTGCCTGCAGATTACATGGTGACAGGTTCTCTTTATATATAATCTGCTCAGCTCCTCCTGCTCTATAACACACTGCCTGCAGATTACATGGTGACAGGTTCTCTTATATATAATCTGCTCAGCTCCTCCTGCTCTATAACACACTGCCTGCAGATTACATGGTGACAGGTTCTCTTTATATATAATCTGCTCAGCTCCTCCTGCTCTATAACACACTGCCTGCAGATTACATGGTGACAGGTTCTCTGTATATATAATCTGCTCAGCTCCTCCTGCTCTATAACACACTGCCTGCAGATTACATGGTGACAGGTTCTCTGTATATATAATCTGCTCAGCTCCTCCTGCTCTATAACACACTGCCTGCAGATTACATGGTGACAGGTTCTCTTTATATATAATCTGCTCAGCTCCTCCTGCTCTATAACACACTGCCTGCAGATTACATGGTGACAGGTTCTCTGTATATATAATCTGCTCAGCTCCTCCTGCTCTATAACACACTGCCTGCAGATTACATGGTGACAGGTTCTCTGTATATATAATCTGCTCAGCTCCTCCTGCTCTATAACACACTGCCTGCAGATTACATGGTGACAGGTTCTCTTTATATATAATCTGCTCAGCTCCTCCTGCTCTATAACACGCTGCCTGCAGATTACATGGTGACAGGTTCTCTGTATATATAATCTGCTCAGCTCCTCCTGCTCTATAACACACTGCCTGCAGATTACATGGTGACAGGTTCTCTGTATATATAATCTGCTCAGCTCCTCCTGCTCTATAACACACTGCCTGCAGATTACATGGTGACAGGTTCTCTGTATATATAATCTGCTCAGCTCCTCCTGCTCTATAACACACTGCCTGCAGATTACATGGTGACAGGTTCTCTGTATATATAATCTGCTCAGCTCCTCCTGCTCTATAACACACTGCCTGCAGATTACATAGTGACAGGTTCTCTGTATATATAATCTGCTCAGCTCCTCCTGCTCTATAACACACTGCCTGCAGATTACATGGTGACAGGTTCTCTGTATATATAATCTGCTCAGCTCCTCCTGCTCTATAACACACTGCCTGCAGATTACATGGTGACAGGTTCTCTGTATATATAATCTGCTCAGCTCCTCCTGCTCTATAACACACTGCCTGCAGATTACATGGTGACAGGTTCTCTTTATATATAATCTGCTCAGCTCCTCCTGCTCTATAACACACTGCCTGCAGATTACATGGTGACAGGTTCTCTGTATATATAATCTGCTCAGCTCCTCCTGCTCTATAACACACTGCCTGCAGATTACATGGTGACAGGTTCTCTGTATATATAATCTGCTCAGCTCCTCCTGCTCTATAACACACTGCCTGCAGATTACATGGTGACAGGTTCTCTGTATATATAATCTGCTCAGCTCCTCCTGCTCTATAACACACTGCCTGCAGATTACATGGTGACAGGTTCTCTGTATATATAATCTGCTCAGCTCCTCCTGCTCTATAACACACTGCCTGCAGATTACATGGTGACAGGTTCTCTGTATATATAATCTGCTCAGCTCCTCCTGCTCTATAACACACTGCCTGCAGATTACATGGTGACAGGTTCTCTGTATATATAATCTGCTCAGCTCCTCCTGCTCTATAACACACTGCCTGCAGATTACATGGTGACAGGTTCTCTGTATATATAATCTGCTCAGCTCCTCCTGCTCTATAACACGCTGCCTGCAGATTACATGGTGACAGGTTCTCTGTATATATAATCTGCTCAGCTCCTCCTGCTCTATAACACGCTGCCTGCAGATTACATGGTGACAGGTTCTCTGTATATATAATCTGCTCAGCTCCTCCTGCTCTATAACACGCTGCCTGCAGATTACATGGTGACAGGTTCTCTGTATATATAATCTGCTCAGCTCCTCCTGCTCTATAACACACTGCCTGCAGATTACATGGTGACAGGTTCTCTGTATATATAATCTGCTCAGCTCCTCCTGCTCTATAACACACTGCCTGCAGATTACATGGTGACAGGTTCTCTGTATATATAATCTGCTCAGCTCCTCCTGCTCTATAACACGCTGCCTGCAGATTACATGGTGACAGGTTCTCTGTATATATAATCTGCTCAGCTCCTCCTGCTCTATAACACGCTGCCTGCAGATTACATGGTGACAGGTTCTCTGTATATATAATCTGCTCAGCTCCTCCTGCTCTATAACACGCTGCCTGCAGATTACATGGTGACAGGTTCTCTGTATATATAATCTGCTCAGCTCCTCCTGCTCTATAACACGCTGCCTGCAGATTACATGGTGACAGGTTCTCTTTATATATAATCTGCTCAGCTCCTCCTGCTCTATAACACACTGCCTGCAGATTACATGGTGACAGGTTCTCTGTATATATAATCTGCTCCAGCTCCTCCTGCTCTATAACACACTGCCTGCAGATTACATGGTGACAGGTTCTCTTTATATATAATCTGCTCAGCTCCTCCTGCTCTATAACACGCTGCCTGCAGATTACATGGTGACAGGTTCTCTTTATATATAATCTGCTCAGCTCCTCCTGCTCTATAACACGCTGCCTGCAGATTACATGGTGACAGGTTCTCTGTATATATAATCTGCTCAGCTCCTCCTGCTCTATAACACGCTGCCTGCAGATTACATGGTGACAGGTTCTCTGTATATATAATCTGCTCAGCTCCTCCTGCTCTATAACACGCTGCCTGCAGATTACATGGTGACAGGTTCTCTGTATATATAATCTGCTCAGCTCCTCCTGCTCTATAACACGCTGCCTGCAGATTACATGGTGACAGGTTCTCTGTATATATAATCTGCTCAGCTCCTCCTGCTCTATAACACGCTGCCTGCAGATTACATGGTGACAGGTTCTCTGTATATATAATCTGCTCAGCTCCTCCTGCTCTATAACACGCTGCCTGCAGATTACATGGTGACAGGTTCTCTTTATATATAATCTGCTCAGCTCCTCCTGCTCTATAACACGCTGCCTGCAGATTACATGGTGACAGGTTCTCTGTATATATAATCTGCTCAGCTCCTCCTGCTCTATAACACGCTGCCTGCAGATTACATGGTGACAGGTTCTCTGTATATATAATCTGCTCAGCTCCTCCTGCTCTATAACACGCTGCCTGCAGATTACATGGTGACAGGTTCTCTGTATATATAATCTGCTCAGCTCCTCCTGCTCTATAACACGCTGCCTGCAGATTACATGGTGACAGGTTCTCTTGTATATATAATCTGCTCAGCTCCTCCTGCTCTATAACACACTGCCTGCAGATTACATGGTGACAGGTTCTCTGTATATATAATCTGCTCAGCTCCTCCTGCTCTATAACACGCTGCCTGCAGATTACATGGTGACAGGTTCTCTGTATATATAATCTGCTCAGCTCCTCCTGCTCTATAACACACTGCCTGCAGATTACATGGTGACAGGTTCTCTGTATATATAATCTGCTCAGCTCCTCCTGCTCTATAACACACTGCCTGCAGATTACATGGTGACAGGTTCTCTTTATATATAATCTGCTCAGCTCCTCCTGCTCTATAACACGCTGCCTGCAGATTACATGGTGACAGGTTCTCTTTATATATAATCTGCTCAGCTCCTCCTGCTCTATAACACGCTGCCTGCAGATTACATGGTGACAGGTTCTCTGTATATATAATCTGCTCAGCTCCTCCTGCTCTATAACACGCTGCCTGCAGATTACATGGTGACAGGTTCTCTGTATATATAATCTGCTCAGCTCCTCCTGCTCTATAACACGCTGCCTGCAGATTACATGGTGACAGGTTCTCTGTATATATAATCTGCTCAGCTCCTCCTGCTCTATAACACGCTGCCTGCAGATTACATGGTGACAGGTTCTCTGTATATATAATCTGCTCAGCTCCTCCTGCTCTATAACACGCTGCCTGCAGATTACATGGTGACAGGTTCTCTGTATATATAATCTGCTCAGCTCCTCCTGCTCTATAACACGCTGCCTGCAGATTACATGGTGACAGGTTCTCTGTATATATAATCTGCTCAGCTCCTCCTGCTCTATAACACGCTGCCTGCAGATTACATGGTGACAGGTTCTCTGTATATATGATCTGCTCAGCTCCTCCTGCTCTATAACACACTGCCTGCAGATTACATGGTGACAGGTTCTCTGTATATATAATCTGCTCAGCTCCTCCTGCTCTATAACACGCTGCCTGCAGATTACATGGTGACAGGTTCTCTGTATATATAATCTGCTCAGCTCCTCCTGCTCTATAACACGCTGCCTGCAGATTACACGGTGACAGGTTCTCTGTAGATATAATCTGCTCAGCTCCTCCTGCTCTATAACACACTGCCTGCAGATTACATGGTGACAGGTTCTCTGTAGATATAATCTGCTCAGCTCCTCCTGCTCTATAACACACTGCCTGCAGATTACATGGTGACAGGTCCTCTTTATATATAATCTGCTCAGCTCCTCCTGCTCTATAACACACTGCCTGCAGATTACATGGTGACAGGTTCTCTTTATATATAATCTGCTCAGCTCCTCCTGCTCTATAACACACTGCCTGCAGATTACATGGTGACAGGTTCTCTTTATATATAATCTGCTCAGCTCCTCCTGCTCTATAACACACTGCCTGCAGATTACATGGTTACAGGTTCTCTGTATATATAAACTGCTCAGCTCCTCCTGCTCTATAACACACTGCCTGCAGATTACACGGTGACAGGTTCTCTGTATATATAATCTGCTCAGCTCCTCCTGCTCTATAACACACTGCCTGCAGATTACATGGTGACAGGTTCTCTGTATATATAATCTGCTCAGCTCCTACTGCTCTATAACACACTGCCTACAGATTACATGGTGACAGGTTCTCTGTATATATACACTGCTCAGCTCCTCCTGCTCTATAACACACTGCCTGCAGATTACATGGTGACAGGTTCTCTGTATATATAATCTGCTCAGCTCCTCCTGCTCTATAACATGCTGCCTGCAGATTACACGGTGACAGGTTCTCTGTATATATAATCTGCTCAGCTCCTCCTGCTCTATAACACACTGCCTGCAGATTACATGGTGACAGGTTCTCTGTATATATAATCTGCTCAGCTCCTCCTGCTCTATAACACACTGCCTGCAGATTACATGGTGACAGGTTCTGTTTATATATAATCTGCTCAGCTCCTCCTGCTCTATAACACGCTGCCTGCAGATTACATGGTGACAGTTTCTGTATATATAATCTGCTCAGCTCCTCCTGCTCTATAACACGCTGCCTGCAGATTACATGGTGACAGGTTCTGTATATATATAATCTGCTCAGCTCCTCCTGCTCTATAACACACTGCCTGCAGATTACATGGTGACAGGTTCTCTATATATAATCTGCTCAGCTCCTCCTGCTCTATAACACGCTGCCTGCAGATTACATGGTGACAGGTTCTGTGTATATATAATCTGCTCAGCTCCTCCTGCTCTATAACACGCTGCCTGCAGATTACATGGTGACAGGTTCTCTGTATATATAATCTGCTCAGCTCCTCCTGCTCTATAACACGCTGCCTGCAGATTACATGGTGACAGGTTCTCTGTATATATAATCTGCTCAGCTCCTCCTGCTCTATAACACACTGCCTGCAGATTACACGGTGACAGGTTCTCTTTATATATAATCTGCTCAGCTCATCCTGCTCTATAACACGCTGCCTGCAGATTACATGGTGACAGGTTCTCTGTATATATAATCTGCTCAGCTCCTCCTGCTCTATAACACGCTGCCTGCAGATTACATGGTGACAGGTTCTCTGTATATATAATCTGCTCAGCTCCTCCTGCTCTATAACACGCTGCCTGCAGATTACATGGTGACACGTTCTCTTTATATATAATCTGCTCAGCTCCTCCTGCTCTATAACACGCTGCCTGCAGATTACATGGTGACAGGTTCTCTGTATATATAATCTGCTCAGCTCCTCCTGCTCTATAACACGCTGCCTGCAGATTACATGGTGACAGGTTCTCTGTATATATAATCTGCTCAGCTCCTCCTGCTCTATAACACACTGCCTGCAGATTACACGGTGACAGGTTCTCTTTATATATAATCTGCTCAGCTCATCCTGCTCTATAACACGCTGCCTGCAGATTACATGGTGACAGGTTCTCTGTATATATAATCTGCTCAGCTCCTCCTGCTCTATAACACGCTGCCTGCAGATTACATGGTGACAGGTTCTCTGTATATATAATCTGCTCAGCTCCTCCTGCTCTATAACACGCTGCCTGCAGATTACATGGTGACACGTTCTCTTTATATATAATCTGCTCAGCTCCTCCTGCTCTATAACACGCTGCCTGCAGATTACATGGTGACAGGTTCTCTGTATATATAATCTGCTCAGCTCCTCCTGCTCTATAACACGCTGCCTGCAGATTACATGGTGACAGGTTCTCTGTATATATAATCTGCTCAGCTCCTCCTGCTCTATAACACGCTGCCTGCAGATTACATGGTGACAGGTTCTGTATATATAATCTGCTCAGCTCCTCCTGCTCTATAACACACTGCCTGCAGATTACATGGTGACAGGTTCTCTGTATATATAATCTGCTCAGCTCCTCCTGCTCTATAACACGCTGCCTGCAGATTACATAGTGACAGGTTCTCTGTATATATAATCTGCTCAGCTCCTCCTGCTCTATAACACACTGCCTGCAGATTACATGGTGACAGGTTCTCTTTATATATCATCTGCTCAGCTCCTCCTGCTCTATAACACGCTGCCTGCAGATTACATAGTGACAGGTTCTCTGTATATATAATCTGCTCAGCTCCTCCTGCTCTATAACACACTGCCTGCAGATTACATGGTGACAGGTTCTCTTTATATATCATCTGCTCAGCTCCTCCTGCTCTATAACACACTGCCTGCAGATTACATGGTGACAGGTTAATTGTAGAGATACCCAGAAGTCCAAGCCAGTGAAGTGATGAGTTGGCAGAATAGCGTTGGCGCCGGTTTCCGTCTGTCCTTCTTCCAGGCAGTGAGGGGTCCGAGTTCTTGATAATCATGTGATCGCTCACCCCTACAGGGGTCTTCTGTATACCAATTAACCTTGCTCCCATCATTTCTTTCCGCAGGAACTGGGAAGATCTTACTGGACGATGTGCAATGCTTGGGACATGAGCAGAGTATCCTGGACTGCAAGAAGTCAGAGTGGGAAACTCATAACTGCAGCCACAGCGAAGATGCCGGGGTAGAGTGCGCCTAAGAGACCGCCAGCCGCCTCCAACGCGCTTCACAGCTGTAAAAATCACTGCTTCTGATCTATCACACTATACTAGGGTCCAAGGTGTGTAGGAGCCCGACACTCACCTGCAACCACCACTAGGGGGAACTCAGTACATACAGATTATACAGTCACCAATAGAGGAAGCTCACTACATACAGATGTATATACAGTCACCACTAGAGGGAGATCCTCACATACAGATGTATATACAGCCACCACTAGAGGGAGCTCCTCACATACAGATGTATATACAGTCACCACTAGGGGGAGCTCCTCACATACAGATGTATATACAGTCACCACTAGGGGGAGCTCCTCACATACAGATGTATATATAGCCACCACTAGAGGGAGCTCCTCATATACAGATGTATACACAGTCACCACTAGGGGGAGCTCCTCACATACAGATGTATATACAGCCACCACTAGAGGGAGCTCCTCACATACAGATGTATATACAGTCACCACTAGAGGAGCTCCTCACATACAGATATATATACAGTCACCACTAGGGGAGCTCCTCACATACAGATATATACAGCCACCACTAGGGGAGCTCCTCACATACAGATGTATATACAGCCACCACTAGAGGGAGATCCTCACATACAGATGTATATACAGCCACCACTAGAGGGAGCTCCTCACATACAGATGTATATACAGTCACCACTAGGGGGAGCTCCTCACATACAGATGTATATACAGTCACCACTAGGGGGAGCTCCTCACATACAGATGTATATACAGCCACCACTAGAGGGAGCTCCTCATATACAGATGTATACACAGTCACCACTAGGGGGAGCTCCTCACATACAGATATATATACAGCCACCACTAGAGGGAGCTCCTCACATACAGATGTATATACAGTCACCACTAGAGGGAGCTCCTCATATACAGATATATATACAGTCACCACTAGGGGGAGCTCCTCACATACAGATATATATACAGCCACCACTAGAGGGAGCTCCTCACATACATATGTATATACAGCCACCACTAGAGGGAGCTCCTCATATACAGATATATATACAGTCACCACTAGGGGGAGCTCCTCATATACAGATATATATACAGCCACCACTAGAGGGAGCTCCTCACATACATATGTATATACAGCCACCACTTGGTGGGATCTCCTCACATACAGATGTATATACAGCCACCACTAGAGGGAGCTCCTCATATACAGATGTATATACAGTCACCACTAGAGGGAGCTCCTCATATACAGATATATATACAGTCACCACTAGGGGGAGCTCCTCACATACAGATATATATACAGCCACCACTAGAGGGAGCTCCTCACATACATATGTATATACAGCCACCACTTGGTGGGATCTCCTCACATACAGATATATATACAGCCACCACTAGAGGGAGCTCCTCACATACAGATGAATATACAGTCACCACTAGGGGGAGCTCCTCACATACATATGTATATGCAGCCACCACTAGAGGGATCTCCTCACATACAGATGTATATACAGCCACCACTAGAGGGAGCTCCTCACATACAGATGAATATACAGTCACCACTAGGGGGAGCTCCTCACATACAGATGTATATACAGTCACCACTAGGGGGAGCTCCTCACATACAGATGTATATACAGTCACCACTAGGGGGAGCTCCTCACATACAGATGTATATACAGCCACCACTAGAGGGAGCTCCTCACATACAGATGTATATACAGCCACCACTAGAGGGAGCTCCTCACATACAGATGTATATGCAGTCACCACTAGAGGGAGCTCCTCACATACAGATGTATATGCAGCCGCCACTAGAGGGAGCTCCTTACATACAGATGTATATACAGTCACCACTAGAGGGAGCTCCTCATATACATATGTATTTACAGTCACCACTAGGGGGAGCTCCTTACATACAGCTGTATATACAGCCACCACTAGGGGGAGCTCCTCACATACAGATGTATATACAGCCACCACTAGGGGGAGCTCCTCACATACAGATGTATATACAGTCACCAATAGGGGGAGCTCCTCACATACAGATGTATATACAGCCACCAGTAGAGGGAGCTCCTTACATACAGATTATACAGTCACCAATAAGGAGAGCTCCTCCCATACAGATGTATATACAGTCACCACTAGAGGGAGCTCCTCACATACAGATGTATATACAGTCACCACTAGAGGGAGCTCCTTACATACAGATGTATATACAGTCACCACTATGGGGAGCTCCTCACAGACAGATGTATATACAGCCACCACTAGAGGGAGCTCCTCACATACAGATATATATACAGCCACCACTAGGGGGAGCTCCTCACACATACAGATGTATATACAGCCACCACTAGGGGAAGCTCCTCACATACAGCTGTATATACAGTCACCACTAGGGGGAGCTTCTCACATACAGATGTATATTCAGCCACCACTAGAGGGAGCTCCTCACATACAGATGTATATACAGTCACCACTAGAGGGAGCTCCTCATATACAGATGTATATACAGTCACCACTAGAGGGAGCTGCTCACATACAGATGTATATACAGCAAGCACTAGAGGGAGCTCCTCACATACAGATGTATATACCGCCACCACTAGAGAGAGCTCCTCACATACAGATGTATATACAGTCACCACTTGGGGGATGCTCCTCACATACAGATGTATATACAGCCACCACTAGGGGGAGCTCCTCACATACCGATGTATATACAGTCACCACTAGGTGGAGCTCCTCACATACAGATATATATATACAGTCACCACTAGAGGGAGCTCCTCACATATAGATGTATATACAGCCACCACTAGGGGGAGCTCCTCATATACAGATGTATATACAGTAACCACTAGGAGGAGCTTCTCACATACAGATGTATATACAGTCACCACTAGAGGGAGCTCCTCACATACAGATGTATATATAGTCACCACTAGGGGGAGCTCCTCACATACAGATGTATATACAGTCACCACTAAGGGAAGCTCCTCACATACAGATGTATATACAGCCACCACTAGGGGGAGCTCCTCACATACAGATGTATATACAGCCACCACTAGGGGGAGCTCCTCACATACAGATGTATATACAGCCACCACTAGGGGGAGCTCCTCACATACAGATGTATATACAGTCACCACTAGGGGGAGCTCCTCACATACAGATATATATACAGCCACCACTAGAGGGAGCTCCTCACATACAGATGTATATACAGTCACCACTAGAGGGAGCTCCTCACATACAGATGTATATACAGTCACTATTAGAGGGAGCTCCTCACATACAGATGAATATACAGCCACCACTAGAGGGAGCTCCTCACATACAAATGTATATACAGTCACCACTAGAGTGAGCTCCTCACATACAAATGTATATACAGTCACCACTAGAGGGAGCTCCTCACATACAGATGTATACACAGTCACCACTAGAGGGAGCTCCTCACATACAGATGTATATACAGTCACCACTAGAGGGAGCTCCTCACATACAGATGTATATACAGTAAACACTCGAGGGAGCTCCTCACATACAGATGTATATATAGCCACCACTAGGGGGAGCTCCTCACATACAGATGAATATACAGTCACCACTAGGGGGAGCTCCTCACATACAGATGTATAAACAGCCACCACCAGAGGGAGCTCCTCACATATAGGTGCATATACAGTCACCACTAGAGGGAGCTCCTCACATACAGATGTATATACAGCTACCACTAGGGGGAGCTCCTTACATACAGATGTATATATACAGCTATCACTAGAGGGAGCTCCTCACATACAGATGTATATACAGTCACCAATAGGGGGAGCTCCTCACATACAGATGTATATACAGTCACCAATGGGGGGGAGCTCCTCACATACAGATGTATATATACAGCCACCACTAGAGGGAGCTCCTCACATACAGATATATATACAGCCACCACTAGGAGGAGCTCCTCACATACAGATGTTTATACAGCCACCACTAGAAGGAGCTCCTCACATACAGATGTATATACAGTCACCACTAGCGGGAGCTCCTCACATACAGATGTATATACAGCCACCACTAGAGGGAGCTCCTCCCATACAGATGTATATATAGCCACCACTAGAGGGAGCTCCTCACATACAGATGTATATACAGTCACCACTAGGGGGAGCTCCTCACATACAGATGTATATACAGCCACCACTAGAGGAGCTCCTCACATACAGATGTATATACAGTCACCACTAGGGGGAGCTCCTCACATACAGATGTATATACAGTCACCACTAGAGGGAGCTCCTTACATACAGATGTATATACAGTCACCACTAGGGGATCTCCTCACATACAGATGTATATACAGCCACCACTAGAGGGAGCTCCTCACATACAGATGTATATACAGCCACCACTAGAGGTAGCTCCTCACATACAGATGTATATACAGCCACCACTAGGGGGAACTCAGTGCATACAGATTATACAGTCACCAATAGGGGGAGCTCCTCACATACAGATGTATATACAGTCACCACTAGAGGGAGCTCCTCATATACAGATGTATATACAGTCACCACTAGAGGGAGCTCCTCATATACAGATATATATACAGTCACCACTAGGGGGAGCTCCTCACATACAGATATATATACAGCCACCACTAGAGGGAGCTCCTCACATACATATGTATATACAGCCACCACTAGGGGGATCTCCTCACATACAGATATATATACAGCCACCACTAGAGGAGCTCCTCACATACAGATGTATATACAGTCACCACTAGAGGAGCTCCTCACATACAGATGTATATGCAGCCACCACTAGAGGAGCTCCTCACATACAGATGTATATACAGTCACCACTAGAGGAGCTCCTCACATACAGATGTATTTACAGTCACCACTAGGGGAGCTCCTCACATACAGATGTATATACAGCCACCACTAGGGGAGCTCCTCACATACAGATGTATATACAGCCACCACTAGAGGAGCTCCTCACATACAGATGTATATACAGCCACCACTAGGGGAGCTCCTCACATACAGATGTATATACAGCCACCACTAGAGGAGCTCCTCACATACAGATGTATATACAGCCACCACTAGAGGGAGCTCCTCACATACAGATGTATATACAGTCACCACTAGGGGAGCTCCTCACATACAGATGTATATACAGCCACCACTAGAGGGAGCTCCTCACATACAGATGTATATACAGCCACCACTAGAGGAGCTCCTCACATACAGATGTATACAGTCACCACTAGGGGAGCTCCTCACATACAGATGTATATACAGTCACCACTAGAGGAGCTCCTCACATACAGATGTATATACAGTCACCACTAGAGGGAGCTCCTCACATACAGATGTATATACAGTCACCACTAGGGGAGCTCCTCACATACAGATGTATATACAGTCACCACTAGAGGGAGCTCCTCACATACAGATGTATATACAGTCACCACTATGGGGAGCTCCTCACATACAGATGTATATACAGCCACCACTAGAGGGAGCTCCTCACATACAGATGTATATACAGCCACCACTAGGGGAGCTCCTCACATACAGATGTATATACAGCCACCACTAGGGGAGCTCCTCACATACAGATGTATATACAGTCACCACTAGGGGAGCTCCTCACATACAGATGTATATACAGCCACCACTAGAGGGAGCTCCTCACATACAGATGTATATACAGTCACCACTAGAGGAGCTCCTCACATACAGATGTATATACAGTCACCACTAGGGGAGCTCCTCACATACAGATGTATATACAGTCACCACTAGAGGGAGCTCCTCACATACAGATGTATATACAGTCACCACTAGGGGAGCTCCTCACATACAGATGTATATACAGTCACCACTAGGGGAGCTCCTCACATACAGATGTATATACAGCCACCACTAGAGGAGCTCCTCACATACAGATGTATATACAGTCACCACTAGGGAGCTCCTCACATACAGATGTATATACAGTCACCACTAGGGGAGCTCCTCACATACAGATGTATATACAGCCACCACTAGGGGAGCTCCTCACATACAGATGTATATACAGCCACCACTAGAGGAGCTCCTCACATACAGATGTATATACAGCCACCACTAGAGGAGCTCCTCACATACAGATGTATATACAGTCACCACTAGAGGAGCTCCTCACATACAGATGTATATACAGCCACCACTAGAGGGAGCTCCTCACATACAGATGTATATACAGTCACCACTAGGGGAGCTCCTCACATACAGATGTATATACAGCCACCACTAGAGGAGCTCCTCACATACAGATGTATATACAGTCACCACTAGGGGAGCTCCTCACATACAGATGTATATACAGCCACCACTAGAGGGAGCTCCTCACATACAGATGTATATACAGCCACCACTAGGGGAGCTCCTCACATACAGATGTATATACAGCCACCACTAGGGGAGCTCCTCACATACAGATGTATATACAGTCACCACTAGAGGAGCTCCTCACATACAGATGTATATACAGCCACCACTAGGGGAGCTCCTCACATACAGATGTATATACAGCCACCACTAGGGGAGCTCCTCACATACAGATGTATATACAGCCACCACTAGGGGAGCTCCTCACATACAGATGTATATACAGTCACCACTAGGGGAGCTCCTCACATACAGATGTATATACAGCCACCACTAGGGGAGCTCCTCACATACAGATGTATATACAGCCACCACTAGAGGAGCTCCTCACATACAGATGTATATACAGCCACCACTAGAGGAGCTCCTCACATACAGATGTATATACAGTCACCACTAGGGGAGCTCCTCACATACAGATGTATATACAGTCACCACTAGGGGAGCTCCTCACATACAGATGTATATACAGCCACCACTAGGGGAGCTCCTCACATACAGATGTATATACAGCCACCACTAGAGGGAGCTCCTCACATACAGATGTATATACAGTCACCACTAGAGGGAGCTCCTCACATACAGATGTATATACAGCCACCACTAGGGGAGCTCCTCACATACAGATGTATATACAGTCACCACTAGAGGAGCTCCTCACATACAGATGTATATACAGTCACCACTAGGGGAGCTCCTCACATACAGATGTATATACAGTCACCACTAGGGGAGCTCCTCACATACAGATGTATATACAGCCACCACTAGGGGGAGCTCCTCACATAGAGATGTATATACAGTCACCACTAGGGGGAGCTCCTCACATACAGATGTATATACAGCCACCACAACGGGGAGCTCCTCACATACAGATATATATACAGTCACCACTAGAGGGAGCTCCTTACATACAGATGTATATACAGTCACCACTATGGGGAGCTCCTCACATACAGATTTATATACAGTCACCACTAGGGGGAGCTCCTCACATACAGATGTATATACAGCCACCACTAGGGGGAGCTCCTCACATACAGATGTATATACAGTCACCACTAGGGGAGCTCCTCACATACAGATTTATATACAGTCACCACTAGGGGGAGCTCCTCACATACAGATGTATATACAGCCACCACTAGGGGGAGCTCCTCACATACAGATGTATATACAGTCACCACTATAGGGAGCTCCTCACATACAGATTTATATACAGTCACCACTAGGGGGAGCTCCTCACATACAGATGTATATACAGCCACCACTAGGGGGAGCTCCTCACATACAGATGTATATACAGTCACCACTAGGGGGAGCTCCTCACATACAGATGTATATACAGTCACCACTAGAGGGAGCTCCTCACATACAGATGTATATACATTCACAGCTACTGTGAGCTTTGTTGAACTCTATCATTGGCAGAATTCTTCAGATTTTTAACGGTCAATGGTGGAGTTGTAAGAAGATTTTACGATTGTTATGCTACCAAAGTTTCTGTGGATCCCATATAGAGTTACTATTCAGTAATAGTGTACACATGCTGTGATCGCCCCCTGATAGTGGCTGCCAGATGTCCCTTTATACATATATATCATGGTTAATCTATAACATTTTCTGCACTTGTTATGCAATAAATACGCAGCACATGTGGTCAGCTAGTGGGGCCTATGACTTCTGTGTGTGCCTGTAGTGTAAAGAATGGAGGCTTTCCTTGTAGTTGTCACATGTATAAGAACTGCTGAACGTAGTCCGACTGAGCAGAGACTTAGTGAAAACGTTTAGTGGAGCTTGCTCACTGTTCACACAAGTTGGTGCCTCTTTCTTCTGGTTTCTGATGACCCGTCCTCCGGATATCCGCTGTTTGAATATAATGTAACGCTCCTGCCAGCGCTGGCTCAGAGGTGATGTAGCGGTATCCACCGGTGGCGACGTCCTTCTCCCCTAGTCAGAGCGGCGCTGTAGCGTTGTCCCAGAGACTTCCAAGTCGAGTTGCGATTCCCAGTAGCTGTGCAGCTCTTACAAGAGCTAGTGGTGATATAGCGGAGCCCTACAACACGAGACGAGGCTGCGAGTTGGGGGAAGAAGAATAACATTTATTGGTGCCACCCTTATATACAAGTCTCCATGCAACGGGACCTCCCCTGTGGACCTGATGGAGAACTGCGTGGCAAACCCACAGACCAATGGAAATAATCACACCATCCGGGACATTCCCACACAATGTCTCCCCTCTGCCTGGGAGATAATTAGGTCCAAAACTGTCTGTAACCCAATTATCTCCAGATAATACAACCACATTGTTCATGAAGACCCCCATACAGGACGTACAATGTCTCCCCTCTGCCTGGGAGATAATTAGCTCAGACACTGTCTGTAACCCAATCACCTCCAGGCAGTAAAACCACATTGTTCATAAAGCATTAAAAAGGCTTCTGTTACATGGCTCCCTCTCAGTGGAACACGCTGGCAGACCCGGTTTGACCCTTTTTAGGGGCAACTTGGGGCTGTCGAGCCTGGGTTATGCGGGGTTGAGATCAGTCTGCCGGGATAATCCATCAGCGTTGCCATTCCGTTTTCCGGGCCGGTACTGGATGGTAAAGTTGTAGGGTTGGGGGGCCAGACTCTATCTCAGTAGCCGGCCATTGTCCCCCGCAACACGGTTTAGCCACACAAGCGGATTATGGACTGTAACAAGTGTGAACTCCTGTCCGTATAAATGTAGTCAATTTCTTTAAGGCCCACACCAGGGCTAAGCACTCCTTCTCCACCGCCGCGTAGCTGACCTCTCGGGCAAGAAGCTTTCTACTGTGGTAGGCGACAGGGTGCTCTCCTCCATCTTCTCCCACCTGGCTCAAAACTGCCCCCAGTCCGAACATCGAAGCATCTGTATGGACAATGAAGCGTTTGTTAGGAACTGGGGCAGCCAAGATGGTCGCATGAACTAACGCAGTCTTGAGGGCTTGGAACGCAGTTTCACATGCAGGAGACCATAGGACCTGTCGTGGTAAATTTTTCTTGGTCAGATCAGTAAGGGATTTGGCAATTGCGCTATAGTCTGGTATGAAGCATCTGTAATACCCGGTTATACCCAGCAAGGCCAGTACTTGGTGCGAGGTGTGGGCTAGTTCGCGATGGCCTCAGTCTTAGCAGGCTCAGGTCGCTGTTTCCCACCCTTTGTCCTAGGTACTGGACCTCAGCCATCCTAAAATGGCATTTGTCTGGTGTCAGAGTCAGGCCAGCAGCCCGAATCTGATCCAGCACCGTTCCTACGTGAGCTAAGTGCTCCTCCCAGGACTCGCTATAGATCGCTATGTCATCCAGGTAGGCACAAACAAAATCCTGGAAGCCATCAGGGAGTCTATCCACCAAGCGCTGGAACGTGGCTGGGGAATTTTTCATCCGAATGGCATGACCTTAAAGGGAATCTGTCACTAGCTTTTACCCTTGTCAGCTAAACATATGCTGACATGAAGGGTCTCCATAGCAGTCCTAATGTGTTTTTATTTTAGATATCCAAGGCTTTATTTTCTCAAAAAACAGGTTTTACCCACCTGTCAATCATCAGAATAAGGAGCCCAGGGGGAGGTCTGGCCATGCAGGGTGTTCATCCGCACCCTCCCCCGTCAGTGCCGCACGCCGCCTCTCCAAACCTCTGCGCCGCCTCCTAAAGCGCAGTGCGGCCTCTCCCTCTCCCTCCCTCTCCCTCCTTCCCCGTCAAGATCCCGCGCGTGCGCCCGTGTGGACTCCGGCAACCGGCTTCAGGGAGCGAAGCGCGCATGCGCCGGCACTTCGCTCCCTCCCTGGTATGACCGCACCCTGGCGCCAGCCTCTCAGAGTCCGCGAAGAGCTGTGCCCTGTGCGCCCGCGCGGGATCTTGACGGGGAAGGAGGGAGAGGAGGGAGAGGAAGGCGGCACTGCGCTTTAGGAGGCGGCGCAGAGGCTTGGAGAGGCGGCGTGCGGCACTGATGGAGGAGGGTGCGGACGAGCACCCTGCATGGCCAGACCTCCCCCTGGGCTCCTTATTCTGATGATTGACAGGTGGGTAAAACCTGTTTTTTGAGAAAATAAAGCCTTGGATATCTAAAATAAAAACACATTAGGACTGCTATGGAGACCCTTAATGTCAGCATATGTTTAGCTGACAAGGGTAAAAGCTAGTGACAGATTCCCTTTAAACTGGTATAAGCCAAACGGGGTGACAAAGGCCGACTTGGGGATCGCCTCTTTAGCCAGGGAAATCTGCCAATAACCTTTACAGAGGTCAATGGTAGTTAGATATTGTCCCCTGGCGATGCGACCCAAAAGCTCCTCTACTCAGGGCATAGGGTAGGCATCAGTCACCGTCATTTAACTTGCGGTAGTCCACACAGAATCTGGTGGTACCATCTTTCTTGGGCACTAATACTACAGGGGATGCCCAGGGGCTGTCTGAGGGTTCGATTACCCCTAACCTCAGCATCTCCTGAATCTCCTTCCGCATTCCCTCTCTGACTGCTTCAGGGATGCGGAAAGGGGTCTGTCGGAGTGGGGCTTGTCCAGGGGTTTCTACTCTGTGAGTCCTAAGAGTGGTGTACCCAGGCTGTTGGGAAAAAGTAAGACTCTTAGCCTGTAATAGGTTGTAAAACTGTTCGCTCTCAGTGGGAGTGAGTTTGTTCCCTAACTGAACCTGGCTAAGGAGATCGGCAGGTAACCCCTTCTCTAAGAGGTCAGGTAAGGGTAGGTTGTCAGGGTCCTCAGTAGCAGGGCTACATACAGGCTACATACAGCAGACACATTCTCCGGTCTCTCTAAGTATTCTTTCAACATATTAATATGAAAGGCTCTTTTTAGCCTCTCATCCTTACAACTGGTGATGACATAAGTTGTGTCGCTTAGCTTCTCTATCACCTTATAGGGTCCCTGCCAGGAGGCCTGCAGTTTATCATGCTTAACAGGCTTCAATACTAAGACCTTTTGTCCTATAAAGAAATTACGTTGTTGGGCACCCCTATCATACCACACCTTCTGTCGCCCTTCGGCCGCTTGGAGGTTGTCTTTGACTGCCCGTGCCAACTGCTCCATGCAGTCCCGAAGCTCCAGTATGTATGATAAGATTGGGGTCCCTTCATTCTCAGTTTCCCCCTCCCAGTGCTCCCTGATGAGATCAAGGGGCACCTTTCTCCCATATAGAAGCTTGAAAGGGGAAAACCCAGTTGATTCCTGCGGTACCTCCCAATAGGCAAATAGGAGGTGCGGTAGGAATCGCTCCCAGTCTCTGTATTCGCTGGTGAAAGTCTTGAGCATTTGCTTCAAGGTTCCATTGAAGCGCTCCCAGAGACCGTTAGTCTGGGGATGGTAGGGTGAACTGAGTAGCCATTTAATACGACAGACCTTCCACACCTGCTGTGTCAGTTCTGCAGTAACTTGTGTGCCTCTGTCCGAGAGGATTTCCTTGGGAAACCCGATCCGGGAGAAAATCTGCACCAGAGCGGTAGCTACAGTGTCTGCCTGTTTGTTTGACAGAGCAATTGCCTCTGAATAGCGAGTACCATAGTCCACCACGGTAAGTATGTACTTCTTACCAGATGAACTAGGGTTGGCGAGGGGTCCCACAAGGTCAATGGCTGTCCTGCTGAAAGGTTCCTCAATAATTGTCAGGGGTACCAAGTGAGCCTTGGGGTGATCCCCTCGTTTCCCAACTCGCTGGCACACATCGCAGGTTCGGCAGTAAGTCCGTACGTCTGCGTGTACCCCAGGCCAAAAGAAGGTCTGGGTTAGCCGGTGTAATCTACGGGTTACGGGTGTGTGCCTGGCCAAAGGAATGTCGTGCCCGATCCTAAGGATTTCCCTTCGATACTTGCTGGGGATTACTATATGGCACTTTTGGTAATGGTTCTGTCCTGCCTGTTCAGTGACCCGGGATACTTTATTAGCGCCCCCCCAAACTCCTCAGGGTTGTCCCAAGCTATCAAAGTCTGGGGATTAGTCACAGTCAGAGGGTGTCTTATCTGGGTCTCCGGAGCTGGCGAACTGGTCCATTCTGTTCTAGCTTGGGCCCTGGTCGTCACACGGTGTGCAGCTGCTGTAGAGGTGGGAACGTAGGCAGAAGTGAGGGGGCCCGAATCGTTGCCCAGAAGGACTTCTGCAGGTAAGGTATCCATTATGCCAACTTTTAAACAGCTGCAGTCTGGCCCGTACGCTTATGAGCTGGAACCAATTGCCCCTGTACCAGTGTAATGGTAGTCCCAGTGTCCCGTAATCCTTGGGCGACCTGTCCGTCAAGTTTGACCTCTTGTCAGTGCTGCTGTATATTATCCCGGAATCAGCCTGAATGGGATTGACCTCATACAATATCCCCAGATATTCCTCAGGGTGAGTGTCCGTGTCCACGCAGTGGATGCAGCATGGGTTGACACAGGGGGTGATTTGGTCCAGGAAGATCGGGGGGGGGCAAAAGGGCAATTGCCAATAGGTGTCCTGGTTTGTGGCATCGGTGACATTTCACCTTGGAATACTCTGAACTATTCCTGGAAGGACCATTAAAACGAGGGGGGCCGGGCGGAACAGGGGCCCTAATCTCCGGTCGTGGACAGGGTCTGGATACAATGGGGACCCGGGCATCTGCTCGAGTATTAGGTCGGGATAACTCTGGGTCCAGTCGCCTGGAATCCGCATACTAATGGACCAGGCGGGCAGCTTCTGTGAGGGTATGGGGATGTCGGTCTCTTACCCAGTTGCTTAAGTCCGGCTGTAGATTATTGAAGAAATGCTCCAAGAGAAAAAGTTGTAGCACCTCCTCGGCAGATATGGCCTGGCGTCCATTAATTCAATGGATAGCGGTCCGGTGCAATTTGTTAGCCCATTCCATGTGGGTGTCACTTCCCCGTTTTCTTGTATCTCGGGAATTTCTGTAGGTATGCCTCAGGAGGTAGAGCATACTGTTTAAGTAAGGTGTCCTTGACAAGGTGGTATTGTTTTACCTCGTCCACTGCTCTCCTGTATAGCTAGCCGGATAGAATGGTAACCCATTCCTCTGGGGGTACCTGGTGAAACACACTGCCTTTCAAAGTCCGCCAAATAGCTGTCGATCTCCTCCTCTACCTCCCGGAAATGTTTAAATGCAGCAAACGGTACCTTCCGCTTTTCTATGCCAGCCGGAGTAAAGCTCTGGAGGTTGCTGGGCAATAATTCGTTGCAGCTCGTATTGCCTCTGTTCTCGAGCTTCTGCTGCTACCTGGGCAAAAGACGGGTTTGGCCCATAGATCGCCAACCGCTCCCTCACTATGCAAGTCGTTTCATCTCCAGACGGTGTAGGGGTTTTGGCCATGGCAGAATTCTGATCCAGCTGCTGTAACTCTGCAATCAGCTCCCTCTTAGGTTGGTTACTGGCAATCCCTCCACAGCATTCCAGTAGATCCTCGAGGGTCGTCCTTTTTAGCTGATCATATCGGCTTTCCATTTGACCTGCACACCTCCTGGGGTAGAAGGACCCTCCCACCGCTTGCCACCAAATGTAGCAGTATCCACCGGTGGCGACGTCCTTCTCCCCTAGTAAGAGCGGCGCTGTAGCGTTGTCCCAGAGACTTCCAAGCCGAGTTGCGATTCCCAGTAACTGTGCAGCTCTTACAAGAGCTAGTGGTGATATAGCGGGCCCCACAACACGAGACGAGGCTGCGAGTTGGGGGTAAGAAGAATAACATTTATTGGTGCCACCCTTATATACAAGTCTCCATGCAAGGGGACCTCCCCTGTGGACCTGATGGAGAACTGCGTGGCAAACCCACAGACCAATGGAAATAATCACACCATCCGGGACATTCCCACACAATGTCTCCCCTCTGCCTGGGAGATAATTAGGTCCAAAACTGTCTGTAACCCAATTATCTCCAGATAATACAACCACATTGTTCATGAAGACCCCCATACAGGACGTACAATGTCTCCCCTCTGCCTGGGAGATAATTAGGTCCAAAACTGTCTGTAACCCAATCACCTCCAGGCAGTAAAACCACATTGTTCATAAAGCATTAAAAAGTACCCCAAAATCCACAATATTCCAACAAACAGAGGGCTTCTGTTACAGGTGACATCACAGCGGATGCGCAGTGGAATTATGACACCGCCTCCCTATTCACATGGACGGTACAGAGCGGTTGTAGTTATACTCCATCTGCTCCTTCTCGTTCAAGTGAATGAGTTGCTGTAATTACACTAATTAACAGCTGATCGGCGGATGTACCGGGGGTCAGAGCCCCACTGATCTGATACTGATGACCTATCCTGAAGACTTAGAGAGACCCTCCTGGAGACCCTGAAGAGCACGCGGAATATCATTGACCATGTGTAGCAGTGTTATCTTGTTGAAACACCACGTCTCCTGAGTCTTATAAGGCAGTAGGACCGGATCCCGGATGAACTGAAGGCTGGTCAATGTTCCCTCCACCAATACCAGAAAGGAACAGCCATGGTAGATAACGGTACCCCCACTATGACACCTGGTGCTGGTCCTTTGTGTCTCAGCACTATACATGATGGCAGTAGGACTGGATCCCTGATGTCCTGGGTATACCGGAGGCTGGTCAATGTTCCCTCCACCAATACCAGACAGGAACGGCCATGGTAGATAATGGCGCCCCCCCCAACATGACACCTGGTGCTGGTCCTTTGTGTCTCAGCACTATACATGATGGCAGTAGGACTGGATCCCTGATGTCCTGGACATACTGAAGACTGGTCAATGTTCCCTCCACCAATAGCAGACAGGAACGGCCATGGTAGATAATGGCGCCCCAAACCATGACTCCCCCTTACTATATAGTCTCCCTTTCTGCTTTCCTTGTTGTCTGATATAGACCTTCTTTCCAGATCTTCTATTCTGACCTCTGGTGGAGTTGGGACAACTGTTGCGATGGAGCTGTTGGATCGCTGGTTCACTACTGTTGTTGTCTCCCTTCGGGGATTGTTTGTGTTGTTTGTCCTTTCCCTGTTGTTACCCTAGGTGTCAGTGGTGAGGACTACTGCTCCCATCGACCTAGTCACTACCTAGGGCTTATTTCAGGGTAAGCCAGGGACGAGGCACATGATCGGCGTACGGGTTATTAGCCTCCCTCTCCCTCATGGAAGGGTACTCCTCTTCCCTTCCCTCTGCGCCGCACGTCTCTTACCTGCCATATCAGACGTGATAGTTGGTCAGCGTTCCCTCCATCTATACCAGATGGAAACAACAATTGTAGATAACTGTGCCCCCCTCCATGATACCTTGTGCTGGTTCATGATGGTAGTAGGACTGGATCCATGATGTTTTGGACATTCCGAAGGCTGGTTACTGGTCAGTGATTCCTCCATGAATATCAGACAGGAATTGCCATGTTAGATATTGGTGCCCCCCCACCATGACACCTAGTGCTGGTCCTTTGTGTCTCAGCACTATACATGATGGCAGTAGGACTGGATCCCTGATGTCATGGACATAATGAAGGCTGGTCAGTGTTCCCTCCACCAATACTAGACGGGAACGGTCATGGTAGATAATGGCGCCCCCCCCCCCCCCACCATGACACCTGGTGCTGGTCTTCTGTGTGTCTCTGCAATATACATGATGTCAGTAGGACTAGATCCATGATCTCCTGGAGATACTGAAGACTAGTCAATGTTCCCTCCACAAATACCAAATGGAAATCGCTATTATAGTTGATGGTACCCCCCCCCCCACCATGACATCTGCTGCTGGTCCTGTGTGTCTCCACACTATACATGGTGGCAATTTGACTGGATCCATAATGTCCTTAGACTTACTGAAGGTGGGTCAAAGCTCCCTCCATGAATACCAGACGGGAAGGGCCATGGTAGATAATGGCGCCCTCCACCATGACACCTGGTGCTGGTTCTGTGTGTCTCTGCACTATACATGATGGTGGTTGGACTGAATCCATGATGTTGTGGACATACTGAAGGCTGGTCAATGTTCCTTCCATCAATTTCAGAGGGGAACGGCCATGGTAGATGATGGCGCCCCCACCATGACAACTGATGCTGGTCCTGTGTATGTCAACAGTATTGATGATGGCAACAAATGCTCTCCACCTTCCTGCAAACTCATAATTAGGGCCCATTCACCGACCATATATTTGAGTCTGCATCCGTTCTGCAATTTTATTCATTTTCAATGGGGCCGGAAAAGATGCGGACAGCACACTGACGTGCTGTGCGCAACCGTACTTCTGTTCCATGGCCCAGCATAAAAAGATAGAACATGTCCTATTCTTGTCCATAATTTTAGTCGTTCTATTCCGCAAAAAACACACAGGTGCTATCCGTGATTTGCGAACCGCAAAAATGGATTTGGTTGTCTGAATGAGTGCTTAGCACCAAAGCAGAACCTGTTCTCATCACTGAACACTATTCACGCCTCCAATGCACTCTCTTGTGGCTCCATTGTGGACATTCTTGGTGATGATGAGTAGTCAGTAGTAAACAAACTAGTGGAGTGTGTTAATACAGCCCTGCTTCGATTAGACAGTTTCTTATGGTCGGGGCAGTCACTGCAGGACCAACTTGTGGTGCCATAGCTGTCCTTTGAGATAGAGCAGATTTTCTAGGATGTTGGCATGCATCTGAAACCCTTTGTACATGTGTGAGCGCCCTCTTCTGACCACTGTCCACACCACTGATGCGCTACAGAAACTTCTTGGACTTCCGGTTCCGGCGCGCACATGTGAGGACGGGAGAGACCTCGGCTCCGCTACCCTCAACCCTTAAACTCGGGTGCCAGCACCTCCAGGGACCCAGGTCCCTGGAAAACACTCGCTGATGACTCGGGGAAGCTCCTATGGAGACATTCTTAGCTCGGTGCGGCACCCCGGGGGCTCATTCGTCACCCCCGTCCAGCATGAGTGAAAGGAAGCAACGCGGCAAGATGGCGCCCTTGGCAGAAAAAGCTGCCAGACTCACGCAGTCAGCATCGCAACCTACCCCACGCGATCCAGGACAGTCTGAGGCTGATATAATTCAAGACAGGGAAGCACTCCCCCTAGACCTGAACCTGCCTCTTCTGCAAGGTCATGGCGATTGAAGTGGCCAGACTGCTAGCGCCAGACATCAAAGGTACCTTAGAGGCGACAGTGAACTCAGCTTCAGCAGCTACAAGGGGAGGTCCAGAGACACACCTCACAGCTCGCAGATCTGGAGCAGAGGGTGGCGATGATGGAGGAAGACCTGGATAAATCCCAGTCCCAGATTAGAGAAGCAATCCATGCAAACCAACTACTTAGGGAGGGAAGTAGATGATCTCGAAAATCGTGAAGAATTGTGGGCCTGCCGGAATCGATTCCTCCAAGCCAGCTGTCTCAAATCTGCGCAATGGAGATACCACAGGCCCTGGGTCTGCAGGGCGACTGCATAGTGGAGCGTGCCCACAGACTGGGACCACAGAGGACCCCTGACCAAGATCTGGGTCTACCAAGACCGAGGGCAGTGATTGTCAAATACCTGAACTATGCCGCCAAGGAGGCGATCCTTAATAAGTAAAGACGAGCCACCCTTCCTCTGATGGTCAGAGGTCACAAAATACTTTTGTTTGGCGACTATTCCGCTGAGTTGGTGCAGGCGTGTCTTTTCATCTATCTGCTCGGCCTTGGCGAAACGCGAAACCAGGTTCGCCCTCCTGTATCCCGCAACTCTGCAAGTCTACTGCCCAGACGGCTGTGTAATAGGGGTACAGATGTATGGGAGGGTTAAAGAGGGGAGCGTCCGTTATTTGGGAAAGTGGTGCGAGAAGGGAACATGTTATTTAACTGTTATTGTTGAATTGTTATAAAAATGTGAATTGTCATGTCTCTTGATCCCTGCAAGCCGGTAGGGGTGTAGTGAGGAGAGTTGGCCACTAGAGGGACCCCTAGGATAGATATATATAGGCTTAGTGAGGGGAGGAGGAGTTCAGTTGTTGTTCAGTTCAGTGGAGTGGAGTTAAGATGTAGCTGTAGTTGCAGAGAAGTTCAGGCCCCTGAGCCTGGTGAAGCCAGGGAGACCTGGGTCTATGACTCAGGGAAGGGTGTGCAGTTGAGGAAAACAGCCGGAAGGGTCCTGCCAGGAGGTGAACATACGTAGCCGGAGATAGGAGGACGCCAGTTCCAAGGGCCAAAGTGGAATAATACCCTTAGGCCGGGCTGAGAGAGAGAGAAACGGAGCAGGGAAGGAAAAGAATCACTGGATACCAGCCAGACGGGGCTGAGGACACAGAGCAGAGCCTTAGTGAGGAAAAGCACAGGAAGGGCGCAGGGATCAGGAGGCATATTGTCCATGTCCTGCATTGAAGGCCCGTTGGTGTACCGTTCACTGGAAAAGGTCTGTTGTGATAAAGACGTGATTGTTCCCTGGTTAAGTGTGTGGCCGGCAGAGGAGTCTGCTTGAGGTGAAGAAACGTTTTGCAACCCTTTTAAGTAAAGACTGACAATTTAACTGAATCGCCTGGTCTTCAATTATTCCCGCTAGCAGGGGAGTGCTACAGCTGCTAAACACTGAGACCACCATCTGGAGCAGAACACGGAAGGGATCCATAAATCCATCAAAGCATGCCTCTCAGGTGGGTGACGCACTGCACCACAACACCCAGCATGCCCTGGTCCCCCCTGACCCCTAGGTAGCTTACAACTTGGCGTAGTCGGCAGGATCCACGCGTTTCTGTGGTGCAGGGAAACGTGAACTCCGTGCCTTGGACCATTCTGCCCAGTGTGAGTAGTGACTGTGACTTTTATTTAATGTTGGGCAAAGGAAGTGTATCTAAAGTGCCCCAGAAGCGCTGTGAGGAGTAGCGCTGGCCTGGGTGAAGAACTAGATTGTTACAGAGTGATTAGTGCACTGTGGTGGAGCGGCTTGCTGTCAGTGAATTGAAGAAAAGTGTTTCCAAGATGGCCGCCGGCGCTGAAGAATTTCTGTCTGCGCCATCACTGATTACTGAGGCGCGAAACTTTGCCGCCAAATTCCTCCAGGGAGGAGGAGGGGACTGTATAATGTGCCTGTCCAGTGAAGTGAAATCCTGTGAAGATGCCGCCGGCCCTATTGCAGAGTACCTAGGGGGCGGATCTGTCTGGAGGCGGGGTCTTCTGTGCCTGCGTGTGGAGAGAGCAGAGCGAGAGAAGATGGCGGAGTCCCGTGAGACGGAGGACTTCATGGAGGGCCTACCTGAGCTGGCGGTGGCGGAGTGGGGAGATGCCCCACCTGGTGCTCCTCTTGCTGAGGAGAGGAGTGGTCCTTCGAGAGATCCGGAGATGGTCCGTGGAACAACCCCGGGTGCCGCCTGGATGGAGGTGGCAGCGGAGTCCTGCGATGTGCCGAGGCCTGCGGCTGCAGCGACGGTGACTGTTCCTGAAGAGGTGAAAGCTCTCGCGGTACCGGAGCTACCTGCCAAGGGTAAGACAGTGACACCAGCCCACAGGCAGCCAGTATATTGGGTGGAGAGGGTCCCTGGCAGTGATGAGACCCGGTTGAGGCCTTTCCCCAGGTCCGTCGAGGAGGCCCAGGCAATACCGTGGCGGCCTTTGAAAATCGTCACTGCCGACGGTTTCCAATTGTGGCCGGCTCACCCAGACCAATTGTGGTTCCCTCGCAAGGATGACTCCTCAGATAGCGAGCCGGAGGAGTACGACACGTATTTGTGACAGGTGAAACGTGTCTAGCTGAATGAGTACAGGAGCCATGCGTATGTCAGGCTGGTGGAAGCTATCTGCCAGTTTCCCCACGGCCGGTGGCAGCGTTGTTGAGGATCTGCCCCAGGAGTACCACTGCTCCCAGCCTGACCTGCTGTTTAATTCCTGGATCCTGCTAGGATATCCCGGTTGTGCTGGTTGCACTTTATTTCCCCTGTTTTAACCCCCATTTCAGGTTGACAGGGATCTGCGTATGTCAGCGTTTTATAGGGACCGCAGAGTTCGCCAGGATAACGTGCCCCTGGTATTGTTAGAACTCTGCATTGTTTTAGATAAATGCCGCTGACAATACGGTGTTTGCAACTGTTTTAAGGTAAAGGTGCCCAGAGGTGGACTTTCAGGTGTGGACCTCTGTGTTTTATATTTATATAATATGAGGACTGTTGTATGTATAAAGGACTATCTTGGCGGACGCTGTGCCAGGACAACGCCGTGTTCCAGACCTGTTTCCTGTGAGAAGAGGACGGCGGCCCTGTCATTGAACTTTATCCCTTGCCAGTGTATCCGGATGTGAAAAGTTGAGAGCAGATGTTATGCGTTGTTGGGTATATGCGTATATGTGCCTGCTAACTTTTTATTTACAGGTCCCTGATAGGTAGAGCTAGCGAGCACGGGGACGTGCTCAATTTTAGCGGTGGGGAAATGTAATAGGGGTACAGATGTATGGGAGGGTTAAAGAGGGGAGCGTCCGTTATTTGGGAAAGTGGTGCGAGAAGGGAATATGTTATTTAACTGTTATTGTTGAATTGTTATAAAAATGTGAATTGTCATGTCTCTTGATCCCTGCAAGCCGGTAGGGGTGTAGTGAGGAGAGTTGGCCACTAGAGGGACCCCTAGGATAGATATATATAGGCTTAGTGAGGGGAGGAGGAGTTCAGTTGTTGTTCAGTTCAGTGGAGTGGAGTTAAGATGTAGCTGTAGTTGCAGAGAATTTCAGGCCCCTGAGCCTGGTGAAGCCAGGGAGACCTGGGTCTATGACTCAGGGAAGGGTGTGCAGTTGAGGAAACAGCCGGAAGGGTCCTGCCAGGAGGTGAACATACGTAGCCGGAGATAGGAGGACGCCAGTTCCAAGGGCCAAAGTGGAATAATACCCTTAGGCCGGGCTGAGAGAGAGAGAAACGGAGCAGGGAAGGAAAAGAATCACTGGATACCAGCCAGACGGGGCTGAGGACACAGAGCAGAGCCTGAGTGAGGAGAAACACAGGAAGGGCGCAGGGATCAGGAGGCATATTGTCCATGTCCTGCATTGAAGGCCCGTTGGTGTACCGTTCACTGGAAAAGGTCTGCTGTGGTGAATATGTGATTGTTCCCTGGTTAAGTGTGTGGCCGGCAGAGGAGTCTGCTTGAGGTGGAGAAACGTTTTGCAACCCTTTTAAGTAAAGACTGACAATTTAACTGAATCGCCTGGTCTTCAATTATTCCCGTTAGCAGGGGAGTGCTACAGCTGCTATACTGTGAGACCATCATCTGGAGCAGAACACGGAAGGGATCCATAAATCCATCAAAGCATACCTCTCAGGTGGGTGACGCACTGCACCACAACACCCAGCATGCCCTGGTCCCCCCTGACCCGCAGGTAGCTTACAGCTGCATAGAGAGAGACTTTCTTGTCCCCAAAAGATGCATCGGAGGCCCTGGACGAAGGCAATGAGACAACTGCGTCCCAACCCAGCCAGCCCCAGCGACTCCCTCTCTCGGGGAGGGGAAGACGTGAGAGAACCCCCCGGAGAGCAGAGGATCTCCGAGATCATCCAAAGAAGAAAAGGGTCCTGCAGAAAACTTACCTCAAAGCCAGCGTTCAGACTGGGACTGAGCGATCATCTGCTCTGGAAAGACGCATGTGAGAACTTGGGGGCTTTTCATAGCTAATGCTTGATATCTAGCGTTTTTGTCGGGAATCTAACTAAGGTTGTGCAGAGAGGAGATCTGGGGCGATCAGAAGTAGCGAGAGGCTGAATATCCTTGAAAACCCATTTGTCTTTTGCTGATGGCAGAGGGGGCGTGTAGCGATACAGAATTTTATGGTTGAGGAGGATGCGGGGGTGGCGAGAACCCAGATCACTGCAGAGCTTAAGTGGTCAATATGGCCGGCTATGGTGGCCACCCCGTCCAATGTGCGAAAAAAGTGAGGTCCATACTAGATATGTTACTGTTAATGCTCTGTTTAAGTTATGGGGGTGTTGGGGGGGGGGGGGAGGAGGGAAGGGAGAGGGATAGTGCTGTCATTCTACGCTGAGGCAGGGGTAAAGCAGAGAGAGGTGGGGGGGGGGTCTTCCCCTACAGGATGGGTCTCCTGTGGAAATCGAATTGGGGAAAATCACATGAGAATAGTCACATGGAATGTTAAGGGATTGAGATCCCAATACAAACGGATGGTGGTACTGCGGCACCTCAAAAAGCTTAAAGCAGATGTGGCCCTGCTGCAGGAGACTCATCTCGGGGGCTTACTACTGGAGACTTCGCAAACTCTGGGTGGGCCAGGTGTGTGGTTCCCCCTCGCTAGGAAATAAGGCTGGGGTAATTATATTATTGCATCGTAACTTGCAAGGTGGGGTCAAATCTATCATCCCTGATAATGAGGGGAGATTGCTCAAGATTGTGCTGGACACACCCTCCGGGTCCATGGTGCTATATAATGCCTATGCTCCCAATGCAGCCCAACATGACTTCTTCCACGCACTAGAAACAACAGTTCTGCTGGAGAATAGCGGTTAAAATAGGGTTCATGATGAAAGGGAGGACAGGCGTAGCCCGACTGGCAAGGCATATTCAAATCTGAGGGGATCCCATACGTTATTCCCGTTTCTTCAAGCCACGGGGCTGGTTGATATTTGGAGACAAATTCACCCAGCAGATAGAGAGTTTTCCCATTTTTCACATGTTTACTCATGGTGGTCCAGGATTGACCATGTCCTTCTGTTTCCAGACCTTATACCAAGGGTAATTACTGCCGAAATTGCAGACTTAGTCATATCAGACCATGCCCCAGTGTTAGTGGACATCCGTGATCGGATTCTTAAGGGCACTGACTATATATGGCGGATGCCGCAGCATCTCATGAAGGAGGAGGAATTTATAGATGGGCTGAGAGGATGGTGGTGGGAGTACTGCAGCAATAACGAACAGCATAAGCAAGACTCGGGCCTGTTCTGGGATACGGCTAAGGCAGTGTTAAGGGGACGTATTATTGCCTATGCGGCAGGGAAAAAGAAAAAGGCCAACCGCAAGTATGAAGACGCTGTAGGGACTTTGAGGGAGACCTACACCACCTTCCAGCAAGTTCCCACGGATCACAATAAAAAGTGGTGGGTCACGGCCAAACACAACTTTGACCTGTTCAGATTCGGCAATAAGGCAGGCAGACTCCTCGCCAACCTATCTAGGCCACCCACCCGTAGATCCCAAATCCACCTGTTGAGAGACGGTGGAGGCGCCCTTTACTCTCATCCGCAATCAGTTTTAAAAATCCTTAGAGATTACTTCCAAACCCTCTATACGCAGGATCCACATAACGAGGAGAGAGCTAAGGAACTACTAGGGAAAGTTAGGCTACCTTACCTGACAGAAGCCTTGTTAAATAGGGAGGTTACTGTGGAAGATGTAGGGGTAGTTATCAGAGGCCTTCCTAACAACAAGGCCCCGGGGCCGGATGGATTCCCGGCTGAATTCTATAAGGGAGTGATGGGCGAGCTCTCCCCAATCCTGACGTCCTTATTCAATAGGTTCAATCAGGACATAAAAATAATGTCCAAACTCATGGCCAACAGATTGGCTAAGGTGCTGCCGGACCTCATCGGTCCACATCCAGGGGGGATTTATGAAGGGGCGTTCGGCCTTCATTAACATTTGACGGGTTCTGGCTGCATTGGACGGACAAAGCAGAAGTGAGGGGGGAGACAGCCCGGCCCTTCTGGCATTGGATGCTGAAAAGGCCTTTGACAATGTCAGTTGGGCCTGGCTGGGCAAAGTCATGGATGTCATGGTCATGGGTATAACGGGTAATTTCCGTAACTATGTGAAAGCAATCTACGACAATCCCAGAGCGAGGGTCTGCCTACCGGGGTTCTTATTGCATCCGATAACTCTGGAGAGGGGGACAAGACAGGGTAGCCCCTTGTCCCCCCTTCTCTTTAACATAGCCTTGGAACCCCTCGCCCCAACTTTTGCTGCAAGCCGAGGTATTTGGGGGGGTGAAAATAGGCAAGAAGGAGATAAAACTGGCATGTTTTGCCGACGATATTTTGATATACCTGCAATCACCGGGGGCCCATTTAAAAAAAAAGTGTTAGATGTCCTGGAATACTATGGTTCAGTGACTGGGTACAAGATAAAGGTATCAAAGAGCCAGCTATTGTTTCTCCGACCAGTGCGGCTGGATAACAGTCTCCATTCCACTGTTGAGGTGAGGACTAACTTTATCACTTACCTGGGGGTGAAGATAGGGAGGGCCCCTCAGTCTCTGTACACATTAAACTATCCCCCTCTCATTAATAAGATGGAAAGTGAACTCGAGAGGCGGAGGGACCTGACCTTGTCTTTAAATGGGAGAGCCCAATTGATCAAAACGATGTGCTTCGCCAGACTTCTGTATCCATTACAAACAATACTCCTGCTACTAAAACACTTGGATATTAGGAGATTGCAGGTGGCCTTTGGCACCTTCCAATGGAGGAAGAAGAGGCCCAGAATTTCCTATGCCAAGTTGACCCTGTTGAAGTGGGAGGGAGGTCTCCAATTACCCAATATCAGACACTATAATCTAGCAGCCCTGTCTCCCGCCATGTGCGAGATTGGGTTTGGGATACATCCTATTATTCGGAGAGTCAGATAGAAAAGGAAATAGGGGCCCCTTGGGACCTGGTGGCGCTTCTACAAACCAGACTCAAAGATATTCCATCCCATGTTAAACGATCTATACTACTATGAGATACGATTATGGCATGGAAAGCCATGAGGAAGATATATAAACTCCCTATCTATCTCTCTCCTCGCATTCCCTTATGGTCATTATCGGCCTTCGCTCAGGGGAGAGACAGCAAAATGTACAAAGTCTGGAGGCAGAGAGGCATTAAGACTCTTCAGGATATTCTGGATGACACAGGTCAAAGTGTCTTATGATGGGACAACTTTGGAGCTAAGTATGATGTTTCCGCGGCCCACTTTCTCTACCTTCTTCAGATTCGCTCTTACTGTAGAGTGCAGGCGGAGTAACTGGGTGACCCTGAAAGATTGGCGTGGTTCGGAGCTCTGATGGGCCAGAAGGCCACAGCACTTCCTTTATCGGCCCTATATCGCAAGCTACATGACACGCAAACGATAGGACTAGTGGCAACTACCTTCGCTCATTGGGAAAGAGAACTGGCAGTTCCGGACCTGTCAAAGCTCATGCGGAATGGCTATGAGTATATTCGTAAGGCCATTTATAGCGAACAGTGGAGAGAAACCCAACTTAGGATCATCCATAAGGCGACCTTGCGTTTGACCTCTCCTACAGAGAGGCGCCAGCTCATTATCTGAGTCAGTGCCCCAAATGCTCGGTAGCGAAGGCAGGTCTTCTCCATGGTCTATGGGATTGCCTGGACACACAACCGGTCTGGACCCAGGCAATATCCTATATACAGAGTGTCTGGGGAGTGGAAGTGGCTCTTAAACTGGAGCAATGCATCTTCCAGGACATTCCGCTGGACCCGGGGGGGAGTGAGAGCGGTGGTGGCAGAAAAAGGAGTGCACATTCTATTAATGTCGGTAAAGAAACATGAGAAACATGTTATATCTAGAGAGATTAGAACTGGAAAGACACAAAGAACAGTCGGCAGCTAAATTCTTTAAGAAATAGAGAAAGTTTATTGAAAATGCTTTGTCAGATAAAGAAATTGGGGAATTCATGTCTCCTTTCTGCCACACAAAGTGGTATCTAGAGTCCCAGCTGAAAGGCACATTGGGGCGATTGCAGTAAAATGGTACTTAGCCTCTGCTCTTTTGTTTGGGGACCTCGGCATTGAACGATAGCAAAATTGAACACATTGAAACCTGATCCGTCATCAATCGGGGGGGGGGGGGGGGTTAATCCTATTGGGGAGATAGGGGTGGGATAGGGATGTTTTCCCTTGAGTTTGAGGGGGGGAAATAAAAACAAAAAAATTTGGTGTTCGAGGCGTTGTCATATTACACTGTACCTGTATCAAAATCCATTCTCGGGTATATCTTTGTAGTGGTTTGCATTACCTTATGTCTTAAATCCAAAAAAAAAAAAAAAAAAAAATTCTCATCCAATTGTTTCTGAGATCTGACGAATGGACCATCCAGCTGCTCGAAGTTCTTCATTTTGTCAATTTTCAAAGTCTATGAATTGCACAAATAGTGCACAGCTTTATCTAGCAGATATAGTGAACACTGCAAATAATCAGTCCTGCAAAAAAGACAAAAAATAACTGTGCCACCAGACAAAAAACAGCAACTGTGATGAAAGACAAAAAAACAACAGCAACTGTGATGCCAAAGAAACAGTAACAAGAATGCCAGACAAAAAACAGCAACAGAGATGCCAGATAAAAAAACAATAACAGTGATCCCAGATCACACGATAACTCTGATGGTGAGCAGAGATTATCCCGAGGGGAGTACCAGGTGTTACCTAAGAGGGGAATCGGAACACGAGGGAATCGGGACCGGAGTGTGAACCCACTGGACTGACCTCCAGGTGACATAATACACACAGTGGATGCTGGGAGGCCAGAGGCTGGTCAGACGGAGGCGTAGTCAGGGTACAAAGGCAGAAGTCAGTGCAGGCGGCCGTCAGGCAAAGTCCGTGAACGTGGATCAGGGTCAGGGTAGGCGGCAATCAGGCAAAGTTGGTAAAACGTAATTGTGACAGAACCATCTGTCTGATTATTCTTTTTTAATGCTTGTTTCCCTGCTGTATTCGTCTGTTTGCATTCCGTTCGTATGAATGGCTGTTTTCTATAGCCCAGCCATTCGAATGACTGTCTTTCCCGAATGAACTAGACGAACGGACGGCCACCCAGGAGAGAAGTGTGCTGCTGGTTAACCGATTGATCCCAATTAGAACGTTGTGGTTAACCGCAGACACTTCTCAATTACACAAATTCATGGTGGACGTTGTTCGTATGTTGACCACGAGGCAGCGGCCATTTTAAACTATGCGAAAGCCCAGCGGTGTTCGGCTCTATTTTCATGGAACTAAAAACGGACACTTTTTCTGCCGAACACCGCTGAAACAACAGAACACCTGTTATTGCCTGGATTCCTAACTGTTATTTTGTTGATTGTATCACGGACAATGTCATTGTGTTGTTGATTGTATCACGGACAATGCTCATGGTGGTTATTAAATGTACATTGACTGCTATGTTTATACCAAGTGGGTGGTAACCTTGTGGAAAATGTGTATAAAAGGAAATGCTTGTGTGGTCATTAAAAGAGTTCTTATTTGACCCTCAATGCGGAGCTTCTGTCTCGTTATTGGGGGGGATTTATTATTGGCGTTTAGAGACTGCTGAATGGAAATGGAAGCCGCTTGGTGAGTGTGATTGTTCGGCGGCTTGCAGCAGTTCGTGGATTACCGTTCGTGTGTTTGGAGCCGTTCGTGAGATTGCCGCTTCCCCTGCATTTGGTTCGTGCCATCCAGCTTATGTGAACGGAGGTTATGTGTACAGCAGCCGGGGAAGGTCTACTAAACGGCGGTTTGGTTTAAAGACACAGGAGGTGTCTTAACAGTAATCCAAAGTCCAGTACACACAGAATGACAAGAAACAGCAGAACACCTTAATTTAAATAGGAAGCTAGACTGTCTAGGAAACTAATTGCTCAGGCGCCTCCCAATTGAAGGAGATGCCTTCAAATACACATTGCAGACCAGTCATGGTTGGAGTTCATAAAGTCCAGGCACAAAAGGGGTGGATGAAAAAACTAAATATAAACACAAAACAAGGGGCAATATTTCTCACTAGTCAAAAATGTATCCATGACTTGGCTCCTATAGTCTTTGCAGCTAAATACTCATTCTAAGAATTCCAGATAACGGGCAGGTGGCTTACCCTTGTTGGTCCGTTGGGATCTCCACAAGGACAATTCAGAGTCTCCGGGGGCTGAGGTAGAGTCTGGGACTTGTGAAGGAGGATCAGCCACCAAACTTGGTTCTGTAGACGCAGTGGTCTCAGCAACTGGCATCAGGACTCGGATTAGAGGCTGAAAGACCCACTAAAGGGGGTCAAGCACGGAAGGTAACTCAGTTGGAGTCTCACTTTCTGAAGGCAATGGCAGCTCGGGTGACTTATCCACTTCTCTTGGCTGCTCTTGGACAGGTTCCTGCAGGCATTTCTTGAGCAGGCATTTATCTTCTCTCTGGATCTCATAGACCTCTACTGAGGGGACAGCCACTACTGTATATGGCTCACGTTCCCAGCGACTATCCAGCTTGCTTACGGGGTGATTGTTGTGCAAGCAGATCAAAGTCCTGATTTAGTTTTTTCTATTTTAGAGTCCACTAATTCTCTAACATCCTATAAGCACTTCTGATGCTCTTTGACCCACTCAGATTGGGGAAGGAGTGGTTCGGAGTCCGGCACCAGGATATCGAGGGCGAGGTCTGCAGGTAAACGGCCCTGTCTTCCAAACATGAGGTAGCATGGGGTGTACCCGGTGAAGCAATGAGTGGTGTTATGGTACAGGTACGCTAATTCAGGGAGAAGCAAAGGCCACTCAGCCCTCTTGTGAGGTGGCACAGCCTTGAGCATATTGATCAGTGTCTAGTTCATCTTTTCGCACAGTCCATTTCCTTCTGGGTGATATGTGGTGGTCCTCAGTTTTTTGCAGTTGTGCAGTGCACAAAGTTCATAGAACAACTGAGACTCGAATGCGGATCCTTGATCAGTGAGTATCTGGTCAGGACACCCATATGGCAGAATGAAGCTCTACCACATGGCAGCTGCTGTAGTTTTAGCAGTTAAGTCCTTGACAGGTCAGGCCTTACAGCCACGAGGAACTTGGTGTAGTAGTTTATGATTGTCATAGCATAGCTGTTTCCGGATCTGCTGGGTTCCAGTTTCACGTGGTCGATAGCCACGATTTCTAGAGGACTCTTACTATTGGATGAAGGGGGCCCACTGATCATGTTTTTCTCCTCTGGCCACAGCACAGGTGGGACACTCCTGGCACCAGGCTTCAATATCACTTCTCATGCCAGTCCAGCACAAACGCCGCCTGATGGTAGCTTCCGTTTTTTGGGTTCCAAAATGACCAGACCTGTACATGTTCATTACCATCTTAGCATCACTTCGGTGCACCACAAGTGTTCTCCTGAGGAGCAGATCTCTTTGTGGGAAGAGCAATTTCAGTTGTCACCAGAGGCGAACGAGCTCCGAGTCGGCTGTCCGCTGCCGAATTCTCTCCGGTACACGCCCACTGGAAAAATAATCCAACAGTTCTCCTAGATGACTCTACTCTCTGCTTGTAGTTTGAGCCAAAGCTCTTTCTCAACTGGAGGTGAGGGACCTCAGGTCTTTGGAGAACTAGTAGCTTTGGAGACCTGGTGCTTAGTGTGTAGAGCTTTCTGCCGAGAAAATCGGGAGTAGAACATTGGCATTTCCATGTCTTCCCACTGATCATCTTTAGAAGCTAGTTCCTTCTGGGCAGGTAGCCTGGACAAGGCATCGGCATTGTCATTAGTTTTTCTAGACCGGTACTTAATGGTGAAGTCGAAGTTCGCCAGTCTAGAGGCCCATCTTTGCTCTAGAGCTCCCAGACGTGTAGTGTTCAAGGGAGCCAGTGGATTATTATCGGTGTAGACAGTGAAAGGCCGCTAGATAATCCTTAAACTTCTCAGTTACAGCCCACACCAAGGCTAGGAATTCCAGTTTGAACGAGCTTTAATTAATTCCTCTCCGACTCTCGTAAAGATCTGCTGGCATAGGCGATGACTCCTTCAGTTCCGGCTTGTGTCCGAGTAAGTACGGCTCCTAAACCTTTCTTACTTGCGTCAGTATAGAGGTAGAATGGCAGGCTATAATCAGGGTAGCCCAAGACTGGTGGCTCCGTAAGTTTTTCTTTTAACAGCTGGAAATCAGTCTCTTGCTCTTCGTTCCACTCTACTGGTATCTTAGCATTCTGACAGCCTTTGGGATGATCTTTTAAAAGCTCCTGCATAGGCTCCGCAATTTGAGCGAAGTGTGGGATAAATCTCCGGTAGTAACTTGCAAATCCAAGAAAGCTTTTGACTTCTTTAACTGTCTTAGGAGCTGGCCAGCTTTGTACTGCAGCTATCTCATCAGGGTCTGCTTTCACGCCCTCCGCACTCACAACATAGATATTTCACTTCGGGCTTCAGTAAGTGGCACTTTGAAGGCTTTACTTTCAATCCATATTGGGTCAGAGTCTGAAATACCTCTGCCAAGTGCTATAAATGCTCTTCGTAGGTCTTGAAGACGATCACATCATCCAAATACAGCAATACGGTCTCAAAGTTTTTGTATCCAAGACATCTCTCCATGAGTCTCTGAAATGTCCCAAAGGTGTTGCACAGCCCGAATGGCATGTAATTGAACTCAAACTAACCCACTGGGGTAATGAAAGCTGTTTTCTCTTTATCTTCTGGCGGCATGGGGATTTGCCAATAGCCACTGGTTAGATCCACGGTTAAGAAATAAGCAGCAGATCCCAGGGCTGCTAAAGACTCCTCAATTTGTGGCAGGGGATACGCATCCTTGTGCGTTATGTTGTTGATCTTGCGGTAATCATTCTTTTTTACCAAGACCAGAGGGGCAACCCAGGGGCTGTGACTATCCTGGATGACATTAGTTATCTTCATATCGTGAACCATCTTCTTCATCTGCTAGTATAGGGCTGGAGGTACTGGCCTATATCTCTCTTTGATTGGAGGATGAGTACCGGTTGGAATAGTCTGCTGTATTAGGCTAGTTTGACCATAGTCCAGAGGGTGTTTGCTGAAGACTTGGTGGTGTTCCTTGGCTAAGTCCAGCACACCTTTCATCTGTTTGGCAGAAGTTCTGGCATCGCCAATATGTAGTCCGGCCCACCAGGGCTGCTCAGGCAGGTTTTTGGCTGCGTCCGCTGTTTGTAGAGATTGTTGTGCAGCAGCAGTAGTGGGATCCAGGACATCTTTCAGATGGACATGATATAGACTCACCACTGGATAGTACTTTTTTTTAATTCTACAGCTTCATTACTTAGATTGACCAAGCGTATGGGTACATTTCCGTGTGACACAGTGACCAAACTCCTAGCGGCTAGGACAAGGGGATGATCTCGTAGATGCATCGGTACTACGAGGGCCGGGTAATCCTGTCTTCGGACACTGATGTAAGCCTTACACCATATCAGGGTCTCTGCTCCAGGCTGGAGTCTAATCGGCTGAGCATCCTTGACACGGCAAACACGGCAGATTTCACCTTGTCAGTTAGGCAGCTAGCACCTGGATGGTCTGGTTTATGATGCATTGAGTTACACGAGAGTAGGGTAGGGTTTTCTTCAACGCTTCCAGCACTTCAGTGTAACAGTTGCTGAGTACATTCATCCCCAGGACCACAGGGTAATTGTCATCTTCCGGGACCTGGATTATGACTACCCCTTGGTGTGGGAGTTCGGTATCTTCAATCTGTAAGGTAGGTTCTCAATAGCTTAATATAGGCACTGGTTGGCCATTGGTAGCTATGATGTGGAGCCATGATTCTGGGCGTTGTGTCAGCTGCGCTCCGTTTTGGCATCTTTCGAATGCAGACTGACGGATGGTAGTCACCCAAGATCCCGTAAGTATCAAAGCAGAAAACATTACTCCATTGATGCCAACTTCAACCTCGGGGTGGGCGCCCACATATCTAGGCATGAAGGCTGGATCTTTGGGACCTAGTATTCTTCCTCCTGAGGGGCGGTCCTTGGCCTCAGGGGACACCCGTTTAACTGCCAGCAGTCCCTTTCGGTGTGTCCAAGCTTCTGACAATGCCAATATACACACTTCCTGGTGTCTCGATACCCAGGGTCTGACAACCTACCGGTCGGCCGACATCAATCTTCTCGTGGACCGGGCGTAAGACGATCTCCGGGTGGAGTGGTCCTTTTCTCAGCCTTGGGCTGTTGTTCCAGTCGCTCTAGCTGCTTCCTCTCCATATTCTCAGCTAGGAGGGAGACTTGAGTAGTCAGGGCTGTGACAGCATCTGAGACGGGCGCCTGCGCTCCATGCTCAGCTATCTGGTTGTGGGCAGCAGGTCGCAGGACGAATCATGCCTTCCTGTTTTCAGGAGGTTCAGAATTGTGACTTTACCCCAGGATGCCGATAGTAAGTTCCTTAAAATCCAGGAAAGGGGTATCCGGGTGCTGAGCTGACAGCATCTTCAGCCGACGTTTAAGAGGTTCGTCAAGGACACCTTCAATAAACTGCTCTGTAAGGGTCTGATCTTGTCCCTCAGCTTCACGGGGATCTATGTGGATAACTCCCGCAGCGCTTCTTGCAGGGACAGGGTAAAGTCTCCTTTGACTGCTGTCGCTTACCAAAGAAGCGCATCTTAAGCTTGGAGATGGTCCTAGTTTCAAAGATGGCACCGAGTCAGTCTAGGATCTGCTCAGCTGTTTTTTGCGCTGGCTGAGGCCAGGACTTGACCTCCCGGGGTGCAGCTCCCTGTAACTGGCCAATCAGGATTTCCACTTTCTGCTCCTGAGATACAGGATACAGCTTAACCCATTCAGGACACATGACGTACCGGTACGGCATGTTTCCCGAATCGTGATGTGTAGTTCTGATCACTGCCGCACGGCTGGCAGTGATCGGAACTGGGTGCCTGCTAAAATCATTCAGCAAGCACCTTGTGACAATGTGCGGGGGGGTCATGTGATCCCCCCGCGTTGCCGATCGCTGCAAACCGCAGGTCAATTCAGACCTGCGGTTTGCAGCGCTAATGCAAGTTTCTGATCCCCGCAGTCCGTGACCGCAGGGATCAGAAACTTCAAATAGATTTTTATCATATAGTTAACCCCCCCGCAGCCCTGTCTCCATTGTGCCTGCGGGCACAGTAGGGGGGGAGGATTGCGGGCGGGAGGCGTGCAGCAGTGTGGGGGGGGCGCGCAATCATCCGCCTCCCCACGTTCATTCTCAGGATGGCCGAGCGGTTGAATCAGAGTGTTAGCTCATTGCTGACACTCTGATTCAAACAGCTGAAATCTGTGCAGATGTCAGCCGTTTTAACCCCTTCCATACCACGGTCCGTAGGGACAGCTGTATGGTAGGGGTTAACAGGGAGGGGGGGGGGCTGCTGTGCATTTGCAGCCCCCAGACAGGATGGGATCACAGAGGGAGGGAGCCCCCTCCTTCCCCTTCCCCCTCTGCTCAGTTGTGGCAGACAGGGAAGGTTCCCATGGCAACAGGACGCCTTCTCAGGCATCCTGCTGTCCACGGTGCTGAACAGATCTGTCTATATAGTGTACTGTACTGTATTATACAGACATCAGACCCACTGGATCTTCAAGAACCAAGTGGGTCTGGGTAAAAAAAAAAAGGTGAAAAAAAGTTAAAATAAAAAAAACACATTTATCACTGATTAAAAATAAAAATAAAAAAAATTCCCTACACGTTATAGATCACCGCGTCCGTAACGACCTGATCTATAAAATGGTCATGTTACATTCCCCGCACGGTGAACGCCATAAAGACTCGCAGACTAAAACATGATTTTTTTGTTTCAAAAATGCTTTTTTATGTTAAACGTTACAAAAAATAAAAAAAGTAGACATATTTGGTATCGTCGCGTCCGGAAGACCCTGCTCTATAAAAATACCACATATCCTAAACCCTGAGGTGAACACCGTAAAAAAAAAATTTTTATAAAAACTTTGTCAAAAAAGCAATTTTTTGTCACCTTACATCACAAAAATAGTTATAGCAAGCGATCAAAAAGTCGTATGCCCCCTAAAAGAGTGCCAATATAACCGTCATCTCATCCCGCAAAAATGGTACCCAACCTGAGACAATTGCCTAAAAACTGAAAAAACTGTGGCTCTCAGACTATGGAGACACAAACATTTTTTTTTTTTTTGTTTCAAAAATAATATTATTGTGTAAAACTTAAAAAAAATAAAAGAAAGTATAAATATTATGCATCACCACGTCCATAACTACCGGATCTATAAAAATATCATATGACCTAACCCCTCAGGTGAACACTGTCAAAAAAATAAAAACGGTTTAAAAAAAAGCTATTTTTTGTCACCTTACATCACAAAAACTGTAATAGCAAGCGATCAAAAAGGCGCATGCCCTCCAAAATAGTGCTAATCTAACCGTCATCTCATCCCGCAAAAATAATACCGAACCTAAGTGCAATTGTCAAAGAAAAGGAAAAAACTGTGGCTCTCAGACTATAGAGACACTAAAACATGATTTTTTTTCCAAAAATATTATTGTGTAAAACCTAAATAATTAAAAAAAGGTATACATATTAAGTATCCGTGTCCGTAACAGCCTGCTCTATAAAAATAGCACATGATCCAATCTGTCAGATGAACGTTGTAAATAATAAAAAATAAATAAAAACGGTGCCAAAACAGGTATCTTTGGGCAAATTTTCCATTTTAATCCATTTTGTCCCGTAACAAAGTAAGGGTTAACAGCCAAACAAAACATAATTTTTATTGCCCTGATTCTGTAGTTTACAGAAACACCCGATATGTGGCCGTAAACTGCTGTATGGACAAACTGCAGGGCGCAGAAGGAAAGGAGCGCCATATGGGTTTGGAAGGCGGATTTTGCTGGACTGGATTTTTGACACCATGTCCCATTTGAAGCCCCCCCGATGCACCCCTAGAGTAGAAACTCCATAAAAGTGACTCCATCTAAGAAACTACACCCCTCAGGGTATTCAAAACCGATTTTACAAACTTTGTTAACCCTTTAAATGTTCCACAAGAGTTAAATGGAGATGAAATTTCAGAATTTCTATTTTTTGTTACTTTTCTTCACAAAAAGTGTAATATAGAGCAACCAAAAATCATATGTACCCTAAAATAGTGCTAACAAAACTGCCACCTTATCCCGTAGTTTCCAAAATGGGGTCACTTTTTGGAGTTTCTACTGTAGGAGTGCATCAGGGGGGCTTCAAATGGGACATAGTGTCTAAAAACCAGTCCAGCAAAATCTGCCTTCCAAAACCATATGGCGCTCCCTTCCTTCTGCGCCCTGCTGTTTGGCCATACAGTAGTTTACGACCACATATGGGGTGTTTTTGCAAACTACAGAATCAGGGCAATAAATATTGAGTTTTGTTTGGCTGTTAACCCTTGCTTTGTTACTGGAAAAAAATTATTAAAATGAAAAATCTTCCAAAAAAGTGAAATTCTGAAATTTTATCTCCATTTTCCATTAAATCGTATGGAACACCTAAAGGGTTAATGAAGCTTGTAAAATCAGTTTTGAATACCCTGAGGGGTGTAGTTTCTTAGATGGGGTCACTTTTTGGGAGTTTCCACTCTAGGGGTGCATCAGGGGGGCTTCAAATGGGACATTGTGTAAAAAAAACCAGTCCAGCAAAATCTACCTTTCAAAAACCACACGGCGCTCCTTTCCCTCTGTGCCCTGCCGTGTGCCCATACAGTAGTTTACGGCCACATACCGGGTGTTTCTGTAAACCGCAGAGTCAGGGCAATAAATATAGAGTTTTGTTTGGCTGTTAACCCTTGCTTTGTTAGTGGAAAAATGGATAAAAATTGAAAATTTGGCAAAAAATTGAAATTCTGAAATTTCATCTCCATTTCCCATCAACTCTTGTGGAAAACCTAAAGGGTTAATGCTGTTTGTAAAATCAGTTTTGAATACCTTGAGGGGTGTAGTTTCTAGAATGGGGTCATTTTTGGGTGGTTTCTATTATGTGAGCCTCACAAAGTGACTTTAGACCTGAACTGGTCCCTAAAAAGTGGGTTTTTGAAAATTTCTGAAAATTTTCAAGATTTGCTGCTAAACTTCTGAGCCTTGTAACGTCCCCAAAAAATGAAATGGCGTTACCAAAATGATCCGAACATGAAGTAGACATACGGGGAATGTAAAGTAATAACTATTTTTGGAGGTATTACTATCTATTATAGAAGTAGAGAAATTGAAACTTGGAAATTTGCAAATTTTTCCCAAATTTTGGTAAATATATATTTTATTAATAAATAAAAATGAATTTTTTTTACTCCATTTTACCAGTGTTACGAAGTACAATATGTGACGAAAAAACAATCTCAGAATGGCCTGGATAAGAAAAAGCGTTTTAAAGTTATCACCACATAAAGTGGCCGTGTCCTTAGGGGTTAAGGGGTATTCCCATCTGCAAGATCATATTCAGACTAATGCAATAGATCATTTTTCCAATTGGCTTTTATCATGTAAAATGCCCCATTTTTAAATATCCCCTTATAGATTCTTATAGATACGGCCACCGCTCCACAGCCGCATCTATGGGCTGCACTTGCACAGACTGCACATTATTTTCACCCAGGTGGCCGGTCTGTCACACAGGAGCGCGCACGCTGCCGCGCATGCGCATATCTTCTTTCTTCAGGGCTGCGTCTGATACTGTATGCTGCACGGCCGTAGGAGCCAGTGGGGGAGAGAGGAGCTGAGCGCGCAGGAGCCGGCAGCACGGAGAGGACGTGACCTGGAGACCGGGTGCGGCTGCCTATAATTCCATAATCCACCAACCATCAAAGGGGGAGAACCAGGAGCGTTGCTTCTATAATGGGCAAAATAACATGAGCCCCCATATCCTATCCACACGAACGAGCTCCTACAGAGGCATGGCCGCCTTCACTCCACTGCCCAAGCCCGGACGTTAACCGCAGAGCTGGCTGAGGTGAGGATAAAACAGGAGGATGGGAATACCCCTTTAAGGGCTCATGCCCACGAGCATAAGCGCTTAGTGCAAATTGCACAGCCGTGGGGCATTCACTTGAATGGGGTCCGCGATCCGCATCCGGCGGTCCGTGCCACAAAAAAGTAGTGCATGCACTACTTTTTTGCAGAACGGAAGCAAATGAATGGGTCTGCATCCGTAATGCGGAATGCACACGGCCGGTGCCCCGTGTATTGCAAACCCGCCGTATGCGGGTCGCAATACGGCGACGGCGGGGCAATTGTCGAGGGCATGAGCCCTTAAGGTGGCCAACATTTTATCACGGAATTTCCTGAGTGAATGGGGTTCTCCTGAATAACGTAGGAGCCAAGGTGCTCCAAAGCAGTACGGCATAGTAAGAGGCATGATGCAACGGCTGCAGCGGGTGGATCACTGCGGTCCGAGTGGGTGCTATCTTCGCTATCAGACATGGCTCTTGATACCCTGTGGGTAATGGCAGCAGAATTGGTGCGTGGCTCCTTTAAGAGTTGCTGCAACTGCTCAGCTTCGGGGAGTATGATGCTCCGGCAGGCAGATTATGGCCCCGAACAGCCTCTAGCAAGGTTATTTTCCCAGCAGTACTCACTCAGACCTCTGGACATCTCAGGATCCAGGGCAAAAGGAACTGTGCTTTCCCTTTTCCAAGATGGCCACCGCTTCACTTCCTCTTTGTCCTCCTGGGAACTTGTAGTGAGCACTTTAGTTCCTTCTGCTGTCAGAAATGTCTCTCTGTGGAGGCGGGCTCTTTGGTTCCCTCCCCCAGACTTGGATTGAAGTAGTTAGCAGCTTTAGGGCTCTTTCACACTGGCGTTTTGGTTTTCCGGCATAGAGATCCGTCGTCGGGTCTCTATGCCGGAAAGATCCTGATCAGGATTATCCCAATGCATTCTGAATGGAGAGAAATCCGTTCAGATGCATCAGGATGTCTTCAGTTCAGGACCGGAACGTTTTTTGGACGCAGCAAATACCGCAGCATGCTGCGCTTTTTGTTCCGTCCAAAAATCCGGACCACTTGCCGCAAGGCCGGATCCGGAATGAATGCCCATCGAAAGGCATTAATCCGGATCCAGCCTTAAGCTAAACGTCGTTTCGGCGCATCGCCGGATCCGACGTTTAGCTTTTTCTGAATGGTTACCATGGCAGCCAGGACGCTAAAGTTCTGGTTGCCATGGTAAAATGTAGTGGGGAGCAGGGGAGCAGTATACTTACCATCCGTGCGGCTCCCGGGGCACTCCAGGATGACGTCAGGGTGCCCCAGTGCATAGATCACGTGATCCATGGGCATGGGGCGCTCTGACGTCATTCTGGAGCGCCCCGGGAGCCGCACGGACTGTAAGTATACCGCTCCCCCGCTCCCCACTAGATTTTACCATGGCAACCAGGACTTTAGCGTCCTGGCTGCCATGGTAACCTGAAAGCAATACGAAGACTGATCAGGATCCTGAGTCTTCTAATGCTTCAGGCGACTTGCGTTCTGACGGATCCGGCGGGACGGAAGTGTGAAAGGACCCTTACTTGCATAATCTTCATCAAGGAACAATCTCCCAACTTTACCTTGGTTACCAGCCGGCTTTGGCATAAGTTCTGGCCCATGTCGTTATCTCTATCCAGGGAACTTTACTCCTGGCTTGTGAGGCTTGGAGCTCGGGCTTCTACGTCCCGCAGAGCGGAAGGGAGGAGAGCTCCGAGGGTTTTCACTCCACCTTTCCTAAGACTCCTCCCTCTCTCTCTGTAATCTGTAATCTAGCTCTGTCATAGGTGCCGCCATCTGCTGGTGAACCGGGCACATTACATGAACAGTCACTATTTCCAACATATGAACTGCACAGTGTGGAGGACCTGGACAATACACCCAGAATGACACCGGACCAGCACACAGGGATAGGGGCAGGGTGTGGGAGTGGTAATGCCACTCGGGGGCGTTATACGGTCAAACTGCGGAGGTCTGTACTGTAAGAGCGCTCACACTCCGGAGGTCTGTACTGTAAGAGCGCTCACACTGCGGAGGTCTGTACTGTAAGAGCGCTCACACTGCGGAGGTCTGTACTGTAAGAGCGCTCACACTGCGGAGGTATGTACTGTAAGAGCGCTCACACTGTGGAGGTCTGTACTGTAAGAGCGGTCACACTCCGGAGGTCTGTACTGTAAGAGCGGTCACACTGCGGAGGTCTGTACTGTAAGAGCGGTCACACTGCGGAGGTCTGTACTGTAAGAGCGCTCACACTGCGGAGGTCTGTACTGTAAGAGCGCTCACACTGCGGAGGTCTGTACTGTAAGAGCGGTCACACTGCGGAGGTCTGTACTGTAAGAGCGGTCACACTGCGGAGGTCTGTACTGTAAGAGCGGTCACACTGCGGAGGTCTGTACTGTAAGAGCGCTCACACTGCGGAGGTCTGTACTGTAAGAGCGGTCACACTGCGGAGGTCTGTACTGTAAGAGCGGTCACACTGCGGAGGTCTGTACTGTAAGAGCGGTCACACTGCGGAGGTCTGTACTGTAAGAGCGGTCACACTGCGGAGGTCTCTACTGTAAGAGCGGTCACACTGCAGAGGTCTGTACTGTAAGAGCGGTCACACTGCGGAGGTCTGTACTGTAAGAGCGGTCACACTGCGGAGGTCTGTACTGTAAGAGCGCTCACACTGCGGAGGTCTGTACTGTAAGAGCGGTCACACTGCGGAGGTCTGTACTGTAAGAGCGGTCACACTGCGGAGGGTCTGTACTGTAAGAGCGGTCACACTGCGGAGGTCTGTACTGTAAGAGCGGTCACACTGCGGAGGTCTGTACTGTAAGAGCGGTCACACTGCGGAGGTCTGTACTGTAAGAGCGGTCACACTGCGGAGGTCTGTACTGTAAGAGCGGTCACACTGCGGAGGTCTGTACTGTAAGAGCGGTCACACTGCGGAGGTCTGTACTGTAAGAGCGCTCACACTGCGGAGGTCTGTACTGTAAGAGCGGTCACACTGCGGAGGTCTGTACTGTAAGAGCGGTCACACTGCGGAGGTCTGTACTGTAAGAGCGGTCACACTGCGGAGGTCTGTACTGTAAGAGCGGTCACACTGCGGAGGTCTGTACTGTAAGAGCGGTCACACTGCGGAGGTCTGTACTGTAAGAGCGGTCACACTGCGGAGGTCTGTACTGTAAGAGCGGTCACACTGCGGAGGTCTGTACTGTAAGAGCGGTCACACTGCGGAGGTCTGTACTGTAAGAGCGGTCACACTGCGGAGGTCTGTACTGTAAGAGCGCTCACACTGCGGAGGTCTGTACTGTAAGAGCGGTCACACTGCGGAGGTCTGTACTGTAAGAGCGGTCACACTGCGGAGGTCTGTGCTGTAAGAGCGCTCACACTGCGGAGGTCTGTACTGTAAGAGCGCTCACACTGCGGAGGTCTGTACTGTAAGAGCGGTCACACTGCGGAGGTCTGTACTGTAAGAGCGGTCACACTGCGGAGGTCTGTACTGTAGGAGCGGTCACACTGCGGAGGTCTGTACTGTAGGAGCGGTCACACTGCGGAGGTCTGTACTGTAGGAGCGGTCACACAATCTTACATATTGTCGTGGCTCGGCAGATGGGACGCTCTTTCTGGACATGTGGCGCCATCTGCAGGACTTATTTGTACATTCGGCCATTAGTGACTGTCACTGTCTATAAGGTTAGAGGTGTTAGAAGATGCAAGAGACTGTCTGCACGTGATGTGATCTGAAGCCTCTTTTGGTCTCTCACGTGTTGTTGCTGGTAATGACCTCACCTCTGGTCTCAGGTGTAGCTCAGTGGTCCTTCCAGCTCCTCTATTTATCACCTCTGGGGTCGCTGTGTGCATGTGATTATATATTATACCGCTATCACCTCTGGGGTCGCTGTGTGCATGTGATTATATATTATACCGCTATCACCTCTGGGGGCGCTGTGTACATGTGATTATATATTATACCGTTATCACCTCTGGGGGCGCTGTGTGCATGTGATTATATATTATACCGTTATCACCTCTGGGGTCGCTGTGTGCATGTGATTATATATTATACCGCTATCACCTCTGGGGTCGCTGTGTGCATGTGATTATATATTATACCGTTATCACCTCTGGGGCGCTGTGTACATGTGATTATATATTATACCGTTATCACCTCTGGGGCGCTGTGTGCATGTGATTATATATTATACCGTTATCACCTCTGGGGTCGCTGTGTGCATGTGATTATATATTATACCGCTTATCACCTCTGGGGCGCTGTGTACATGTGATTATATATTATACCGCTATCACCTCTGGGGCGCTGTGTGCATGTGATTATATATTATACCGTTATCACCTCTGGGGGCGCTGTGTACATGTGATTATATATTATACCGCTTATCACCTCTGGGGTCGCTGTGTGCATGTGATTATATATTATACCGCTATCACCTCTGGGGCGCTGTGTACATGTGATTATATATTATACCGCTATCACCTCTGGGGCGCTGTGTGCATGTGATTATATATTATACCGCTATCACCTCCGGGGCGCTGTGTACATGTGATTATATATTATACCGCTTATCACCTCTGGGGGCGCTGTGTACATGTGATTATATATTATACCGTTATCACCTCTGGGGGCGCTGTGTACATGTGATTATATATTATACCGTTATCACCTCTGGGGGCGCTGTGTGCATGTGATTATATATTATACCGTTATCACCTCTGGGGCGCTGTGTACATGTGATTATATATTATACCGTTATCACCTCTGGGGCGCTGTGTACATGTGATTATATATTATACCGTTATCACCTCTGGGGCGCTGTGTACATGTGATTATATATTATACCGCTATCACCTCCGGGGGCGCTGTGTACATGTGATTATATATTATACCGTTATCACCTCCGGGGCGCTGTGTACATGTGATTATATATTATACCGTTATCACCTCTGGGGGCGCTGTGTGCATGTGATTATATATTATACCGCTATCACCTCTGGGGCGCTGTGTACATGTGATTATATATTATACCGTTATCACCTCTGGGGCGCTGTGTACATGTGATTATATATTATACCGTTATCACCTCTGGGGGCGCTGTGTACATGTGATTATATATTATACCGTTATCACCTCTGGGGGCGCTGTGTACATGTGATTATATATTATACCGCTATCACCTCTGGGGGCGCTGTGTACATGTGATTATATATTATACCGCTATCACCTCTGGGGCGCTGTGTGCATGTGATTATATATTATACCGCTTATCACCTCCGGGGCGCTGTGTACATGTGATTATATATTATACCGCTATCACCTCTGGGGGCGCTGTGTGCATGTGATTATATATTATACCGTTATCACCTCTGGGGGCGCTGTGTACATGTGATTATATATTATACCGCTATCACCTCTGGGGCGCTGTGTGCATGTGATTATATATTATACCGTTATCACCTCTGGGGGTCGCTGTGTGCATGTGATTATATATTATACCGTTATCACCTCTGGGGCGCTGTGTGCATGTGATTATATATTATACCGTTATCACCTCTGGGGCGCTGTGTGCATGTGATTATATATTATACCGCTATCACCTCTGGGGGCGCTGTGTACATGTGATTATATATTATACCGTTATCACCTCTGGGGGCGCTGTGTACATGTGATTATATATTATACCGCTATCACCTCTGGGGCGCTGTGTGCATGTGATTATATATTATACCGCTATCACCTCTGGGGGAGCTGTGTACATATGATTATATATTATACCGCTATCACCTCTGGGGGGCGCTGTGTGCATGTGATTATATATTATACCGCTATCACCTCCGGGGGCGCTGTGTGCATGTGATTATATATTATACCGCTATCACCTCCGGGGGGCGCTGTGTGCATGTGATTATATATTATACCGTTATCACCTCCGGGGGAGCTGTGTGCATGTGATTATATATTATACCGCTATCACCTCTGGGGGCGCTGTGTGCATGTGATTATATATTATACCGTTATCACCTCTGGGGGGCGCTGTGTGCATGTGATTATATATTATACCGTTATCACCTCTGGGGGCGCTGTGTACATGTGATTATATATTATACCGTTATCACCTCTGGGGTCGCTGTGTGCATGTGATTATATATTATACCGTTATCACCTCTGGGGCGCTGTGTGCATGTGATTATATATTATACCGTTATCACCTCTGGGGGCGCTGTGTGCATGTGATTATATATTATACCGTTATCACCTCTGGGGCGCTGTGTACATGTGATTATATATTATACCGTTATCACCTCTGGGGGCGCTGTGTGCATGTGATTATATATTATACCGTTATCACCTCTGGGGGCGCTGTGTGCATGTGATTATATATTATACCGCTATCACCTCTGGGGCGCTGTGTGCATGTGATTATATATTATACCGTTATCACCTCTGGGGGCGCTGTGTACATGTGATTATATATTATACCGTTATCACCTCTGGGGCGCTGTGTGCATGTGATTATATATTATACCGCTATCACCTCTGGGGCGCTGTGTGCATGTGATTATATATTATACCGCTATCACCTCTGGGGCGCTGTGTGCATGTGATTATATATTATACCGTTATCACCTCTGGGGTCGCTGTGTGCATGTGATTATATATTATACCGCTATCACCTCTGGGGGCGCTGTGTGCATGTGATTATATATTATACCGCTATCACCTCTGGGGCGCTGTGTGCATGTGATTATATATTATACCGTTATCACCTCTGGGGCGCTGTGTACATGTGATTATATATTATACCGTTATCACCTCTGGGGCGCTGTGTACATGTGATTATATATTATACCGTTATCACCTCTGGGGGTCGCTGTGTGCATGTGATTATATATTATACCGTTATCACCTCTGGGGGCGCTGTGTGCATGTGATTATATATTATACCGTTATCACCTCTGGGGTCGCTGTGTGCATGTGATTATATATTATACCGTTATCACCTCTGGGGCGCTGTGTACATGTGATTATATATTATACCGTTATCACCTCTGGGGGGCGCTGTGTGCATGTGATTATATATTATACCGCTATCACCTCTGGGGGGCGCTGTGTGCATGTGATTATATATTATACCGCTATCACCTCTGGGGGGCGCTGTGTGCATGTGATTATATATTATACCGCTATCACCTCCAGGGGGTGCTGTGTGCATGTGATTATATATTATACCGTTATCACCTCCGGGGGAGCTGTGTACATATGATTATATATTATACCGCTATCACCTCTGGGGTCGCTGTGTGCATGTGATTATATATTATACCGCTATCACCTCTGGGGGGCGCTGTGTACATGTGATTATATATTATACCGCTATCACCTCTGGAGGGCGCTGTGTACATGTGATTATATATTATACCGTTATCACCTCTGGGGGCGCTGTGTGCATGTGATTATATATTATACCGCTATCACCTCTGGGGGCGCTGTGTGCATGTGATTATATATTATACCGTTATCACCTCTGGGGGCGCTGTGTACATGTGATTATATATTATACCGTTATCACCTCCGGGGCGCTGTGTGCATGTGATTATATATTATACCGTTATCACCTCTGGGGGTCGCTGTGTGCATGTGATTATATATTATACCGCTATCACCTCTGGGGGCGCTGTGTGCATGTGATTATATATTATACCGTTATCACCTCTGGGGCGCTGTGTGCATGTGATTATATATTATACCGCTATCACCTCTGGGGCGCTGTGTACATGTGATTATATATTATACCGTTATCACCTCTGGGGTCGCTGTGTACATGTGATTATATATTATACCGCTATCACCTCTGGGGGCGCTGTGTGCATGTGATTATATATTATACCGCTATCACCTCTGGGGGCGCTGTGTGCATGTGATTATATATTATACCGCTATCACCTCTGGGGGCGCTGTGTGCATGTGATTATATATTATACCGTTATCACCTCTGGGGGCGCTGTGTGCATGTGATTATATATTATACCGTTATCACCTCTGGGGGCGCTGTGTACATGTGATTATATATTATACCGTTATCACCTCTGGGGCGCTGTGTGCATGTGATTATATATTATACCGTTATCACCTCTGGGGGCGCTGTGTGCATGTGATTATATATTATACCGTTATCACCTCTGGGGGCGCTGTGTGCATGTGATTATATATTATACCGTTATCACCTCTGGGGCGCTGTGTGCATGTGATTATATATTATACCGTTATCACCTCTGGGGCGCTGTGTGCATGTGATTATATATTATACCGCTATCACCTCTGGGGCGCTGTGTGCATGTGATTATATATTATACCGTTATCACCTCTGGGGCGCTGTGTACATGTGATTATATATTATACCGTTATCACCTCTGGGGGCGCTGTGTGCATGTGATTATATATTATACCGTTATCACCTCTGGGGGCGCTGTGTACATGTGATTATATATTATACCGTTATCACCTCTGGGGCGCTGTGTGCATGTGATTATATATTATACCGTTATCACCTCTGGGGGCGCTGTGTGCATGTGATTATATATTATACCGTTATCACCTCTGGGGGCGCTGTGTGCATGTGATTATATATTATACCGTTATCACCTCTGGGGCGCTGTGTACATGTGATTATATATTATACCGTTATCACCTCTGGGGGCGCTGTGTGCATGTGATTATATATTATACCGCTATCACCTCTGGGGCGCTGTGTGCATGTGATTATATATTATACCGCTATCACCTCTGGGGGCGCTGTGTGCATGTGATTATATATTATACCGCTATCACCTCTGGGGGCGCTGTGTGCATGTGATTATATATTATACCGCTATCACCTCTGGGGCGCTGTGTGCATGTGATTATATATTATACCGTTATCACCTCTGGGGCGCTGTGTGCATGTGATTATATATTATACCGTTATCACCTCTGGGGTCGCTGTGTGCATGTGATTATATATTATACCGTTATCACCTCTGGGGGCGCTGTGTACATGTGATTATATATTATACCGTTATCACCTCTGGGGGCGCTGTGTGCATGTGATTATATATTATACCGTTATCACCTCTGGGGGCGCTGTGTGCATGTGATTATATATTATACCGTTATCACCTCTGGGGTCGCTGTGTGCATGTGATTATATATTATACCGTTATCACCTCTGGGGGCGCTGTGTACATGTGATTATATATTATACCGCTATCACCTCTGGGGGCGCTGTGTACATGTGATTATATATTATACCGCTATCACCTCTGGGGGCGCTGTGTACATGTGATTATATATTATACCGTTATCACCTCTGGGGTCGCTGTGTGCATGTGATTATATATTATACCGCTATCACCTCTGGGGTCGCTGTGTGCATGTGATTATATATTATACCGTTATCACCTCTGGGGGCGCTGTGTACATGTGATTATATATTATACCGCTATCACCTCTGGGGGCGCTGTGTGCATGTGATTATATATTATACCGCTATCACCTCTGGGGCGCTGTGTGCATGTGATTATATATTATACCGTTATCACCTCTGGGGGCGCTGTGTGCATGTGATTATATATTATACCGCTATCACCTCTGGGGTCGCTGTGTGCATGTGATTATATATTATACCGCTATCACCTCTGGGGTCGCTGTGTGCATGTGATTATATATTATACCGTTATCACCTCTGGGGGCGCTGTGTGCATGTGATTATATATTATACCGCTATCACCTCTGGGGGCAGCTGTGTGCATGTGATTATATATTATACCGTTATCACCTCTGAGGAGTCGCTGTGTGCATGTGATTATATATTATACCTGTTATCACCTCTAGGAGGGCGCTGTGTGCAGTCGTGGCCAAAAGTTTTGAGAATGACACAAATATTAGTTTTCACAAAGTTTGCTGCTAAACTGCTTTTAGATCTTTGTTTCAGTTGTTTCTGTGATGTAGTGAAATATAATTACACGCACTTCATACGCTTTCAAAGGCTTTTATCGACAATTACATGACATTTATGCAAAGAGTCAGTATTTGCAGTGTTGGCCCTTCTTTTCAGGACCTCTGCAATTCGACTGGGCATGCTCTCAATCAACTTCTGGGCCAATTCCTGACTGATAGCAACCCATTCTTTCATAATCACTTCTGGAGTTTGTCAGAATTAGTGGGTTTTTGTTTGTCCACCCGCCTCTTGAGGATTGACCACAAGTTCTCAATGGGATTAAGATCTGGGGAGTTTCCAGGCCATGGACCCAAAATGTCAACGTTTTGGTCCCCGAGCCACTTAGTTATCACTTTTGCCTTATGGCACGGTGCTCCATCGTGCTGGAAAATGCATTGTTCTTCACCAAACTGTTGTTGGATTGTTGGAAGAAGTTGCTGTTGGAGGGTGTTTTGGTGCCATTCTTTATTCATGGCTGTGTTTTTGGGCAACATTGTGAGTGAGCCCACTCCCTTGGATGAGAAGCAACCCCACACATGAATGGTCTCAGGATGCTTTACTGTTGGCATGACACAGGACTGATGGTAGCGCTCACCTTTTCTTCTCCGGACAAGCCTTTTTCCTGATGCCCCAAACAATCGGAAAGAGGCTTCATCGGAGAATATGACTTTGCCCCAGTCCTCAGCAGTCCATTCACCATACTTTCTGCAGAAGATCAATCTGTCCCTGATGGTTTTTTTGAGAGAAGTGGCTTCTTTGCTGCCCTTCTTGACACCAGGCCATCTTCCAAAGTCTTCGCCTCACTGTGCGTGCAGATGCGCTCACACCTGCCTGCTGCCATTCCTGAGCAAGCTCTGCACTGGTGGCACTCCGATCCCGCAGCTGAATCCTCTTTAGAGACTGCATCCTGGCACTTGCTGGACTTTCTTGGATGCCCTGAAGCCTTCTTAACAAGAAGTGAACTGCTTTCTTGAAGTTCTTGATGATCCTATAAATTGTTGATTGAGGTGCAATCTTAGTAGCCACAATATCCTTGCCTGTGAAGCCATTTTTATGCAACGTAATGATGGCTGCACGCGTTTCTTTGCAGGTCACCATGGTTAACAATGGAAGAACAATGATTTCAAGCATCACCCTCCTTTAACATGTCAAGTCTGTGTGTGCGCATGATCGTCACTTCAGCGCAGTGTGCATGTGATTATATTATTCCTCTATCACCTCCAGGGGCGCTGTGTGCATGTGATTATATATTATACCGTTATCACCTCCAGGGCGCTGTGTGCATGTGATTATATATTATACCGCTATCACCTCTGGGGTCGCTGTGTGCATGTGATTATATATTATACCGTTATCACCTCTGGGGCGCTGTGTGCATGTGATTATATATTATACCGTTATCACCTCTGGGGGGCGCTGTGTGCATGTGATTATATATTATACCGTTATCACCTCTGGGGGCGCTGTGTGCATGTGATTATATATTATACCGTTATCACCTCTGGGGGTCGCTGTGTGCATGTGATTATATATTATACCGTTATCACCTCTGGGGGTCGCTGTGTGCATGTGATTATATATTATTCCTCTATCACCTCTGGGGGGCGCTGTGTGCATGTGATTATATATTATACCGTTATCACCTCTGGGGGCGCTGTGTGCATGTGATTATATATTATACCGTTATCACCTCTGGGGTCACTGTGTGCATGTGATTATATATTATACCGCTATCACCTCTGGGGGGCTCTGTGTACATGTGATTATATATTATACCGTTATCACCTCTGGGGGGCGCTGTGTGCATGTGATTATATATTATACCGCTATCACCTCCGGGGGCGCTGTGTGCATGTGATTATATATTATACCGCTATCACCTCTGGGGGGCGCTGTGTACATGTGATTATATATTATACCGTTATCACCTCTGGGGCGCTGTGTGCATGTGATTATATATTATACCGCTATCACCTCTGGGGGCGCTGTGTACATGTGATTATATATTATACCGTTATCACCTCTGGGGGCGCTGTGTGCATGTGATTATATATTATACCGTTATCACCTCTGGGGGGCGCTGTGTACATGTGATTATATATTATACCGTTATCACCTCTGGGGGTCGCTGTGTGCATGTGATTATATATTATACCGCTATCACCTCCGGGGGCACTGTGTGCATGTGATTATATATTATACCGCTATCACCTCCGGGGGCGCTGTGTGCATGTGATTATATATTATACCGTTATCACCTCTGGGGGGCGCTGTGTACATGTGATTATATATTATACCGTTATCACCTCTGGGGGCGCTGTGTACATGTGATTATATATTATACCGTTATCACCTCTGGGGGCCGCTGTGTGTATGTGTTTATATATTATACCGTTATCACCTCTGGGGGGCGCTGTGTGCATGTGATTATATATTATTCCGTTATCACCTCTGGGGAGCGCTGTGTACATGTGATCATATATTATACCGCTATCACCTCCGGGGGCGCTGTGTGCATGTGATTATATATTATACCGTTATCACCTCTGGGGGTCGCTGTGTGCATGTGATTATATATTATAACGCTATCACCTCTGGGGGGCGCTGTGTGCATGTGATTATATATTATACTGTTATCACCTCTGGGGGCGCTGTGTACATGTGATTATATATTATACCGCTATCACCTCTGGGGGCTCTGTGTACATGTGATTATATATTATAACGCTATCACCTCTGGGGGGCGCTGTGTGCATGTGATTATATATTATACTGTTATCACCTCTGGGGGCGCTGTGTGCATGTGATTATTTATTATACCGTTATCACCTCCGGGGGGCGCTGTGTACATTTATTTATATATTATACCGCTATCACCCCCGGGGTGTGCTGTTTACATGTGATTATATATTATACCGTTATCACCTCTGGGGGGCGCTGTGTGCATGTGATTATATATTATTCCTCTATCACCTCTGGGGGCGCTGTGTGCATGTGATTATATATTATACCGCTATCACCTCTGGGGTCGCTGTGTGCATGTGATTATATATTATTCCTCTATCACCTCTGGGGGGCGCTGTGTGCATGTGATTATATATTATACCGCTATCACCTCTGGGGGGCGCTGTGTGCATGTGATTATATATTATACCGCTATCACCTCTGGGGGCGCTGTGTGCATGTGATTATATATTATTCCTCTATCACCTCTGGGGGCGCTGTGTGCATGTGATTATATATTATACCGTTATCACCTCTGGGGGTCACTGTGTGCATGTGATTATATATTATACCGTTATCACCTCTGGGGGCGCTGTGTGCATGTGATTATATATTATACCGTTATCACCTCTGGGGTCACTGTGTGCATGTGATTATATATTATACCGCTATCACCTCTGGGGGGAGCTGTGTACATGTGATTATATATTATACCGCTATCACCTCCGTGGGGGTCGCTGTGTGCATGTGATTATATATTATACCGTTATCACCTCTGGGGGCGCTGTGTGCATGTGATTATATATTATACCGTTATCACCTCTGGGGGGCGCTGTGTGCATGTGATTATATATTATACCGTTATCACCTCTGGGGGCGCTGTGTGCATGTGATTATATATTATACCGTTATCACCTCTGGGGGCGCTGTGTACATGTGATTATATATTATACCGTTATCACCTCTGGGGGCGCTGTGTGCATGTGATTATATATTATACCGTTATCACCTCTGGGGCGCTGTGTGCATGTGATTATATATTATACCGTTATCACCTCTGGGGCGCTGTGTACATGTGATTATATATTATACCGTTATCACCTCTGGGGGGTCGCTGTGTGCATGTGATTATATATTATACCGTTATCACCTCTGGGGGGCGCTGTGTACAGTGATTATATATTATACTGTTATCACCTCTGGGGGTCGCTGTGTGCATGTGATTATATATTATACCGTTATCACCTCTGGGGGTCGCTGTGTACATGTGTTTATATATTATACCGTTATCACCTCTGGGGGCGCTGTGTGCATGTGATTATATATTATACCGTTATCACCTCCGGGGGCGCTGTGTACATGTGATTATATATTATACCGTTATCACCTCCGGGGGCGCTGTATACATGTGATTATATATTATACCGTTATCACCTCCGTGGGCGCTGTGTACATGTGATTATATATTATACCGTTATCACCTCCGGGGGCGCTGTATACATGTGATTATATATTATACTGTTATCACCTCTGGGGGCGCTGTGTACATGTGATTATATATTATTCCTCTATCACCTCTGGGGGGCGCTGTGTGCATGTGATTATATATTATACCGTTATCACCTCTGGGGTCGCTGTGTGCATGTGATTATATATTATACCGCTATCACCTCTGGGGGGCGCTGTGTGCATGTGATTATATATTATACCGCTATCACCTCTGGGGTCGCTGTGTGCATGTGATTATATATTATACCGTTATCACCTCTGGGGTCGCTGTGTGCATGTGATTATATATTATTCCTCTATCACCTCCGGGGGCGCTGTGTACATGTGATTATATATTATACCGTTATCACCTCTGGGGGGCGCTGTGTGCATGTGATTATATATTATACCGTTATCACCTCTGGGGTCGCTGTGTGCATGTGATTATATATTATACCGTTATCACCTCTGGGGTCACTGTGTGCATGTGATTATATATTATACCGTTATCACCTCTGGGGGGCGCTGTGTGCATGTGATTATATATTATACCGTTATCACCTCTGGGGTGGCTGTGTACATGTGATTATATATTATACCGTTATCACCTCTGGGGGGCGCTGTGTACATGTGATTATATATTATAACGCTATCACCTCTGGGGGGCTCTGTGTACATGTGATTATATATTATACCGTTATCACCTCTGGGGGGCGCTGTGTACATGTGATTATATATTATACCGTTATCACCTCTGGGGTCACTGTGTGCATGTGATTATATATTATACCGTTATCACCTCTGGGGTCGCTGTGTGCATGTGATTATATATTATACCGCTATCACCTCTGGAGGGCGCTGTGTACATGTGATTATATATTATACCGCTATCACCTCCGGGGGGGGCGCTGTGTGCATGTGATTATATATTATACCGCTATCACCTCTGGGGGCGCTGTGTGCATGTGATTATATATTATACCGTTATCACCTCCGGGGCGCTGTGTGCATTTGATTATATATTATACCGCTATCACCTCTGGAGGGCGCTGTGTACATGTGATTATATATTATACCGCTATCACCTCTGGGGGCGCTGTGTGCATGTGATTATATATTATACCGTTATCACCTCCGGGGGGTCGCTGTGTGCATTTGATTATATATTATACCGCTATCACCTCTGGAGGGCGCTGTGTGCATGTGATTATATATTATACCGTTATCACCTCTGGGGGTCGCTGTGTGCATGTGATTATATATTATACCGTTATCACCTCTGGGGGGTGCTGTGTGCATGTGATTATATATTATACCGCTATCACTTCTGGGGGTCACTGTGTGCATGTGATTATATATTATACCGTTATCACCTCTGGGGGGCGCTGTGTGCATGTGATTATATATTATACCGTTATCACCTCTGGGGGTCGCTGTGTGCATGTGATTATATATTATACCGCTATCACCTCTGGGGGTCGCTGTGTGCATGTGATTATATATTATACCGCTATCACCTCTGGGGGTCGCTGTGTGCATGTGATTATATATTATACCGTTATCACCTCTGGGGGGAGCTGTGTGCATGTGATTATATATTATACCGCTATCACCTCTGGGGGTCGCTGTGTGCATGTGATTATATATTATACCGTTATCACCTCTGGGGGGCGCTGTGTACATGTGATTATATATTATACCGTTATCACCTCCGGGGGCGCTGTGTGCATGTGATTATTTATTATACCGTTATCACCTCTGGGGGTCACTGTGTGCATGTGATTATATATTATACCGCTATCACCTCTGGGGGGCGCTGTGTGCATGTGATTATATATTATACCGCTATCACCTCTGGGGGTCACTGTGTGCATGTGATTATATATTATACCGTTATCACCTCCGGGGGCGCTGTGTACATGTGATTATATATTATACCGTTATCACCTCTGGGGGGCTCTGTGTACATGTGATTATATATTATACCGTTATCACTTCTGGGGGTCGCTGTGTGCATGTGATTATATATTATACCGTTATCACCTCTGGGGGTCGCTGTGTGCATGTGATTATATATTATACCGTTATCACCTCTGGGGTCGCTGTGTGCATGTGATTATATATTATACCGTTATCACCTCTGGGGGGCGCTGTGTGCATGTGATTATATATTATACCGTTATCACCTCTGGGGCGCTGTGTGCATGTGATTATATATTATACCGTTATCACCTCCGGGGGCGCTGTGTACATGTGATTATATATTATACCGTTATCACCTCTGGGGGTCGCTGTGTGCATGTGATTATATATTATACCGCTATCACCTCCGGGGGCGCTGTGTACATGTGATTATATATTATACCGTTATCACTTCTGGGGGTCGCTGTGTACCTGTGATTATATATTATACCGCTATCACCTCCGGGGGCGCTGTGTACATGTGATTATATATTATACCGCTATCACCTCTGGGGAGCGCTGTGTGCATGTGATTATATATTATACCGTTATCACCTCTGGGGCGCTGTGTGCATGTGATTATATATTATACCGTTATCACCTCTGGGGGGCGCTGTGTACATGTGATTATATATTATACCGCTATCACCTCTGGGGGGCGCTGTGTACATGTGATTATATATTATAACGCTATCACCTCTGGGGGGCGCTGTGTGCATGTGATTATATATTATACCGTTATCACCTCTGGGGGCGCTGTGTGCATGTGATTATATATTATACCGTTATCACCTCTGGGGGCGCTGTGTGCATGTGATTATATATTATACCGTTATCACCTCTGGGGGTCGCTGTGTGCATGTGATTATATATTATACCGCTATCACCTCTGGGGGGCTCTGTGTACATGTGATTACATATTATACCGTTATCACCTCTGGGGGTCGCTGTGTGCATGTGATTATATATTATACCGCTATCACCTCCGGGGGCACTGTGTGCATGTGATTATATATTATACCGCTATCACCTCCGGGGGCACTGTGTGCATGTGATTATATATTATACCGTTATCACCTCCGGGGGGCGCTGTGTACATGTGATTATATATTATACCGTTATCACCTCTGGGGGCGCTGTGTGCATGTGATTATATATTATACCGCTATCACCTCCGGGGGGCGCTGTGTGTATGTGTTTATATATTATACCGTTATCACCTCCGGGGGCGCTGGGTGCATGTGATTATATATTATACCGTTATCACCTCTGGGGGCGCTGTGTGCATGTGATTATATATTATACCGCTATCACCTCCGGGGGGCGCTGTGTGTATGTGTTTATATATTATACCGTTATCACCTCCGGGGGCGCTGGGTGCATGTGATTATATATTATACCGCTATCACCTCTGGGGGCGCTGTGTGCATGTGATTATATATTATACCGTTATCACCTCCGGGGGCGCTGGGTGCATATGACTGGTGAGGTCAGGAGGTTCTGTGATGTCATACATGTTCTCTCCAGCAGAGGGCAGTTCTGTGTACAGTCGTAGCCAAAATTTTGAGAATGACACAAATATTAGTTTTCACAGAGTTTGCTGCTAAACTGCTTTTAGATCTTTGTTTCCGTTGTTTCTGTGATGTAGTGACATATAATTACTCGCACTTCATACGTTTCAGAGGCTTTTATCGACAATTCCATGACATTTCTGCAGAGTCAGTATTTGCAGTGTTGGCCCTTCTTTTTCAGGACCTCTGCACTCCGCCTGCGCATGCTCTCAATCACCTTCTGGGCCAATTCCTGACTGATAGCGACCCATTCTTCATAATCACTTCTTGGAGTTTGTCAGAATTAGTGTTTTTTGTTTGTCCACCCGCCTCTTGAGGATTGACCACAAGTTCTCAATGGGATTAAGATCTGGGTAGTTTCCAGGCCATGGACCCAAAATGTCCACGTTTTGGTCCCCGAGCCACTTATTTATCACTTTTGCCTTATGGCACGTGCTCCATCGTGCTGGAAAATGCATTGTTCTTCCCAAACAGTTGTTGGATTGTTGGAAGAAGTTGCTGTTGGAGGGGGTTTTGGTTCCATTCTTTATTCATGGCTGTGTTTTTGGGTAACATTGTGAGTGAGCCCACTCCCTTGGATGAGAAGCACCCCCCCACATGAATGGTCTCAGGATGCTTTACTGTTGGCATGACACAGGACTGATGGGAGCGCTCACCTTTTCTTCTCCGGACAAGCCTTTTTCCAGATGCCCCAAACAATCGGAAAGAGGCTTCATCGGAGAATATGACTTTTCCCCGCCCTCAGCCGTCCATTCACCAGACTTTCTGCAGAAGATCAATCTGTCCCTGGTGGTTTTTTTGGAGAGAAGTGGCTTCTTTGCTGTCCTTCTTGACACCAGGCCATCTTCCAAAAGTCTTCTCCTCACTGTGCGTGCAGATGCGCTCACACCTGCCTGCTGCCATTCCTGAGCAAGCTCTGCACTGGTGGCACTCCGATCCCGCAGCTGAATCCTCTTTAGGAGACGATCCTGGCACTTGCTGGACTTTCTTGGACGCCCTGAAGTCTTCTTAACAAGAATTGAACCTCTTTCCTTGAAGTTCTTGATGATCCTATAAATTGTTGATTGAGGTGCAATCTTAGTAGCCACAATATCCTTGCCTGTGAAGCCATTTTTATACAACGTAGTGATGGCTGCACGCGTTTCTTTGCAGGTCACCATGGTTAACAATGGAAGAACAATAATTTCAAGCATCACCCTCCTTTTAACATGTCAAGTCTGCCATTGTAACCCAATCAGCCTGACATAATGATGTCCAGCCTTGTGCTCGTCAACCTTCTCACCTGAGTTAACAAGACTGTGACGGACTGAACCATCACTGGGGCTGCTGGAGAAGACTGAGGGCTAGCCTCCTTCCTACGGACTATGGACCCAGAACCATGGAGACCCCCTCAGACCTCTTGGGGTTACAAGGAACTATGAGCCCTAATTTATGTGTGGACTTTATAGGCCACATCTTTCCTATTTCCCATTGAAGGTGCAGGGGTTGAACCCAGCTATACATGAAGGGTTAACTCTGCACTGAGGCTCCCAGGAAAGGTGTTGGTTCATTTGTCCCTTTGTTCTGTTGGGCTAGTGATGGGATTAAGTAGCTGACTCCGGGGTAGAGGAGGAGATCACCCCACAATACACTCAGGAGATAATCCCATCACATGTGTCTCCTCTCTTCCTATTCTTTCATTAAGACACTGGGGGGGGGGGGGGGGTCTGTTTGATTGCATTATAATGTTAGACCACCTGAACTGTATATGTATATTATGTTAGTCCATTGTCTGAGTTAACTGTATCCCAGGCAGAGGGGGTGTGCCCCTGACCTGTGGAATGGTATAAATTGTGAGTGCCGGCTGTCATTAAAGGGTCCTGTTCTGCCCTTCATGAAGTCTGGGCTCATGTTTGGGGGATTGCTATAATCATCATACTCTCCAGAGTATATTCCCTCGCTCTTGTAAAGGGCTGGTCTTGTTCCTGTTTTGCTCTCTGGACTAAGGAGAGGTTCACCCACTAGAAGCTGGAGCCCGGCCTTGGGTCCAGAGTGGGTGAAGAGCGACGAAGACCCCAATCAAGCGGAAGGCGGTTCGTGGGGTCTGTGGTGGTTCTGGTGTCGAGTGCAGAGCTCCAAGTACTTGGCGAGCACTAGGAGCATCGGTCAACGGAGGTACTCAGTCGGGGTGCCAGGCGTTCCGTCACAAAGACGATTACTGAAATGATCTCAGCAGGTCCTTTAATGACAGCAATGAAATGCAGTGAAAAGGTTTTTTTGGGATGAAGTTAATTTTCATGGCAAAGAAGGACAATGCAATTCATCTGATCCCTCTCCATAACATTCTGGAGGAAATGCAAATTGCTATTATAAAAACTTAAGCAGCAACTTTTCCAATTTCCAATATATATGTAATTCTCAAAACTTTCTTGGCCACGACTGTACATTAGATTTTTTTTTTTTCTTTTTGTTATCTTTTTTATTTTATTTCTATAAAGCAGAATTTTCTGAGAGATCATGTGATCTGGCCGGATGAGGATTGTTGGAGCAGAGCTCCGCCTCTTTGTGACTTATGGCAGTTATGGTGGCTGACATATGGCTGGTGATATATTGTAGTGTTAGACATGGAGCTGATTGTCTGATCTACCTTATTTCACTAAGAAGCGCACCGCCCTGGAAGACTACCCCCAACAGGAAGAGAAGTGCCCCTTGAAGTCCACCCCCAACAGGAAGAGCAATGTGTCTGGAAGGCCACCCTCAATAAGAGTAGCATCGCCCGTAAGACCATACCCAATAATAAAAGGCTCCCCCCTGGAAGACCTCTCCCACTGAAAAGATCATGGCCCTTAAATATCAATTTCAATTAGAGAGGAGCACCACCCTGGAAGACCACCCTCAACAAGAAGAGCATTGCCCTATCAGACTACCCCCAGTTAGAAGAAAACCGCCCTAGAATACCACTCCCAACTAGAAGAGCACCCCCTGGAAGTCCACTTTAACTAGAATAGCACCGCCCTAGAATACCACTCCCAACTAGAAGAGCACCCCCTGGAAGTCCACCTCAACTAGAATAGCACCCTCACTTAGATACCACCCTCAACTAGAAGAGCACCGCCCTAGAAGACCACCCCCTACATGAAGAGCACCACCCCTGGAAATCCACCCTCAACAAGAAGAGCACCTCTCTGGAATACCACCCCAACTAGAAGAGCACCGCCCTAGAAGAACACCTTAATTTAGAAGAGCACTATCCTGGAAGACCACCCCCTACATAAAGAGCACCACCCCTGGAAATCCACCCTCAACAAGAAGAGCAGCTCTCTGGAAAACCACCCCCAACTAGAAGAGCATCGCCCTAGAAGAACACCTTCATTTAGAAGAGCACCATCCTGGAAGACCACTCTGTCATGAAATCAGCTCATGATCCCTCAGGCCCTCAGCTCTAGTAATTGTCACCAGCGAAGTCCTTTATTCCCATCAGATGGACGAGCCACATAGTTCCGATCTACAGGAGATGGATCCCAACTCCCAGTATCACTGGGAAATCCAAGAGGAGAGAATGCCGCAGCTTGTTATCACAACCCCTAACATGTAACTATTACCCCCAGTCTGAGATATAAAGAAACACATCCCCCTTCCCTGTCTGTACTATCACTAGCAGGGGCCAGGGTTCACTACCCCCAACATCTGACTACTACCCCCAGTCTCAGAGATATCCCCTTCCCCTGTCTGTACAATCAGTAGCAGAAGTCGGGGTTCCCCCGCAGAAAGGAGTGCTGTGAAGCACGATCAGACCCCTTTAAGTGTAGAGATCCGAAACCTAACATTTCCTGAGGGTCACAGAGGTCATCAGCCTTATCTCTGGTACCAGGGATATGTGAAGACCATCACTACCACCCCCAATATCTAATACAGCACACACTGACTAATAGAGAAAGCACATTGACCAGCTATATACAAGTTCATAGGAACCTGACACAGATCACTGTGACCCCCCCCCCCCCCCCAATTATAATAGCACCCCATGGAAGACCACCCTCAACTAGAAGCAACACGACCCTGGAAGATCACCCCTAACTAAAAGAGCACCACCCTAGAAGACCGCCCCTAAGATGAGCAACACTCTAGAAGACAACCCTTTAAGGGAATCTGTCACCTGCCTATCATCATTTTTTTCTGTCACATTATCTATTGTGGGGAGTCGCTCTGGTAGACAGCGGTGCGGGTGCAGTTTAGAGGCAAAACAAGGAGTCCAGATTGTGCATCAAACAGTGTTTTATTCACACTTGCACACCAGAAATGAAAACAGTCTCTTGGTGACAGTTCACACACAACAGAAATCATGTGGCAAAACCAAAAACAGGCCAACACAGGGTCCAGTCACCTTGGGTGGTTTAAGTGCGGTTCACACCTAGCAGTCGGTTCAGCCGCAGGCGATTCCTCCTTCAGTTTGCAGGGAAACACCACCTTGCTGAGCTCCGTCCTCCAGCACAGAGAATTCCTCAGCCCTGTTAGCAGCTCCAGGATAATCACAGCCTCAGACACAGCTGCTGGCTGTGTTATATACCCAGCCCAAAACTCGGACTGGACCGTGGGGAGCAGCCACCCACCCTACTCTTTAGCTGCTCCCAGTAAGAGCCGGCCCGGATCGGCTTTGCAGCCATGCTATTTAAAAGAGTCAAACAGCACTAGCTGCTGCAGACAAAAACCCGGCTCTCACCTCACCGAGGCCAGCAACCTCGGTGACACGTACCTGCCATCACATATGACACCTTGCACCTTACCACATACCCCCCCCCTTTGTTCAACCCTGAGGGGGTGAACACACGTGAGGCAGTGGACGCGGGACAGGGCATCTGCGTTGCCCTGCAAGCGGCCTGCCCTGTGTTCCACGGAAAACTTGAAATTTTGAAGAGATAGGAACCACCTGGTGACCCGAGCATTCCTCTCCTTGGCCTGACTCATCCATTTGAGGGGAATGGTCGGTCACCAGACGGAACCTCCTCCCTAACAGGTAGTAGCGGAGAGATTCGAGTGCCCACTTGATAGCCAGGCACTCCCTCTCCACTATGCTATACCTGGACTCGGCGGGACTGAGCTTACGGCTCAGGAAGACAACGGGATGTTCTTCCCCGTTGACCTCCTGCGACAGTACCGCACCGAGGCCTACCTCCGAGGCGTCGGTTTGTACGACAAACTCCTTGTTGAAGTCGGGTGTCACCAAAACCGGGGACCCACACAGGGCCGACTTCAACGCGGCGAAAGCCTCCTCCGCCTTCTCACTCCAGCTAACCCTCCCAGACTTTCGCCCCTTCAACAGGTCTGTCAACGGCGCTGCTATTGTGGCAAAGTGGGGCACAAACCTCATGTAGTAACCTACAATCCCCAGGAACGACTTTACCTGCCTGGTGGTGACCGGTCGGGGCCAGTTACGAATGGCCTCTACCTTAGTTACCTGAGGTTTGATGACTCCGCCCAATTACATATCCCAGATATTTTGTCTCCTCTAACCCTATGGAGCACTTCTTTGGGTTAGCGGTCAGTCCGGCTTTCCTCAGGGCATCCACTACCGCCTGCACCTTGGGTAAATGGCTTTCCCAGTCGGTGCTGTGGATGACTACATCATCTAAGTAGGCCGAGGCGTACCGACGATGTGGTCGCAGCACTATGTCCATTAACCTTTGGAAAGTGGCGGGCGCCATGCAGGCCAAAGGGTAACACCTTGTAGTGATACAGGCCCTGCGGGGTAACAAATGCGGTTTTTTCCTTAGCCGACTCCGTTAAGGGTACCTGCCAGTACCCTTTAGTGAGGTCCAGCACAGAAAAATAACGGGCTTGTCCTAAACTTTCAACAAGCTCGTCTACCCGGGGCATGGGATACGCGTCAAACTTGGATACTTCATTTAACTTGCGAAAGTCGTTGCAGAACCGCAGCGTCCCATCCGGCTTGGGTATTAGGACTATGGGACTGGCCCACTCACTTTTCGACTCCTCAATGACATCGAGCTTCAACATTAACTGTACTTCCTCCGCGATGGCCCGTCGCCGAGCCTCGGGTACCCGGTATGGTTTTAACCGGACCTTGGCCTGAGGCTCAGTGACGATGTCATGTTGGATGAGAGACGTGCGGCCAGGGAGGTCCGAGAACACATCCGTGTTCCGACTGATGAACTCCCTGACTTCCTGAACTTGTTTGGAAGACAGGCTGTCTGCAATTTTTACCGTGGTTACTGCTTCACAGGCCTCGAACTGTGGGGCTGGACCCTTTTCACCTAGAAGCCCTGGCCGGGGCTGTGGTCGTCGGCCGTGTCCCTATCTTTCCACGGCTTTAGTAAATTCACGTGGTACACCTGCTCCGGCTTGCGCCGCCTGGCTGGTGTACTTTGTAATTTACTTCCCTACTTTCTCGATCACCTCATAGGGGCCCTGCCACCTAGCTAGGAACTTGCTGTCAAGGGTGGGTACCAGAACCAACACCCGATCTCCCGGCTTGAAGCCCCGTACCCGAGCCTGACGATTGTACACCCTACTCTGGGCTTGTTGCGCTGCCTCCATATGCTCCCGGACCAGCGGCAACACCTTTTCCATCCGTTCCTGCATCTGGGTGACATACTCAATGTCACTTTTGTGGGGGACAGGCTGTTGTTCCCACGCTTCCTTGGCGATATCCAACAGGCCCCGAGGGTGTCTGCCATAAAGCAGTTCGAAGGGCGAGAACCCAGTAGAGGCCTGGGGCTCCTCTCGCACTGCGAACATGAGATAGGGCAGAAGCAGGTCCCAGTCCTTCCCATCTCTAGACACCACCCTCTTTAACATATTTTTTAAAGTTTGGTTAAACCTCTCCACAAGACCGTCTGTTTGCGGATGGTAAACGGACGTCCGTAACTGCTTTATACGCAATAATTTACACAGTTCCCTCATTACTTTGGACATAAAAGGGGTCCCTTGGTCTGTCAGAACCTCTTTTGGCAGGCCCACACGCGAAAACATCTCCATTAACTCTTTGGCAATGAGCTTAGCTGAGGTATGTCGCAGAGGCACCGCCTCCGGATACCGAGTGGCATAGTCGAGAACTACCAGAATGTGTTGGTGGCCCCTGGCAGATTTTGGTACAGGCCCAATTAGATCCATAGCGATTCGCTCAAACGGGACCTCAATAATTGGAAGCGGTACCAGAGGACTACGGAAATGTGGCTGGGGGATAGTTATCTGACAGGTGGGACAGGACTTACAATAATTCTCTACCTCCTTGAACACACTGGGCCAATAAAACCGCTGCAGTATGCGGTCCTGGGTTTTCTGCCACCCCAGGTGTCCCCCAAGAACATGTTGGTGGGCAAGCTCCATGACAAGCCTGCGATACGCTGTGGGCACCACCAACTGTTCAACAGGCTCACCTCGGATTTGGTTCACCCGATACAACATATCCTGAAGGACAATGAATCGCGGAAACATTAATTCAGCCCCAGGTTTCTGGGGTTTACCATCAATTATTATGACACTTTCCCAGGCTCTGGTTAGGGTTTGGTCCCGGTGTTGTGCGGTCCCAAAATTTTCCCGGAGACATTGAGGTCTGCCAACTCAGGTCCCGGTGGCAAGTCCTCCGTGTCTCCCACCATTACACTCAGTGGGGTTGTCTCCCCCTCTATCACAGAAGTGGTGGTCACCCCTACCGCAGGCCCTTCGGACTCGGGCTCCCAGGGCTCTGGCCTCCCACAGGAACCAGGCCACTCTGCTAGGGTTACCCCTGTCTCAGGGCTATTAGTCACTTTCACCTCAGGCCATAGTGACGGAAAACCAGGGAAGTCTCTTCCAATTATTAGTTCATACGGTAGCTTGGCGGAGATCGCCACTTCACAAGTCCATGTGCCGGCCGCCGTGGACAGAGACATTACAGCCGTGGGATAGTCCTTTAAGTCTCCGTGTATGCACACCACCCCAACTTTCCGGCCCGTATACTGGGAGGGCTGTACCAGGGCAGCACTTACCAGGGTTACTAGGCTCCCTGAGTCCAGCAGCGCCACTGCAAGATTATCACCGACTTGCACCTGGCACAGATGACGATTGTCTAGGGTCTCGGGGTGCCGGTCGCACACAGTCTCCGGGCATACATGGAAGCCCGGTACCCATAATTGGTCTCCATGGGTTCTCCCCACTGTGGACAGTCGGCCCTCACATGGCCAGGCTCGTGACACCGCCAGCAGACTATCGGGGCCGGGTCTACAGGGGTACACCCGAGCAGGTTTCTCGGGTACCAGTCGTCGGGACTGGATGGGAGACCTCCGGGGTTTGACCGGCCCCCTCCCAACAACACCTCCTTTCAAGGTTTTGTGGCCTCATAGCGCTCGACCAGGTCGACCATGTCCAAGGCATTAGTGGGTGACACCTGGCCGATCCAGTGCTGCAGGGAGTGCGGCAAGGCCCTCCAGAAGATGTCAGCCAGCAGACGGTCCAGCATAGCAGCCGGACTTAGAACCTCAGGCTGCAGCCACTTTTGCAACCTGTGCAGCAACTCATAGTACTGCGGCCTGGCGGGTTCAGCCGTATTAAAGTTCCACTGGTGGACCCGCTGAGCCCGGACTAACACGTTCACCCCCAGTCTTGCCAGGATCTCACCTTTCACGGTCGGGTAGTCAGCTGCTTGGTCATCTGGGAGGTCAAAAATACTTGCTGGGGTCCAGACGCCAGGAACGGAGCGACGACCTCTGCCCACTGTTCTCGGGGTAATTTCTCCCTCACGGCCACCTTCTCGAACACCGCCAGATAGGTCTCCACGTCATCCGAGGGGTCATCTTAGGGATCGCGGCACGGACAGCTTTCCGGGCATCGTGGGCGCGGTGGGACGCTCCTGCCGCTTGCAACGCCATCACGTGCTGTAGCAGTAGCTGGTTGGTCTCCCGCTGCTGCACGTTAGCCTCTATGAGGGCTTTCACAGCCGCCTCCATTTTGTCGGGGATCACAGGCTGCAACTTTGCCGGCTTAATATAGGACATTCACTTCTGCTCAGCAAAAACAAAGTTCGGCGTTCACGCCAGCCTCACTGCGCATGCCCGCATCCGACACCAAATGTGGGGAGTCGCTCTGGTAGACAGCGGTGCGGGTGCAGTTTAGAGGCAAAACAAGGAGTCCAGATTGTGCATCAAACAGTGTTTTATTCACACTTGCACACCAGAAATGAAAACAGTCTCTTGGTGACAGTTCACACACAACAGAAATCATGTGGCAAAACCAAAAACAGGCCAACACAGGGTCCAGTCACCTTGGGTGGTTTAAGTGCGGTTCACACCTAGCAGTCGGTTCAGCCGCAGGCGATTCCTCCTTCAGGTCGCAGGGCAACACCACCTTGCTGAGCTCCGTCCTCCAGCACAGAGAACTCCCAGCCCTGTTAGCAGCTCCAGGATAATCACACCCAGACACAGCTGATGGCTGTGTTTTATACCCAGCCCAAAACTCGGACTGGACCGTGGGGAGCAGCCACCCACCCTACTCTTTAGCTGCTCCCAGTAAGAGCCGGCCCGGATCGGCTTTGCAGCCATGCTATTTAAAAGAGTCAAACAGCACTAGCTGCTGCAGACAAAAACCCGGCTCTCACCTCACCGAGGCCAGCAACCTCGGTGACACGTACCTGCCATCGCAAATGACACCTTGCACCTTACCACACTATGTGTAATAAAGTACCTTATATCCGGATCTGTTGCCCTCAGTTGGCTTAGAATCGCGCAGGCGCAAGCAATCGACAACCCCGCGCCTGCGCGAGAATTCCGGCGGCCGGCGAGATGAAGATCGGGGTGTTATTGTGGCCTGAAAGCGGAGGTAGCCGGGAGCGGAGCCATTAGCCTCGCCTCTGGGAAGCGGTTTCTGCAGCTGTAGGCGTGCTTGGGGATTCAAATTTAGGCGGGCTGGGCACATTAGGGGGGCGTTACTGGGCTCCTGAGCTGGGAAAAAACGCCCCTCTGGGCACCTTGGACCCTAATTAACATAAAGGAAAATTCGTTTTTTATCAAAATGACAAGTGACAAAGAAAAAAAAAAAAAGATCCGGATATAAGGTACTTTATTGCACATAGATAATGTGACAGAAAAAAATGATGATAGGCAGGTGACAGATTCCCTTTAACAAGAAGAGCACCACCCTGAAAGACCACCCCCAACAAGAAAAGTACAACCTTGGAAGAGCACCACCCTGAAAGACCACCCCCAACAAGAAAAGTACAACCTTGGAAGAGCACCACCCTGAAAGACCACCCCCAACAAGAAAAGTACAACCTTGGAAGAGCACCACCCTGAAAGACCACCCCCAACAAGAAAAGTACAACCTCGGAAGAGCACTACCCTGAAAGACCACCCCCAACAAGAAAAGTACAACCTTGGAAGAGCACCACCCTGAAAGACCACCCCCAACAAGAAAAGTACAACCTTGGAAGAGCACTACCCTGAAAGACCACCCCCAACAAGAAAAGTACAACCTTGGAAGAGCACCACCCTGAAAGACCACCCCCAACAAGAAAAGTACAACCTTGGAAGAGGACTACCCTGAAAGACCACCCCCAACAAGAAAAGTACAACCTTGGAAGAGGACTACCCTGAAAGACCACCCCCAACAAGAAAAGTACAACCTTGGAAGAGCACCACCCTGAAAGAACACCCCTAACAAGAAAAGTACAACCTCGGAAGAGGACTACCCTGAAAGACCACCCCCAACAAGAAAAGTACAACCTTGGAAGAGCACCACCCTGAAAGACCACACCCAACAAGAAAAGTACAACCTTGAAAAAGCACGACCCTGAAAGACTACCCCCAACAAGAAAAGTACAACCTTTGAAGAGCACCACCCTGAAAGAGCACCCCTAACAAGAAAAGTACAACCTCGGAAGAGCACTACCCTGAAAGACCACCCCCAACAAGAAAAGTACAACCTTGGAAGAGCACCACCCTGAAAGACCACACCCAACAAGAAAAGTACAACCTTGAAAAAGCACGACCCTGAAAGACTACCCCCAACAAGAAAAGTAAAACCTTGGAAGAGCACCACCCTGAAAGACCACCCCCAACAAGAAAAGTACAACCTTTGAAGAGCACCACCCTGAAAGACCACCCCCAACAAGAAAAGTACAACCTTTGAAGAGCACCACCCTGAAAGACCACCCCCAACAAGAAAAGTACAACCTTGGAAGAGCACCACCCTGAAAGACCACCCCCAACAAGAAAAGTACAACCTTCGAAGAGCACCACCTTGGAAGACCACCCTCAAGAAGAAGATCACCTCTCTGAAAGACCACCTTTAACAAGAAGAGCACAGCCCTGGAAGACCATCCCCAACTAGAAGAGCATCTTCTTGGAACACCACTCTTAACTAAAAGACCACCGAACTGGAAGACGATCCCCAACTAGAAGAGCATCACCCTGGAAGAGCACCCTTCTAAGAGACCACATCTTAGAAGACCACCGTTAGAATGTTAATTTCCCAGCAGCTTGCACAGATAGCACTGTAGCAGCCGATGATCTGGAGAATTGTGGAGGTGGTGACCCTGGCAGCTGCCACTTTGCTGTGGGCATGCTGCAGTGTCAGGCAGAGGACGCCGCTGTGTAAACGAGACCTTCAGACGGTAAATAAACCAGCATTCATTATTCACCCGCAGCTTCTCAGCGTTTACTCAGCAGTGATCCACCAGAAGGATGTCATCGTACTGCCGAGCCGCCATTACTAGCAGACAGGGCTCTATGTCAAGTGTTCTGTGTCTCATTTTCTATAACTCATGTCTCATGTTCTATGTCTCGTGTCCTGTGTCCTGTGTCTCGTGTTCTGTGTCCTGTGTCTCACGTTCTGTGTCTCATGTTCTTTGTCCCGTGTCTCATGTTCTTTGTCCCGTGTCTCATGTTCTTTGTCCCGTGTCTCATGTTCTGTGGCCTGGGTCTCATGTTCTGTGGCCTGTATCTCTTGTTCTATGGTCTGTGTCTCATGTTATATGGCCTGTGTTTCACATTCTATGTCTCACATTCAGTGTCCTGTGTCTCATGTTCTATGTCTCACATTCAGTGTCCTGTGTCTCACGTTCTATGGCCTGTATCTCTTGTTCTTTGGCCTGTGTCTCATGTTCTGTGGCCTGTGTCTCATGTTCTGTGGCCTGTGTCTCATGTTCTTTGTCCCGTGTCTTATGTTCTTTGTCCCATGTCTCACGTTCTATGTCTCCTGTTCCGTGTCCTGTGTTTCATATTCTGTGGCCTGTGTCTCATGTTCTTTGTCCCGTGTCTTATGCTCTTTGGCATGTGTCTCATGTTCTATGTCCTGTGTCTCATATTCAGTGTTCTGTGTCTCATGTTCTTTGTCCCGTGTCTTATGTTCTTTGGCCTGTGTCTCATGCTCTACGGCCTGTGTCTCTTGTACTTTGTCCCGTGTCTTATGTTCTGTGGCCTGTGTCTCATGTTCTTTGTCCCGTGTATTATGTTCTTTGGCCTGTGTCTCACGCTCTACGGCCTGTGTCTCATGTTCTTTGTCCCTTGTCCTATGTTCTTTGGCCCGTGTCTCATGTTCTATGTTCTGTGTATCATATTCAGTGTCTCGTGTCTTGTGTTCTTTGTCCTGTGTCTTATGTTCTGTGGCCTGTGTCTCATGTTCTTTATCCTGTGTCTTATGTTCTTTAGCCTATTTCTCACATTCTATGGTCTGTGTCTCATGTTCTGTGGCCTGTGTCTCATGTTCTTTGTCCCGTGTTTTATGTTTTTTGTCCCATGTCTCATGTTTTTTGTCTCATATTCAGTGTCCTGTGTCTCATGTTCTTTGTCCCGTGTCTCATGTTCTTTGTCCCGAGTCTTATGTTCTTTGGCCTGTGTCTCGTGTTTTGTGGCCTGTGTCTCATATGTGGCCTGTGTCTTATGTTCTTTGTCCCGTGTCTTATGTTTTTTGTCCTGTGTCTTATGTTCTTTGTCCCGTGTCTTATGTTTTTTGTCCTGTGTCTTATGTTCTTTGGCCTGTGATTGGGACCTTGTGTCTGTACCATGCGACTATGATCGGGGCCTTGTGTCTGTACCATGCGACTATGATCGGGGCCTTGTGTCTGTACCATGTGACTATGATCGGGGTCTTGTGTCTGTACCATGTGACTATGATCGGGGCCTTGTGTCTGTACCATGTGACTATGATAGGGCCTTGTGTCTGTACCATGTGACTATGATCGGGGCCTTGTGTCTGTACCATGTGACTATGATCGGGGTCTTGTGTCTGTACCATGTGGCTGTGATCGGGGCCTTGTGTCTGTACCATGTGACTATGATCGGGGCCTTGTGTCTGTACCATGTGACTATGATCGGGGCCTTGTGTCTGTACCATGTGACTATGATCGGGGTCTTGTGTCTGTACCATGTGGCTGTGATCAGGGCCTTGTGTCTGTACCATGTGACTATGATCGGGGCCTTGTGTCTGTACCATGTGACTATGATCGGGGCCTTGTGTCTGTACCATGTGACTGTGATCAGGGCCTTGTGTCTGTACCATGTGGCTGTGATCAGGGCCTTGTGTCTGTACCATGTGACTATGATCGGGGCCTTGTGTCTGTACCATGTGACTATGATCGGGGCCTTGTGTCTGTACCATGTGACTGTGATCAGGGCCTTGTGTCTGTACCATGTGGCTGTGATCAGGGCCTTGTGTCTGTGCCATGTGACTATGATCGGGGCCTTGTGTCTGTACCATGTGACTATGATAGGGGCCTTGTGTCTGTACCATGTGACTATGATCGGGTCCTTGTGTCTGTACCATGTGACTATGATCAGGGCCTTGTGTCTGTACTATGTGACTATGATCGGGGTCTTGTGTCTGTACCATGTGACTGTGATCGGGGCCCTGTGTCTGTACCATATGACTATAATAAATAGCAGCACTCTGCAGACCACATGGTCAGTTGTAGGAGACTGAAGAAAGAGCTGCGGAGCTGCTGCTGCTGCACAAAGCCAGCAATAATCCTGGAAGAAACCAGCTAGAACGTGGAGGGTTCCACACTGAATTGTACAGATAGAGCCAAAGGGCATCTGAGCACAGAGAAGTCAGGCCCATGTAATATGTCTGTGACCAAGACCAGCCAGTCTGTAAGCTGTGTGAAGTACAGCGCGTCATGTGAAATACATACCATGACCGATGGGGACTGTGCAGATTGTGTGGTGTCTTCACTGCTGCTGCGCTGAGGAGTCCAGAGCCAGAGGGTCATAGCCCAGACGCCGAGTGCATACGGGTCAAGGAGAGGGTGAGCTGTTGCCTCTTAAAGGGACAGTTTTATATTTGACTGTTTCTATTTAAAGCACTCCTGCCAACTCTCTCACTAAGTGTGGTGGCCCATAGTCCAGTAAGAGAGGACACATCTACCGGGGGCCACAGAAGCTTCCAGCACCCCTAGATTTGGGTGGGATCTGTCAGTAAATGGGAGTAGCTTGTAAAAGGGGTGTGTCTAGCCACCACTCTGACAAAAGTATATTTCTGTACAGTCTGACCCCTTAGGCCTAGTTCGCATCTCTGTTTGGAGATCCAGCATGCTGTTCCGGCACATGATTTGTGCCAGAACAGCCTGCCGGATCTCCGAACAGAAATGTGAATGGGGCCTTATATGAAGCACCAACATTAATAAATCTAGCTAGCTCAGCCTTCTGTTCTGCAGTGTGACATGGTTGACTACAGTTCGAGGATCCTGTCCTGAGAGGCCGTTACAATGTATCAGTGCAGTAATTCTGAAGCCCAGACCTGCAGAGAGGTTGTCACAATGTATCAGTGCGGCCATTCCCAGGAGCACATGCACACACATCTTCCCCGTCTATGTAGTACAGTCACCATTTACACGTATATCACCCAGGTAACCAGCAGTGCTCTGCACTGAGGAGTCTCCCGGCCGCTCCGAACTCTTGCTCCGATTAATTGCAGCCAGGCTACTCATTATTAATCTCTGGTTCTCCGCAATATATACTCCAGTCATATCCAGAGCTGCAATCACTAGTCTTCTGTTACATTGTGTCTTTTACTCCAGTCATATCCAGAGCTGCAATCACTAGTCTCCTGTTACATTGTGTCTTTCACTCCAGTCACATCCAGAGCTGCAATCACTAGTCTCCTGTTACATTGTGTCTTATACTCCAGTCACATCCAGAGCTGCAATCACTAGTCTCCTGTTACATTGTGTCTTATACTCCAGTCATTTCCAGAGCTGCAATCACTAGTCTCCTGTTGCAGTGTGTCTTATACTCCAGTCACATCCAGAGCTGCAATCACTAGTCTCCTGTTACATTGTGTCTTATACTCCAGTCATATCCAGAGCTGCAATCACTAGTCTCCTGTTACATTGTGTCTTATACTCCAGTCACATCCAGAGCTGCAATCACTAGTCTCCTGTTACAGTGTGTCTTATACTCCAGTCACATCCAGAGCTGCAATCACTAGTCTCCTGTTACATTGTGTCTTATACTCCAGTCATTTCCAGAGCTGCAATCACTAGTCTCCTGTTGCAGTGTGTCTTATACTCCAGTCACATCCAGAGCTGCAATCACTAGTCTCCTGTTACATTGTGTCTTATACTCCAGTCATATCCAGAGCTGCAATCACTAGTCTCCTGTTACATTGTGTCTTATACTCCAGTCACATCCAGAGCTGCAATCACTAGTCTCCTGTTACATTATGTCTTTTACTCCAGTCACATCCAGAGCTGCAGTCACTATTTTCCAGTTCTCCGTAGCCGAGGTCTGGTGGGTGGGGGAGGGGCGAGGACGCTGCAGTAATTGGTGTGTGTATTTGCCGCTGTCTGACGCTTTCCGTTGTGTCGGTGACAAAAACTGAATGAGAAGCTCCCGGGTGGTGACACCACGTCCTGCCTGAACGATGATTGATCGCCGGCGGCGCTACGAGGCGGATTAACTGCGGCTGCCGCCTGATGGATAGTGACAGTCAGCAAATCATTAGAGCCGCGGACACAAAAGTGAAGACCTCCTCCTCACAATCACAGGGTCCGAATGTCATAAAGGAGACTACAAATGCCCCTCCACCAGCACCTCTTATACCGGAGAGTACGCATCCCCCTCCACCAGCACCTCTTATACCGGAGAGTACGCATCCCCCTCCACCAGCACCTCCTATACCAGAGAGTACACATCCCCCTCCACCAGCACCTCCTATACCGGAGAGTACACATCCCCCTCTACCAGCACCTCCTTTACCGGAGAGTACACATCCCCCTCCACCAGCACCTCTTATACCGGAGAGGACACACACCCCTCCACCAGCACCTCTTATACCGGAGAGTACACATCCCCCTCCACCAGCACCTCTTATACCGGAGAGTACACATCCCCCTTCACCAGCACCTCTTATACCGGAGAGTACACATCCCCCTCCACCAGCACTTCCTATACTGGAGAGTACACATCCCCCTCCACCAGCACCTCTTATATCGGAGAGTACACATCCCCCTCCACCAGCACCTCTTATACCGGAGAGTACGCATCCCCCTCCACCAGCACCTCCTATACCAGAGAGTACACATCCCCTCCACCAGCACCTCCTATACCGAGAGTACACATCCCCATCCACCAGCACCTCTTATACCGGAGAGTACACATCCGCCTCCACCAGCACCTCTTATACCGGAGAGTACACATCCGCCTCCACCAGCACCTCTTATACCGGAGAGTACACATCCGCCTCCACCAGCACCTCTTATACCGGAGAGTACGCATCCCCCTCCACCAGCACCTCTTATACCGGAGAGCACACATCCCCCTCCACCAGCACCTCTTATACCGGAGAGTACGCATCCCCCTCCACCAGCACCTCTTATACCTGAGAGTACACATCCGCCTTCACCAGCACCTCTTATACCGAGAGTACACATCCCCTCAACCAGCACCTCTTATACCGAGAGTACACATCCCCTCCACCAGCACCTCTTATACCGGAGAGTACACATCCGCCTTCACCAGCACCTCTTATACCGGAGAGTACACATCCCCTCAACCAGCACCTCTTATACCGGAGAGTACACATCCCCTCCACCAGCAGCTCTTATACCGAGAGTACACATCCCCTCCACCATCACCTCTTATACCGAGAGTACACATCCCCTCAACCAGCACCTCTTATACCGAGAGTACACATCCCCTCCACCAGCACCTCTTATACCGGAGAGTACACATCCCTCCACCAGCACCTCCTATACCGGAGAGTACACATCCCCTCCACCAGCTCCTCTTATACCGGAGAGTACACATCCCCTCTACCAGCACCTCTTATACCGAGAGTACACATCCCCTCCACCAGCACCTCCTATACCGGAGTACACATCCCCCTTCACCAGCACCTCTTATACCGGAGAGTACACATCCCCTCCACCAGCACCTCTTATACCGAGAGTACACATCCCCTCCACCAGCACCTCTTATACCGGAGAGTACACATCCCCTTCACCAGCACCTCTTATACCGGAGTACACATCCCCTCCACCAGCACCTCTTATACCGGAGAGTACACATCCCCTCCACCAGCTCCTCTTATACCGAGAGTACACATCCCCTCCACCAGCACCTCTTATACCGAGAGTACACATCCCCTCTACCAGCACCTCTTATACCGGAGAGTACACATCCCCTCCACCAGCACCTCCTATACCGGAGAGTACACATCCCCATCCACCAGCACCTCTTATACCGGAGAGTACACATCCCCCTTCACCAGCACCTCCTATACAAGAGAGTACACATCCCCCTCCACCATCACCTCTTATACCGGAGAGTACACATCCCCCTCCACCAGCACCTCTTATACCAGAGAGTACACATCCCCCTCCACCAGCACCTCTTATACCGGAGAGTACACATCCCCTCCACCAGCACCTCTTATACCGAGAGTACACATCCCTCCACCAGCACCTCCTATACCGGAGAGTACACATCCCCTTCACCAGCACCTCCTATACCGGAGAGTACACATCCCCTCCACCAGCACCTCTTATACCGGAGAGTACACATCCCCCTCCACCAGCACCTCTTATACCGAGAGTACACATCCCCCTTCACCAGCACCTCTTATACCGGAGAGTACACATCCCCCTCCACCAGCACCTCTTATACCGGAGAGTACACATCCCCCTTCACCAGCACCTCTTATACTGGAGAGTACACATCCCCCTCCACCAGCACCTCTTATACCGGAGAGTACACATCCGCCTCCACCAGCACCTCTTATACCGGAGAGTACACATCCGCCTCCACCAGCACCTCTTATACCGGAGAGTACACATCCCCTTCCACCAGCACCTCTTATACCGGAGAGTACACATCCCCCTCCACCAGCTCCTCTTATACCGGAGAGTACACATCCCCCTTCACCAGCACCTCTTATACCGGAGAGTACACATCCCCCTCCACCAGCACTTCCTATACTGGAGAGTACACATCCCCCTCCACCAGCACCTCTTATACCGGAGAGTACACATCCCCCTCCACCAGCACCTCTTATACCGGAGAGTACGCATCCCCCTCCACCAGCACCTCCTATACCAGAGAGTACACATCCCCCTCCACCAGCACCTCCTATACCGGAGAGTACACATCCCCATCCACCAGCACCTCTTATACCGGAGAGTACACATCCGCCTCCACCAGCACCTCTTATACCGGAGAGTACACATCCGCCTCCACCAGCACCTCTTATACCGGAGAGTACACATCCGCCTCCACCAGCACCTCTTATACCGGAGAGTACACATCCCCCTCCACCAGCACCTCTTATACCGGAGAGTACGCATCCCCCTCCACCAGCACCTCTTATACCGGAGAGCACACATCCCCCTCCACCAGCACCTCTTATACCGGAGAGTACGCATCCCCCTCCACCAGCACCTCTTATACCTGAGAGTACACATCCGCCTTCACCAGCACCTCTTATACCGGAGAGTACACATCCCCCTCAACCAGCACCTCTTATACCGGAGAGTACACATCCCCTCCACCAGCACCTCTTATACCGGAGAGTACACATCCGCCTTCACCAGCACCTCTTATACCGGAGAGTACACATCCCCCTCAACCAGCACCTCTTATACCGGAGAGTACACATCCCCCTCCACCAGCAGCTCTTATACCGGAGAGTACACATCCCCCTCCACCATCACCTCTTATACCGGAGAGTACACATCCCCCTCAACCAGCACCTCTTATACCGGAGAGTACACATCCCCCTCCACCAGCACCTCTTATACCGGAGAGTACACATCCCCTCCACCAGCACCTCCTATACCGGAGAGTACACATCCCCCTCCACCAGCTCCTCTTATACCGGAGAGTACACATCCCCCTCTACCAGCACCTCTTATACCGGAGAGTACACATCCCCCTCCACCAGCACCTCCTATACCGGAGAGTACACATCCCCCTTCACCAGCACCTCTTATACCGGAGAGTACACATCCCCCTCCACCAGCACCTCTTATACCGGAGAGTACACATCCCCCTCCACCAGCACCTCTTATACCGGAGAGTACACATCCCCCTTCACCAGCACCTCTTATACCGGAGAGTACACATCCCCTCCACCAGCACCTCTTATACCGGAGAGTACACATCCCCCTCCACCAGCTCCTCTTATACCGGAGAGTACACATCCCCTCCACCAGCACCTCTTATACCGAGAGTACACATCCCCTCTACCAGCACCTCTTATACCGGAGAGTACACATCCCTCCACCAGCACCTCCTATACCGGAGAGTACACATCCCCATCCACCAGCACCTCTTATACCGAGAGTACACATCCCCTTCACCAGCACCTCCTATACAAGAGAGTACACATCCCCTCCACCATCACCTCTTATACCGAGAGTACACATCCCCTCCACCAGCACCTCTTATACCAGAGAGTACACATCCCCTCCACCAGCACCTCTTATACCGGAGAGTACACATCCCCTCCACCAGCACCTCTTATACCGAGAGTACACATCCCTCCACCAGCACCTCCTATACCGGAGAGTACACATCCCCTTCACCAGCACCTCCTATACCGGAGAGTACACATCCCCTCCACCAGCACCTCTTATACCGAGAGTACACATCCCCTCCACCAGCACCTCTTATACCGGAGAGTACACATCCCCTTCACCAGCACCTCTTATACCGGAGAGTACACATCCCCTCCACCAGCACCTCTTATACCGGAGAGTACACATCCCCTTCACCAGCATCTCTTATACTGGAGAGTACACATCCCCTCCACCAGCACCTCTTATACCGGAGAGTACACATCCGCCTCCACCAGCACCTCTTATACCGGAGAGTACACATCCGCCTCCACCAGCACCTCTTATACCGAGAGTACACATCCCCTCCACCAGCACCTCTTATACCGAGAGTACACATCCCCTCCACCAGCTCCTCTTATACCGGAGAGTACACATCCGCCTCCACCAGCACCTCTTATACCGGAGAGTACACATCCCCCTCCAACAGCACTTCCTATACTGGAGAGTACACATTCCCCTCCACCAGCACCTCTTATTCCTGAGAGCACACATCCCCCTCCACCAGCACCTCTTATACCGGAGAGTACACATCCCCCTCCACCAGCACCTCTTATACCGAGAGTACACATCCCCTTCACCAGCACCTCTTATACCGGAGAGTACACATCCCCCTCCACCAGCACCTCTTATACCGGAGAGTACACATCCCCCTCCACCAGCTCCTCTTATACCGGAGAGTACACATCCCCCTCCACCAGCACCTCTTATACCGGAGAGTACACATCCCCCTCTACCAGCACCTCTTATACCGGAGAGTACACATCCCCTCCACCAGCACCTCCTATACCGGAGAGTACACATCCCCCTCCACCAGCACCTCTTATACCGGAGAGTACACATCCCCTCCACCAGCACCTCTTATGCCGAGAGTACACATCCCCTTCACCAGCACCTCTTATACCGAGAGTACACATCCCCTCCACCAGCACCTCTTATACCGAGAGTACACATCCCCTTCACCAGCACCTCTTATACCGGAGAGTACACATCCCCCTCCACCAGCACCTCTTATACCGGAGAGTACACATCCCCCTCCACCAGCACCTCTTATACCGGAGAGTACACATCCCATCCACCAGCACCTCTTATACCGGAGAGTACACATCCGCCTCCACCAGCACCTCTTATACCGGAGAGTACACATCCCCCTCCAACAGCACTTCCTATACTGGAGAGTACACATCCCCCTCCACCAGCACCTCTTATACCTGAGAGCACACATCCCCCTCCACCAGCACCTCTTATACCGGAGAGTACACATCCCCCTCCACCAGCACCTCTTATACCGGAGAGTACACATCCCCCTTCACCAGCACCTCTTATACCTGAGAGCACACATCCCCCTCCACCAGCACCTCTTATACCGGAGAGTACACATCCCCCTCCAGCAGCACCTCTTATACCGGAGAGTACGCATCCCCCTCCACCAGCACCTCTTATACCGGAGAGTACACATCCCCCTCCACCAGCACCTCTTATACCGAGAGTACGCATCCCCCTCCACCAGCACCTCTTATACCGGAGAGTACACATCCCCCTTCACCAGCACCTCCTATACTGGAGAGTACACATCCCCCTCCACCAGCACCTCTTACACCGGAGAGGACACCCCCCTCCACCAGCACCTCTTATACCGGAGAGTACACATCCCCATCCACCAGCACCTCTTATACCGGAGAGTACACATCCCCCTCCACCAGCACCTCTTATACCGGAGAGTACACATCCCCCTCCACCAGCACCTCCTATACCGGAGAGTACACATCCCCCTCCACCAGCACCTCTTATATCGGAGAGTACACATCCCCTCCACCAGCACCTCTTATACCGGAGAGTACACATCCCCCTCCACCAGTACCTCTTATACCGGAGAGTACACATCCCCCTCCACCAGTACCTCTTATAACGGAGAGTACACATCCCCCTCCACCAGCACCTCCTATACCGGAGAGTACACATCCCCCTCCACCAGCACCTCTTACACCGGAGAGGACACCCCCCTCCACCAGCACCTCTTATACCGGAGAGTACACATCCCCCTCCAGCAGCACCTCTTATACCGGAGAGTACACATCCCCCTCCACCAGCACCTCTTATCTCTGAGACTGGGGGTAGTAGTCAGATATTGGGGGTAGTGAACCCTGGCCCCTGCTAGTGATAGTACAGACAGGAGAGGCGGATATGTTTCAGTATATCTCTGAGACTGGGGTAGTAGTTACATGTTGGGGGTAGTGAGCACAAGCTGCGGCGTTCTTTCCTCCTGGATCCATCTCCTGTAGATCTGATCTGTGTGGCTCGTCCATCTGATCGGAATGAAGGATCTCACTGGTTACTCCTCCCATTGCTCGGCGCCTCGCTTTTCTCGGTCACAAGACGATTTCATTTCAGTAGTTGACATAAATGATGAGAGTACATGCCAAGGAAGATGAGAGTAGTTTATATGAATGATGAGAGTACATGGCAAGGAAGATGAGAGTAGTTAACATGGATGATGAGAGTACATGCCAAGGAAGATGAGAGTAGTTGACATGGATGATGAGAGTACATGACAAGGAATGTGAGAGTAGTTGACATGAATGATGAGAGTACATGCCAAGGAAGATGAGAGTAGTTGACATGGATGACGAGAGTACATGCCAAGGAAGATGAGAGTAGTTGATATGAATGATGAGAGTACATGCCAAGGAAGATGAGAGTAGTTAATATGAATGATGAGAGTACATGCTAAGGAAGATGAGAGTAGTTGACATGAATGATGAGAGTACATGGCAAGGAAGATGAGAGTAGTATACATGGATGATGAGAGTACATGACAAGGAATTTGAGTGTAGTTGACATGGATAATGAGAGTACATGCCAAGGAAGATGAGAGTAGTTGACATGGATGATGAGAGTACATGACATTAATAATGAGCCTATGATGAGGATAATGGGAGTCCCTGACAGACATGGATGAGGGGGGTGATTGGACATTGTCTTGCTGTCTGGGATCTGTTAATCAGCGGTGATTTATGCTGCTGCCGCTTCTCCTCACTAATCACCTCGTCCGGCGCCCAGGAGCATCCATTATTTATCAGCCTACAGGAGTCAAGTTCAAAACCAAACTTTTCCTGTCGGAGGAATATTAATTATCAATCATCACATCAAGCGGCTCATGAGGATTTAACTGTTTCCAGGAAAGTCTCCAGATCAATCTCGTCACATTTCACAGAGGATGTGGTGCCTGTAGTGCCCTGGAGCAGGGGGCACTGTGAAGTCTGGACATTTGCTCCTGTTTCCCCAATGCAAAGTCATCAACTCTTTACTTTATTTCTCTTTAAATGGTTAACTTGCACGGTTTATTACTGTGTAACTGCATTTTATATGTATGTTGTGATATATATCCTGTATTTGCACAGCAACATGGAAAGAGTTCAAGAATACTGAGAGACTTTGGGGACTTTCTAGCTAATAATAAGAATCTGGCAATTTCCACAGTTACCATAAGGTTTAAAGAAAACCATGTTTTGGAAGGAAAAAGCCACACGTTGTTTACCACCAAAACCAGACAGACTGACCTTGTGACTGTCTGGTTTAACTCTGTTGTTACGTCTGGCAACTAGTTGTTTTTCTGGAAAAACTGCTGTGTCATTGCCATTGAGTATCACTGAAGCTCTAATGTAAGTCTATGAGAGCTGGAAAGTGTAACATTGTATCTGTTTGTGCTGAGTTTCTCCACTCCACCCCTCCCACAGAAGGTTCTAGTTCAGCTACAAACTATATATAAGGAGAGCAGTCAGAGCCCCGAGTGTGCTGCAGTTAGGAATCAGTGCTTGGAAGAGGAGACTCTGCCAGACTACTGAGTGATCAGAAGAAGGAGCTGAGATGGGGATACTCTGCCATAGACCCTGGATCACCAGCCTTCTGAGAGAGAGGGACAGCTAGCTCAGACCTTTCCTCAGCAGAGATCCTTCTTCTGCCAGGGAGGAGACTGGAGAAGCCAGCCCTATGCCTCGTCTGAGGGAGGAGACTGGAGAAGCCGGCCCTATGCCTCGTCTGAGGGAGGAGACTGGAGAAGCCGGCCCTATGCCATATCTTAGGGAGGAGACTGGAGAAGCCAGCCCTATGCGTCACCTCAGGGAGGAAACTGGTGAAGTCTGCCCTATGCCTCGCCTCAGGGAGGAGACTGGAGAAGTCTGCCCTATGCCTCGCCTCAGGGAGGAGACTGTAGAAGTCTGCCCTACGCCTCATCTCAGGGAGGAGACTGGAGAAGCCAGCCCTATGCCATATCTCAGGGAGGAGACTGGAGAAGCCGGCCCTATGCCTCGCCTCAGGGAGGAGACTGGAGAAGCCGGCCCTATGCCTCGTCTCAGGTAGGAGACTGGAGAAGTCTGCCCTATGCCTCATCTCAGGGAGGAGACTGGAGAAGTCTGCCCTATGCCTCGCCTCAGGGAGGAGACTGGAGAAGTCCACCCTATGCTTCGCATCAGGGAGGAGGCTGGAGAAGCCGGCCCTATGCCTCGTCTGTATTGTTTTGTACCTGAATTCCTCCAGTAAAGAAGCCCCCTGGTTACTGCAGACCCTGACTGTCTGGACTGATTTCCCATTGGGGTGCAGCATACCTCACCATCCCTTAGGGAGAGCAGCAACACGTGGTGACACCTCAACGTGTTTGGGTGGATCCAGAGTAGCATTGGGGCCACCCCAAACCCAGTCACTTTAATTTGGCATCACAAAGGATCTGGTCCAGCACCAGTGGATCAAAGACAGACAGTGGTGACTACAGGAACGCCCCAGCTGCCCGTATCTTAGTGGAACTAGCAACATATAAGCATCTGTACTGTAAGTGTTACCCTTGTGGGGTCTGCAACAAGCAAGTGACTGTGCTAGTGAGACTGTGTCCTGCTTTACTACTACATCCTGCATCACTACTGTATCCGGCATTACTACTGTATCCTGCTTTACTACTACATCCTGCATCACTACTGTATCCAGCATCCAGGGTCTATGGCAGAGTATCCCCATCTCAGCTCCTTCTTCTGATCACTCAGTCGTCTGGCAGAGTCTCCTCTTCTAAGCACTGATTCCTAACTGCAGCACACTAGGGGCTCTGACTGATCTCCTTATATATAGTTTGTTGGGAGCAGGGTGTATGCCGTCGGAGTTGTCCTTTTCCCAGCGAGAGGCTGTGCTGCGGAGTATTCCTGATATCCCATCGCTGGATCCTTGTAGAGAAGGAGAAGACAATTGAGTTAATTGAGGTATCAGCCTAATTATTTCCAAGTGAACAATATACTTTTTAACACATTTCTGGCACTGCAAAACTATACATTTAACAAACACAATGGGCATTGCCTGTGTCGCAATCAACAAACACAACGGACACTGTCTGTGACGCAATCAACAAACACAATGGGCATTGTCTGTGACGCAATCAACAAACACAATGGACATTGTCTGTGACGCAATCAACAAACACAATGGGCATTGTCTGTGACACAATCGACAAACACAATGGGCATTGTCTGTGACGCAATCAAGAAACACAATGGGCATTGTCTGTGATGCAAACAACAAACACAAGGGGCATTGTCTGTGACACAATTAACAAACACAATGGACATTGTCTGTGACGCAATCAACAAACACAATGGGCATTGTCTGTGACGCAATCGACAAACACAATGGGCATTGTCTGTGACGCAATCAACAAACACAATGGGCATTGTCTGTGACGCAATCGACAAACACAATGGGCATTGTCTGTGACGCAATCAACAAACACAATGGGCATTGTCTGTGACGCAATCAACAAACACAATGGGCATTGTCTGTGATGCAAACAACAAACACAAGGGCATTGTCTGTGATGCAAACAACAAACACAAGGGCATTGTCTGTGATGCAATCAACAAAATAAAAGTAATGAATCCAGGGGGTTTATACTAGGTTACAGTCTGTGGCCCAGGCAATAACAGGGGTTCTGTATGGCTCCCCTTTTGTGGAACACCCCGGCAGACTCGTTTTGATCCTTTTCGGGTCAGCTTGGGGATGCCTGGGCCGCTGCTAGAGCATAAGTTCACTTGATGGAAAAGTTGTAAGGTTGGAGGGCCAAGCTCCATCGCAAGAGCCGGCCGCTGTCCCCTGCAACTCAGTTCAGCCAGACAAGAGGATTGTGGTCGGTGATCAGAGTACGGTAAATTCCTGGTGATATAAATAAGGGCTTAATTTCTTTAGAGCCCAAACCAGGGCCAGGCATTCTTTATCCACTGCCACGTAGGTCACCTCCCTGGGTAACAATTTCTGGCTAATGTCCACGACAGGGTGCTCCCCTCCATCCTCTCCGACCTGGCTCAGAACTGCCCCCAGTCCGTACATGGAAGCGTCTGTATGAACAACAAAGCGCTTGTTAGGGATTGGGGCAGATAACAAAGGAGCGTTGATCAGAGCGTTCTTTAGGGCTTGGAAGGCTATTTCACAGGAGGGAGACCACAGGACCAGTCTGGGTAGATTCTTTTTGGTTAAGTCTGTCAGGGGTTTAGCAGTAGTGCTGTAGTGGGGTACGAATTTTCTTTAGTACCCCTCTGTCCCTAAGAAGGCCAGTAATTGAGTCTTGGTGCGGGGTGTAGGCCAATTGGCTACTGCCTCGACCTTGGCCGGTTTGGGTAACTGCTTCCCACACCCTACCCGGTGTCCCAAGTACTGGACTTCGGCCATGCCAAGGTGGCATTTTTCAGGGTCAGGCCTGCGGCCCGAATCTGATTCAATACGGCCTCTACGTGCTTTAGATGTTCCCCTCATGACTCACTATAGATGACGCACTAGATGTATTAGATATCGGGGGATGTATTAGATATCGGGGGATGTATTAGATATCGGGGGATGTATTAGATATCGGGGATGTATTAGATATCGGGGGATGTATTAGATATCGGGGGAGGTATTAGATATCGGGGGATCTATTAGATATCGGGGGAGGTATTAGATGTCGGGGGAGGTATTAGATATCGGGGATGTATTAGATATCGGAGGAGGTATTAGATATCGGGGGATGTATTAGATATCGGGGGATGTATTAGATATCGGGGGATGTATTAGATATCGGGGGATGTATTAGATATCGGGGGATGTATTAGATATCGGGGATGTATTAGATGTCGGGGGAGGTATTAGATATCGGGGGATGTATTAGATATCGGAGGATGTATTAGATATCGGGGATGTATTAGATATCGGGGGATGTATTAGATATCGGGGGATGTATTAGATATCGGGGGATGTATTAGATATCGGGGATGAATTAGATATCGGAGGATGTATTAGATATCGGGGGATGTATTAGATATCGGGGGATGTATTAGATATCGGGGGAGGTATTAGATATCGGGGATGTATTAGATATCGGGGGATGTATTAGATATCGGGGGTTGTATTAGATATCGGGGGAGGTATAAGATATCGGGGGATATATTAGATATCGGGGATGTATTAGATATCGGGGATGTATTAGATATCGGGGGATGTATTAGATATCGGGGGAGGTATTAGATATCGGGGGTTGTATTAGATATCGGGGGATATATTAGATATCGGGGATGTATTAGATATCGGGGGTTGTATTAGAAATCGGGGATGTATTAGATATCGGGGATGTATTAGATATAATATAATCTACATGGAAATAGCTCGCTCACAACTAATCACGGCAGGTGCTCAAGTCTAATTTGATTCACCCTTCAAAATAAAATTGAAGAATGATTTTTGGAAGACGCTCTCATTCATAAGTCAAGCACATGGAAGGTTCTATCTTTTAATCGTATTTATTAAAACAACTCAGCAAGGTATTCATAAAAACAAAACACAGCCAAATACACAGGGCACTGGCCGATCTTGAAAACTGTGGATGACACTGTTATGGGGGATCTGTGGGTGACACTGTTATGGGGGATCTGTGGATGACACTGTTATGGGGGATCTGTGGATGGCACTGTTATGGGGGATCTGTGGATGACACTGTTACGGTGGATCTGTGGATGACACTGTTATGGGGGATATGTGGATGACACACTGTTATGGGGGATCTGTGGATGACACTGTTACGGTGGATCTGTGGATGTCACTGTTATGGGGTTCTGTGGATGTCACTGTTATGGGGGATCTGTGGATGTCACTGTTATGGGGATCTGTGGATGTCACTGTTATGGGGGATCTGTGGATGGCACAGTTATGGGGGATCTGTGGATGTCACTGTTATGGGGATCTGTGGATGACACTGTTATGGGGGATCTGCAGATGTCACTGTTATGGGGATCTGTGGATGTCACTGTTATGGGGGATCTGTGGATGGCACTGTTATGGGGGATCTGTGGATGTCACTGTTATGGGGATCTGTGGATGACACTGTTATGGGGGATCTGTGGATGACACTGTTATGGAGGATCTGTGGATGGCACTGTTATGGAGGATCTGTGGATGACACTGTTATGGGGGATCTGTGGATGACACTGTTATGGGGGATCTGTGGATGACACTGTTATGGGGGATCTGTGGATGACACTGTTATGGGGGATCTGTGGATGACACAGTTATGGGGGATCTGTGGATGACACTGTTATGGGGGATCTGTGGATGTCACTGTTATGGGGGCGCTGTGGATGGCACTGTTATGGGGGCACTGTGGATGTCACTGTTATGGGGGATCTGTGGATGTCACTGTTATGGGGAGGATCTGTGGATGGCACTGTTATGGGGGATCTGTGGATGACACTGTTACGGTGGATCTGTGGATGTCACTGTTATGGGGTTCTGTGGATGTCACTGTTATGGGGATCTGTGGATGTCACTGTTATGGGGGATCTGTGGATGACACTGTTATGGGGGATCTGTGGATGTCACTGTTATGGGGGATCTGTGGATGTCACTGTTATGGGGGATCTGTGGATGTCACTGTTATGGGGGATCTGTGGATGACACTGTTATGGGGGATCTGTGGATGACACTGTTATGGGGGATCTGTGGATGACACTGTTATGGGGGATCTGTGGATGGCACTGTTATGGGGGATCTGTGGATGATACTGTTATGGATGATCTGTGGATGTCACTGTTATGGGGGATCTGTGGATGTCACTGTTATGGGGATCTGTGGATGTCACTGTTATGGAGGATCTGTGGATGACACTGTTATGGGGGATCTGTGGATGACACTGTTATGGGGGATCTGTGGATGTCACTGTTATGGGGGCGCTGTGGATGGCACTGTTATGGGGGCACTGTGGATGTCACTGTTATGGGGGAACTGTGGATGTTACTGTTATGGGGAGGATCTGTGGATGGCACTGTTATAGGGGAATCGGTGGATGACACTGTTATGGGGGATCTGTGGATGTCACTGTTATGGGGGATCTGTGGATGTCACTGTTATGGGGGATCTGTGGATGACACTGTTATGAGGGATCTGTGGATGTCACTGTTATGGGGATCTGTGGATGTCACTGTTATGGGGGATCTGTGGATGTCACTGTTATGGGGGATCTGTGGATGACACTGTTATGGGGGATCTGTGGATGACACTGTTATGGGGGATCTGTGGATGACACTGTTATGGGGGATCTGTGGATGACACTGTTATGGGGGATCTGTGAAGGACGCTGTTATGGGGGATCTGTGGATGACACTGTTATGGGGGATCTGTGGAGGACACTGTTATGGGGGATCTGTGGATGACACTGTTATGGGGGATCTGTGGATGACACTGTTATGGGGGATCTGTGGATGTCACTGTTATGGGGGATCTGTGGATGACACTGTTATGGGGGATCTGTGGATGACACTGTTATGGGGGATCTGTGGATGACACTGTTATGGGGGATCTGTGGATGACACTGTTATGGGGGATCTGTGGATGACACTGTTATGGGGGATCTGTGGATGACACTGTTATGGGGGATCTGTGGATGACACTGTTATGGGGGCACTGTGGATGTCACTGTTATGGGGGATCTGTGGATGACACTGTTATGGGGATCTGTGGATGACACTGTTATGGGGGATCTGTGGATGACACTGTTATGGGGGATCTGTGGAGGACACTGTTATGGGGGATCTGTGGATGACACTGTTATGGGGGATCTGTGGATGACACTGTTATGGGGGATCTGTGGATGACACTGTTATGGGGGATCTGTGGAGGTCACTGTTATGGGGGATCTGTGGATGACACTGTTATGGGGGATCTGTGGATGACACTGTTATGGGGGATCTGTGGATGACACTGTTATGGGGGATCTGTGGATGGACACTGTTATGGGGGATCTGTGGATGACACTGTTATGGGGGATCTGTGGATGACACTGTTATGGGGGATCTGTGGATGACACTGTTATGGGGGATCTGTGGATGGCACACTGTTATGGGGGATCTGTGGATGACACTGTTATGGGGGATCTGTGGATGACACTGTTATGGGGGATCTGTGGATGGCACTGTTATGGGGATCTGTGGATGACACTGTTATGGGGGATCTGTGGATGACACTGTTATGGGGGATCTGTGGATGTCACTGTTATGGGGGATCTGTGGATGGCACTGTTATGGGGGATCTGTGGATGACACTGTTATGGGGATCTGTGGATGTCACTGTTATGGGGGATCTGTGGATGACACTGTTATGGGGGATCTGTGGATGACACTGTTATGGGGGATCTGTGGATGTCACTGTTATGGGGGATCTGTGGATGACACTGTTATGGGGGATCTGTGGATGACACTGTTATGGGGGATCTGTGGATGTCACTGTTATGGGGGATCTGTGGATGTCACTGTTATGAGGGATCTGTGGATGACACTGTTATGGGGGATCTGTGGATGTCACTGTTATGGGGGATCTGTGGATGACACTGTTATGGGGATCTGTGGATGTCACTGTTATGGGGGATCTGTGGATGACACTGTTATGGGGGATCTGTGGATGACACTGTTATGGGGGATCTGTGGATGACACTGTTATGGGGGATCTGTGGATGACACTGTTATGGGGATCTGTGGATGACACTGTTATGGGGGATCTGTGGATGACACTGTTATGGGGGATCTGTGGATGACACTGTTATGGAGGATCTGTGGATGTCACTGTTATGGGGGATCTGTGGATGTCACTGTTATGGGGATCTGTGGATGTCACTGTTATGGAGGATCTGTGGATGACACTGTTATGGGGGATCTGTGGATGACACTGTTATGGGGGATCTGTGGATGTCACTGTTATGGGGGATCTGTGGATGACACTGTTATGGGGGATCTGTGGATGTCACTGTTATGGGGGATCTGTGGATGTCACTGTTATGGGGAGATCTGTGGATGGCACTGTTATAGGGGATCTGTGGATGACACTGTTATGGGGGATCTGTGGATGTCACTGTTATGGGGGATCTGTGGATGTCACTGTTATGGGGATCTGTGGATGACACTGTTATGAGGGATCTGTGGATGTCACTGTTATGGGGGATCTGTGGATGTCACTGTTATGGGGGATCTGTGGATGTCACTGTTATGGGGGATCTGTGGATGACACTGTTATGGGGGATCTGTGGATGACACTGTTATGGGGGATCTGTGGATGACACTGTTATGGGGGATCTGTGGATGACACTGTTATGGGGGATCTGTGAATGACACTGTTATGGGGGATCTGTGGATGACACTGTTATGGGGGATCTGTGGATGACACTGTTATGGGGGATCTGTGGATGACACTGTTATGGGGGATCTGTGGATGACACTGTTATGGAGGATCTGTGGATGTCACTGTTATGGGGGATCTGTGGATGACACTGTTATGGGGGATCTGTGGATGACACTGTTATGGGGGATCTGTGGATGACACTGTTATGGGGGATCTGTGGATGACACTGTTATGGGGGATCTGTGGATGACACTGTTATGGGGGATCTGTGAAGGACGCTGTTATGGGGGATCTGTGGATGACACTGTTATGGGGGTCTGTGGATGTCACTGTTATGGGGGATCTGTGGATGACACTGTTATGGGGGATCTGTGGATGACACTGTTATGGGGGATCTGTGGAGGTCACTGTTATGGGGATCTGTGGATGACACTGTTATGGGGGATCTGTGGATGACACTGTTATGGGGGATCTGTGGATGACACTGTTATGGGGGATCTGTGGATGATCACTGTTATGGGGGATCTGTGGAGGACACTGTTATGGGGGATCTGTGGATGACACTGTTATGGGGGATCTGTGGATGACACTGTTATGGGGGATCTGTGGATGGCACTGTTATGGGGGATCTGTGGATGACACACTGTTATGAGGGATCTGTGGATGACACTGTTATGGGGGATCTGTGGATGACACTTTTATGGGGGATCTGTGGAGGTCACTGTTGTGGGGGATCTGTGGAGGACACTGTTATGGGGGATCTGTGGATGACACTTTTATGGGGGATCTGTGGATAACACTGTTATGGGGGATCTGTGGATGGCACTGTTATGGGGGATCTGTGGATGACACACTGTTATGGGGGATCTGTGGATGACACTGTTATGGGGATCTGTGGATGTCACTGTTATGGAGGATCTGTGGATGACAGTGTTATGGGGGATCTGTGGATGACACTGTTATGGGGGATCTGTGGATGTCACTGTTATGGGGGCGCTGTGGATGGCACTGTTATGGGGGCACTGTGGATGTCACTGTTATGGGGGAACTGTGGATGTTACTGTTATGGGGAGGATCTGTGGATGGCACTGTTATAGGGGAATCGGTGGATGACACTGTTATGGGGGATCTGTGGATGTCACTGTTATGGGGGATCTGTGGATGTCACTGTTATGGGGGATCTGTGGATGACACTGTTATGAGGGATCTGTGGATGTCACTGTTATGGGGGATCTGTGGATGTCACTGTTATGGGGGATCTGTGGATGTCACTGTTATGGGGGATCTGTGGATGACACTGTTATGGGGGATCTGTGGATGACACTGTTATGAGGGATCTGTGGATGACACTGTTATGGGGGATCTGTGGATGACACTGTTATGGGGGATCTGTGAAGGACGCTGTTATGGGGGATCTGTGGATGACACTGTTATGGGGATCTGTGAATGACACTGTTATGGGGGATCTGTGGATGACACTGTTATGGGGGATCTGTGGATGACACTGTTATGGAGGATCTGTGGATGTCACTGTTATGGGGGATCTGTGGATGACACTGTTATGGGGGATCTGTGGATGACTCTGTTATGGGGGATCTGTGGATGACACTGTTATGGGGGATCTGTGGATGACACTGTTATGGGGGATCTGTGGATGACACTGTTATGGGGGATCTGTGAAGGACGCTGTTATGGGGGATCTGTGGATGACACTGTTATGGGGGCGCTGTGGATGTCACTGTTATGGGGGATCTGTGGATGACACTGTTATGGGGGATCTGTGGATGACACTGTTATGGCGGGCACTGTGGAGGTCACTGTTATGGGGATCTGTGGAGGACACTGTTATGGGGGATCTGTGGATGACACTGTTATGGGGGATCTGTGGATGACACTTTTATGGGGGATCTGTGGAGGTCACTGTTATGGGGGATCTGTGGAGGACACTGTTATGGGGGATCTGTGGATGACACTTTTATGGGGGATCTGTGGATAACACTGTTATGGGGGATCTGTGGATGGCACTGTTATGGGGGATCTGTGGATGACACACTGTTATGGGGGATCTGTGGATGACACTGTTATGGGGGATCTGTGGATGGCACTGTTATGGGGGATCTGTGGATGTCACTGTTATGGGGGATCTGTGGATGTCACTGTTATGGGGGATCTGGGGATGTCACTGTTATGGGGGATCTGCAGATGTCACTGTTATGGGGGATCTGTGGATGGCACTGTTATGGGGGATATGTGGATGTCAGTTTTATGGGGATCTGTGGATGACACTGTTATGGAGGATCTGTGGATGACACTGTTTTCGGGGTCTGTGGGTGACACTGTTATGGGGGATCTGTGGAGGACACTGTTATGGGGGATCTGTGGATGACACTGGTATGGGGGTCTGTGGATGACACTGTTATGGGGGATCTGTGCAGGACACTGTTATGGGGGATCTGTGGATGTCACTGTTATGGGGGATCTGTGGATGTCACTGTTATGGGGGATCTGTGGATGACACTGTTATGGGGGATCTGTGGATGACACTGTTATGGGGGATCTGTGGATGGCACTGTTATGGGGGATCTGTGGATGACACTGTTATGGGGGATCTGTGGATGTCACTGTTATGGGGGATCTGTGGATGACACACTGTTATGGGGGATCTGTGGATGACACACTGTTATGGGGGATCTGTGGAGGACACTGTTATGGGGGATCTGTGGAGGACACTTTTATGGGGGATCTGTGGAGGTCACTGTGATGGGGGATCTGTGGATGGCACTGTTATGGGGGATCTGTGGATGACTATTTTATGGGGGATCTGTGGAGGTCACTGTTATGGGGGATCTGTGGATGGCACTTTTATGGGGGATATGTGGATGTCACTTTTATGGGGATCTGTGGATGACACTGTTATGGGGGTCTGTGGAGGACACTGTTATGGGGGATCTGTGGAGGACACTGTTATGGGGGATCTGTGGAGGACACTGTTATGGGGGATCTGTGGATGACACTGTTATGGGGGTCTGTGGGTGACACTGTTATGGGGGGATCTGTGGAGGTCACTGTTATGGGGGATCTGTGGATGGCACTGTTATGAGGGATCTGTGGATGACACTTTTATGGGGGATCTGTGGAGGTCACTGTTATGGGGGATCTGTGGATGGCACTGTTATGGGGGATATGTGGATGTCACTGTTATGGGGGATCTGTGGATGACACTGTTATGGGGGATCTGTGGATGACACTGTTATGGGGGATCTGTGGAGGACACTGTTATGGGGGATCTGTGGAGGACACTGTTATGGGGGATCTGTGGATGACACTGTTATGGGGGATCTGTGGATGACACTGTTATGGGGGATCTGTGGATGGCACTGTTATGGAGGATCTGTGGATGACACTGTTATGGGGGATCTGTGGATGTCACTGTTATGGGGGATCTGTGGATGTCACTGTTATGGGGGATCTGTGGATGATACTGTTATGGGGGATCTGTGGATGACACTGTTATGGGGGCATCTGTGGATGACACTGTTATGGGGGATCTGTGGATGACACTGTTATGGGGGATCTGTGGATGACACTGTTATGGGGGATCTGTGGATGACACTGTTATGGGGGATCTGTGGATGGCACTGTTATGGGGGATCTGTGGATGACACTGTTATGGGGGATCTGTGGATGTCACTGTTATGGGGGATCTGTGGATGACACACTGTTATGGGGGATCTGTGGATGACACACTGTTATGGGGGATCTGTGGAGGACACTGTTATGGGGGATCTGTGGATGACACTGTTATGGGGGATCTGTGGAGGTCACTGTTATGGGGGATCTGTGGATGGCACTGTTATGGGGGATCTGTGGATGACACTTTTATGGGGGATCTGTGGAGGTCACTGTTATGGGGGATCTGTGGATGGCACTGTTATGGGGGATCTGTGGATGTCACTGTTATGGGGGATCTGTGGATGACACTGTTATGGGGTCTGTGGGTGACACTGTTATGGGGGATCTGTGGAGGACACTGTTATGGGCGATCTGTGGAGGACACTGTTATGCGGGATCTGTGGATGACACTGTTATGGGGGGATCTGTGGGTGACACTGTTATGGGGGGATCTGTGGATGGCACTGTTATGGGGGATCTGTGGATGGCACTGTTATGGGGGATCTGTGGAGGACACTGTTATGGGGGATCTGTGGATGTCACTGTTATGGTGGATCTGTGGATGTCACTGTTATGGGGGATCTGTGGATGCCACTGTTATGGGGGATCTGTGGATGGCACTGTTATGGGGGATCTGTGGATGACACTGTTATGGGGGATCTGTGGATGACACACTGTTATGGGGGATCTGTGGATGACACTGTTATGGGGGATCTGTGGATGGCACTGTTATGGGGGATCTGTGGATGTCACTGTTATGGGGAATCTGTGGATGTCACTGTTATGGGGGATCTGTGGATGACACACTGTTATGGGGGATCTGTGGATGACACACTGTTATGGGGGATCTGTGGAGGACACTGTTATGGGGGATCTGTGGATGACACTTTTATGGGGGATCTGTGGAGGTCACTGTTATGGGGGATCTGTGGATGGCACTGTTATGGGGGATCTGTGGATGACACTTTTATGGGGGATCTGTGGAGGTCACTGTTATGGGGGATCTGTGGATGGCACTTTTATGGGGGATATGTGGATGTCACTTTTATGGGGATCTGTGGATGACACTGTTATGGGGTCTGTGGGTGACACTGTTATGGGGGATCTGTGGAGGACACTGTTATGGGGGATCTGTGGAGGACACTGTTATGGGGGATCTGTGGATGACACTGTTATGGGGGTCTGTGGGTGACACTGTTATGGGGGGATCTGTGGATGGCACTGTTATGGGGGATCTGTGGATGGCACTGTTATGGGGGATCTGTGGAGGACACTGTTATGGGGGATCTGTGGATGTCACTGTTATGGGGGATCTGTGGATGTCTCTGTTATGGGGGATCTGTGGATGATACTGTTATGGGGGATCTGTGGATGACACTGTTATGGGGGCACTGTGGATGACACTGTTATGGGGGATCTGTGGATGACACTGTTATGGGGATCTGTGGATGACACTATTATGGGGGCACTGTGGATGACACTGTTATGGGGGAATCTGTGGATGACACTGTTATGGGGGATCTGTGGATGACACTGTTATGGGGGATCTTTGGATGACACTGTTATGGGGGATCGGTGGATAACACTGTTATGGGGGATCTGTGGATGACACTATTATAGGGGCACTGTGGATGTCACTGTTATGGGGATCTGTGGAGGACACTGTTATGGGGGATCTGTGGATGACACTTTTATGGGGGATCTGTGGATGTCACTGTTATGGGGGATCTGTGGATGACACTGTTATGGGGGATCTGTGGATGACACTGTTATGGGGGATCTGTCGATGTCACTGTTATGGGGGATCTGTCGATGTCACTGTTATGGGGGATCTGTGGATGACACTGTTATGGGGGATCTGTGGATGACACTGTTATGGGGGATCTGTGGATGACACTGTTATGGGGGATCTGTCGATTTCACTGTTATGGGGGATCTGTGGATGACACTGTTATGTGGGATCTGTGGATGACACTGTTATGGTGGATCTGTGGATGACACTGTTATGGGGGATCTTTGGATGACACTGTTATGGGGGATCTATGGATGTCACTGTTATGGGGGGATCTGTGGATGACACTGTTATGGGGGATCTGTGGATGTCACTGTTATGGGGGATCTGTGGATGATACTGTTATGGGGGATCTGTGGATGTCACTGTTATGGGTGATCTATGGATGTCACTGTTATGGGGGGATCTGTGGATGACACTGTTATGGGGGATCTGTGGATGTCACTGTTATGGGGGGATCTGTGGATGACACTGTTATGGGCACAGGGAGATGAGCGCTTCCATTGTTGAAGCGTTCATCTCCATAGTCATCTGTATCGCACATGGGGGGGGGCATGGAGATGCACTTGTTACTGGCACATGGGGGGGGGCATGGAGAGGCACATTTTACTGGTACATGATGGGGGGGGGCCATGAAGAGGCACTTGTTACTGGCACATGGGGGGGGGGCACGTGTTACTGGCACATGGGGGGGCATGGAAAGGCACCTGTTACTGGCACATGATTGGGGAGGAGGCACTTGTTACTGGCATATGATGGGGGGGCCATGGAGAGGCACTTGTTACTGGCACTTGGGAGGCATGGAGAGGCACTTGTTACTGGCACTTGGGAGGCATGGAGAGGCACTTGTTACTGACACATGGGGGGGGGCATGGAGAGGCACTTGTTACTGGCACTTGATTAGGGGGGGCACTTGTTACTGGAACATGATGGGGGCATGGAGAGGCACTTGTTACTGGCACATGGGGGGGCATGGAGAGGCACTTGTTACTGGCACTTGACTTGGGGGGGGGCATGGAGAGGCACTTGAGGGGCACGTAGAGGCACTTGTTACTGGCACATGGGGGAACGGAGAGGCACTTGTTACTGGCACATGGGGGGCATGGAGAGGCACTTGTTGCTGGCACATGATTGGGAGGGGAGGCACTTGTTACTGGCACAGAATGGGGGGGCATGGAGCTGCACTTGTTACTGGCACATGATAGGGGGGGCATGGAGAGGCACTTGTTACTGGCACATTATTGGGGGGTACTATGGGGGCACTTCTTTCTGGCACATTATTGGGGGGCACTATGGGGGCACTTCTTACTGCCCATTATTGGGGGGCACTATGGAGGCTTCTACTGAGGCCATAAAGAAGGGGGATTTTATATGGGGGGTCTGTGTGGTACTAATGCGCTGAGCCAGTTCGACAGGGGAATTGTACGTGAGGTCACGTGTGAGCAATTAGGTAGGCCGAAGTGAATACAGTTCTGGTTACTCCCGGTTATGTCGTCCCTGGGCAGGCTCGCATAAGTGATAACGAGAACGGCACAACGATTCTCTGGGGCACGTTTTGATAAGGGACACAGGACAGATGGTGGTTCGAGATGCCCTTGGTGGTCTGTATTAATGTGCCTATGGCAAGGTCCCTGATTGTCGTGACGACAGTACCTTTTGTGGTGGTACAACCATTTATAGTAGTAGTAACTGAGGAATTGGAAGCTGAGACAAGGATGGTGCAATCCAACTTATGACTTTTACTGAACGTTGCTCCTGGTAACAGTTACATCCAAGTATAAAACATCTCTAGTACATCCAGATATGAAATACAGTCACTTTAAGATTGACAGAGGTAAAGCTGCGAGGTGTGATATTTATGTTTCAAGTTAGTATTGGTTTAGATCTGTGCTTACTGGTAGGTGACTTAAACACTGGTCCCTGCTATCCCAGTGCAGGTTAGTGAGGCTGCCGGAGGCTGGTTAATCCTTCACTAGTTAACTGCAAAGGTCCTAAGACGCTTGTAGAGATGGCCATAATCCTTTGGGTCTATGTTCTTTGAGTTCCTGGTGGATTAATATCCTCTTTGAAGCTAAACTTCTATCTCATGTCCACTAACTCTTAGCTGAGTTCTGAACAGGATGTGAACACTTTAGCTCAGGGCTGAAGACTACTCAACTAGCTAGGCCTGAGCTGGGCTATATATGGGATATGTTATCTCCCCCTAGTGGTAGGCTCAGTGTAATGTCATCTAATACACCTGTAGGCAGGGATTATGCATAAAGATGCACTGCAGCATAAAACAGATTATATAAAGCATACAAAGCATAATACGACAACTTTGCAGTACCCACGTGGGTAGTGGGACACTGCATACCCCCCTTGTTTAACCTGTGTAGCCCTCGACACGAAGATGAAAGTATCCTGAAAGATACAAAAAGAGAGAACAATCCTGCAGGCATGAAGAACAGTACCATAACCCATAACAATACTTTTTCTTGAGGCTGAAAAAGTGATTGGTTAGGCACAAATGTTAATATCAGGCAAACATCAAGAATGGTAGTAAACAAGTGAAATGGGGCGTAGTTTCTTTCCTATGAAGACTGATGATTAATGGGGGAAATAATAAACACGGATGAGAGTCAGGAGGCTCACAGGGCATGAGTCCGTTTCCTGAGCATAGGGGATGGTAGAACGATGAAACAAGACACAGAAGCTCAGGTACGTTTGAGTCCTTCTCTGAGCACAGGCTTGAACATTGCAAAAACAAGGCAATGTGGAGCCATGAGAGAGTTCTTAGAGCAAGGCAAACAAGTCAATAAGTCTCTTACCCGGACTCTGTAGTTCCACTAAGAAGCAAAATTGTATTCCACATTAAACTGGGATAGCTGGAAGCATTTTCCTCTGGTGTTGAAGTAAGCACTCCCTAATCCTCTTCTGCAGTAGACACTCCCTATAACGGGCAGTGGTTGTCCCTTTGTAATCTGGCTGGATCGGGGAAGTGGCAGTCCTTCTACTGACCTTGGCTCAAGGGAACTTTGTACATCTAGAGCTTCTTGTTCTACTGAAACGTCTTCCTGAGGTGGTTCCTCTGGGTGATGATGTGACACTGTACTGACAGGAGCAGGCACAGCAATGTTTAACCATGGTTTAACCAACGGTCGGCATAGGCTCTGCAGGCTTAACTGGTGGTTCAGATACTTGAGTTGGAGGCTGATTTTGCTCTGTGACAGTCGTCTGGAAGGGTTCCTCCTGGAGTGTCTTTCTCTATGTTACACAGTTTCAGGCGATTGCGATGCACTATTTGAGGTGATTTGTCTTCTCTGGTGATCTCATAGGTGTCAGTTGCTGGATTGGGGATAGCTGAAACGATGTAGGGGTTTCTTTCCCACTTACTGTCCAACTTGCTGGTGCGATGATTGTTCTTTAGCCGCACATAATCACCAATTTCAAGAGGCCCTGCTTTGGCAGATTGGTCATAATCCTTTTGCTGCTTCTTGTGGGCATTTTCCATGCGGTGGTAGACAATTTCTTGTGCATCAGCTAGACGTCTTTGGTGCTCACTCACCCAATCAGTTTTTGGCAATGGATTGATGGCATCAGGCACTTGTACATCCAAAGTATGGTTAGCAGGTCGTTTACCTTGTCGGCCAAACATGAGGTAGTAAGGTGTATACCCGGTGGAACAGTGAATGGTATTATTGTAGGTATACATCAATTGAGGCAGAAGAGTAGGCCAATCATTCCTGGCGGCAGGTGGCACAGCTCTAGGCATTTCAATCAGGGTCTGGTTCATCTTTTCACAAAGTCCATTACCTTGGGGATGGTAAGCTGTTGTTCTGATTTTCTGAGTTGTGACTCAAAGGCAGATCCTTGATCTGTAAGAATTTTTCTGGACATCCGTTTGGCAACAGGAAATGTTTCCAGGAGGCATTTGCAGTTGTTTTAGTGGTCAAGTCCTTAACGGATACGGCTACAAGGAATTTGGTATAATGGTCAATGATGGTCATAGCGTATGTATAGCCTGAGCGACTTCGTTCCAGCTTCACGTGGTCAATTGCAACGATCTCTAATGGTATCTGGCTTACTATAGGATGTAAGGGTGCTCTTTGGTCACGTCTTTCACCTCTTCCAACAGCACAGGCGGAACAGTCTCGACACCACTTCTCAATGTCTCCTCGCATTTCAATCCAATAGAATCGTCTACGGATGGTAGCTTCTGTCTTCTGCACGACAAAGTGTCCTGATTTGTCGTGGTACATCTCGAGAATGATTCTTGCGTCTCGGCGGGGTATTAGGATTTAGTATACCCTGTCATAGGTAACTGGACCTAGGCTTCTTCTCAATAGTAGGCCCTTCTGCAGAAAGAGTTGTTTCCGGTGTCTCCACAGCTTCAACTGTTCTGGGTCTGCATTTCTTCTGCGGATTCTCTCAGGTGTTCTTCCAATGGTGAGGAAGTCATGTAGTTCTCCGATTACTCTACTTTCTGACTGAAGTTTGATCCATCTTTCTTTTTCAATTTGAGATTCTGGACTGTTCTGTGGACGGGGATTTAGGACTCTTGTTTTTGATGGAGAGGCTGCCTTGGTGGGCGAAGTTTTTGTAGAAATCAGGCATCTCCACTTCTTCCCAGACATCTATGTGTGCAGTAGGATCTTCCTTGGTAGGCAGGCGAGATAAGGCATCAGAGTTCTCATTGGATTTGCTCGTTCTGTATTTTACAGTGAAGTTGTAGTTAGCAAGATGTGAGGCCCATCTTTGTTCTAAGGCACCTAGCTTGGCTGTATTGAGATGTGCCAGTGTGTTGTTATCGGTGAAAGCTATGAAGGGAGTTGCTGCAAGGTAGTCCTTGAATTTCTCGGTGACAGCCCACACAAGTGCGAGGAACTCTAACTTGAAAGAGCTGTAGTTCCGGTCATTCTTTTCAGCTGGCATCAGTGTAGAGATGGAATGGCTGCTGGTAATCAGGATATCCCAAGACAGGTGGTTCGGTCAGCTTCCTTTTCAGGAGTTGGAAGGCAATTTCCCTTTCTTCATTCCACTCCACAGGTATCTGAGTCTTCTGATACTTCTTTGGATGTCCTCGTAGGAGTTCCTGAATTGGCTCAGCAATTTGGGCGAAGTGAGGGATGAAGCGTCTGTAGTATCCTGCAAAACTAAGGAAACTTCTCACCTCCTTTACTGTGGTAGGAGTAGGCCAATTCCGGGCTGCAGCTAACTTTTCCGGATCTGGTTTAACACCTTCTGCGCTGACATGTCCTCCCAGGTACTTGACTTCTGGCTTCAGCAGGTAGCACTTAGAGGGTTTGATCTTGAGTCCATGTTTAATGAGGACTTGGAAGACTTCTGCAAGATGTTTCAAGTGGTCTTCGTAGGATTTGGAATAAATAATGACATCGCCCAGATAGAGCAGGACAGTCTCGAAGTTTCTATGGCCTAAACAGCGTTCCATTAGTCTGTGAAATGTTTTAATCACACAGATAAAGAGAAGCAGTATCACTGGTGCTGAGTATTGTTGTAAGCAGCGATATCGCTATGTGGCTGTATCCACGCAGAAACTACACAACACCGGAATAACGCTAGGGATATCGCGCTCACCCTATTTAGGTACAATAACCTACTAAGCGAGGTACTATCTTGATCCGGAGATTTTCACCTACCTTGATATCCTCACTTGTGATTTCTTTTCCTCCTCGGTCGTTGCAGGTGATTAGGTACTTCTGAAATCGTGCGTCTGTATTCCTTTCAGGAGCGTGCTCCGGCCGGTAGCACTATGCTCCGATTCTCTTATGCTCGCGCTCCGTGCAGGAGTGAGTGACGTCACAATATGAGCTACGGGTTGGTAGTGGAGGCAAAAGACTGCTTCAATCGTACGCGTTTCAAATGAAAATCGGAGCGCGAGCACAGGGGAATCGGAGCATAGTGCTACCAGCCGGAGCACGCTCCTGAAAGGAATACAGACGCACGATTTCAGAAGTACCTAATCACCTGCAACAACCAAGGAGAAAAAGAAATCACAAGTGAGGATATCAAGGTAGGCGAAAATCTCCGGATCAAGATAGTACCTCGCTTAGTAGGTTATTGTACCTAAATAGGGTGAGCGCGATATCCATAGCGTTATTGCAGTCTTTGAAATGTCCCTGGTGCATTACAAAGTCCAAAGGGCATGTAATTAAATTCAAATAGGCCCATGGGGGTAGTAAAAGCAGTTTTCCCTTGGTCTTTAGGAGCCGTAGGTACTTGCCAGCATCCACTGGAAAGAGGACCCCAGTGCTGCCAGGGATTCTTCAATTCTGGGTAAAGGACAGGCATCCTTGTGGGTGATTTGATTACTTTTTCTATAGTCCACACAGAATCTGTTACCATCCTTTTTCCGGACAAGAACTAGTGGTGCAGCCCATGGACTATGGCTGTCCTGGATAATGTTGGAATCCTTCATCTCTCCGATCATTTGTTTCACGGATTGATACATTGTTGGTGGTATAGGCCGGTACCTTTCTTTTATTGGAGGGTGAGATCCGGTAGGGATAGTGTGTTTGATTCCACGGACTTCCCTATAATCCGTAGAGTGCTTACTGAAGGCTTGATGATGCTCCTTCACGATGTTCATGACTCCTTCAATTTGATTTTTGGCGTAGAGCTGTCTCCCACGTTGAGTTCTTCCCACCATGATGCGGCGGAGCATGTTCGGGAGTACTGGAGCTCTGCGCAGATTGTTCCACTTTGGTTGCAGGCACGCTGACGACATCCTGGGAAGAGATTTACAATAACTGAGCGACAGGATAGTGTTTAGTGAGAGTAACGTGGTGATCCTTCAAGTTTAGGAGACGGACAGGCACTTAACCTTGGGAAGCAGTCACTAAGCTCCTTGCTGCTCTGACTAGAGGATGATCGTCCAGCGCGAAGGGCTCTACCTCTCTTATTGGCGGATTTCTGTTGTGCGCTCAACACACGGATGGTCTGGTGTATGACCTTTTTGGAGGCAGGTGAAGCAGTAGGCATAGATTGGTGTAATGCCTCGAGCATTTCGGTGTAACAATTCCTAAGGACATTCATTCCTAGGATTAATGGAGAGCCACCTTTGTCTCCATCTTGTACAACAATAATACCTTGTTGGGGTAGAGTAGTTTCTCCTACTTGTAGAGTTGGATCCCAATAACCGTGTATTGACATGGAAACATACAACTCTAGTTAAGCCCCTGGATATCGGGGGATGTATTAGATATCGGGGATGTATTAGATATCGGGGGTTGTATTAGATATCGGGGATGTATTAGATATCGGGGGTTGTATTAGATATCGGGGATGTATTAGATATCGGGGGTTGTATTAGATATCGGGGGATGTATTAGATATCGGGGGATGTATTAGATATCGGGGATGTATTAGATATCGGGGGATGTATTAGATATCGGGGGATGTATTAGATATCAGGGGATGTATTAGATATCGGGGTAGGTATTAGATAACGGGGATGTATTAGATATCGGGGGATGTATTAGATATCGGGGGATGTATTAGATATCAGGGATGTATTAGATATCGGGTAGGTATTAGATATCGGGGATGTATTAGATATCGGGGGATGTATTAGATATCGGGGGATGTATTAGATATCGGGGATGTATTAGATATCAGGGATGTATTAGATATCAGGGATGTATTAGATATCGGGGATGTATTAGATATCGAGGGAGGTATTAGATATCGGGGGATGTATTAGATATCGGGGGATGTATTAGATATCGGGGTAGGTATTAGATATCGGGGGATGTATTAGATATCGGGGGATGTATTAGATATCGGGGGATGTATTAGATATCGGGGTAGGTATTAGATATCGGGGGATGTATTAGATATCGGGGAGGTATTAGATATCGGAGGATGTATTAGATATCGGGGGATGTATTAGATATCGGGGGAGGTATTAGATATCGGGGTAGGTATTAGATATCGGGGGAGGTATTAGATATCGGGGATGTATTAGATATCGGGGGATGTATTAGATTTTGGGGGAGGTATTAGATATCGGGGGATGTATTAGATATCGGGGTAGGTATTAGATATCGGGGTAGGTATTAGATATCGGGGGATGTATTAGATATCGGGGTAGGTATTAGATATCGGGGGATGTATTAGATATCGGGGGATGTATTAGATATCGGGGGATGTATTAGATATCGGGGATGTATTAGATATCAGGGATGTATTAGATATCAGGGATGTATTAGATATCAGGGATGTATTAGATATAGAGGGAGGTATTAGATATCGGGGGATGTATTAGATATCGGGGATGTATTAGATATAGAGGGAGGTATTAGATATCGGGGAATGTATTAGATATCGGGGGATGTATTAGATATCGGGGGATGAATTAGATATCGGGGATGTATTAGATATCGGGGAATGTATTAGATATCGGGGGATGTATTAGATATCGGGGATGTATTAGATATCGGGGGATGTATTAGATATCGGGGGATGTATTAGATATCGGGGGATGTATTAGATATCGGGGGATGTATTAGATATCGGGGGATGTATTAGATATCGGGGATGTATTAGATATCGGGGATGTATTAGATATCGGGGATGTATTAGATATCGGGGGATGTATTAGATATCGGGGATGTATTAGATATCGGGGGATGTATTAGATATCGGGGATGTATTAGATATCGGGGATGTATTAGATATCGGGGATGTATTAGATATCGGGAGGTATTAGATATCGGGGATGTATTAGATATCGGGGGATGTATTAGATATCGGGGGATGTATTAGATATCGGGGGATGTATTAGATATCAGGGATGTATTAGATATCGGGGAATGTATTAGATATCGGGGATGTATTAGATATCAGGGATGTATTAGATATCGGGAGATATATTAGATATCGGGGGATGTATTAGATATCAGGGATGTATTAGATATCGGGGATGTATTAGATATCGGGGATGTATTAGATATCGAGGGAGGTATTAGATATCGGGGAATGTATTAGATATCGGGGATGTATTAGATATCGGGGGATGTATTAGATATCGGGGATGTATTAGATATCGGGGGATGTATTAGATATTGGGGGATGTATTAGATATCGGGGATGCATTAGATATCGGGGGAGGTATTAGATATCAGGGGATGTATTAGATATTGGGGGAGGTATTAGATATCGGGGGATGTACTAGATATCGGGGGATGTATTAGATATCGGGGGATGTATTAGATATCGGGGGATGTATTAGATATCAGGGGATGTATTAGATATTGGGGGAGGTATTAGATATCGGGGATGTATTATATATCGGGGGAGGTATTAGATATTGGGGGATGTATAAGATATTGGGGGATGTATTAGATATCGCCGGTTGTATTAGATATTGGGGGATGTATTAGATATCGGGGGATGTATGAGGTATCAGGGGATGTATTAGATATCGGGGATGTATTAGAAATCGGGGGATGTATTAGATATCGGGGGATGTATTAGATATCGGGGATGTATTAGATATCAGGGAAGGTATTAGATATCGGGGGAGGTATTAGATATGAGGGGATGTATTAGATATCGGGGGATGTATTAGATATCGGGGGTTGTATTAGATATCGGGCGATGTATTAGGTATGAGGGGATGTATTAGATATCGGGGGATGTATTAGATATCGGGGGATGTATTAGATATTGGGGGTTGTATTAGATATCAGGGGAGGTATTAGATATCGGGGGAGGAATTAGATATCGGGGGATGTATTAGATATCAGGGGAGGTATTAGATATCGGGGGATGTATTAGATATCGGGGGATGTATTAGATATTGGGGGAGGAATTAGATATCGGGGGATGTATTAGATATCAGGGGATGTATTAGATATCAGGGAATCAATTAGATATCGGGGGAGGTATTAGATATCGGGGGAGGTATTAGATATCGGGGGATGTATTAGATATTAGAGGATGTATTAGATATCGGGGGATGTATTAGATATCGGGGATGTATTAGATATCGGGGATGTATTAGATATCGGGGGATGTATTAGATATCGGAGATGTATTAGATAACAGGGGATGTATTAGATATCGGGGGAGGTATTAGATATCGGGGATGTATTAGATATCGGGGGATGTATTAGATATCGGGAGTTGTATTAGATATTGGGGGAGGTATTAGATAACGGGGATGTATTAGATATTGGGGGTTGTATTAGATATTGGGGATGTATTAGATATTGGGGGAGGTATTAGATATCGTGGGATGTATTAGATATCGGGGGAGGTATTAGATAACGGGGATGTATTAGATATCGGGGGATGTATTAGATATCGGGGGAGGTATTAGATATCGGGGGAGGTATTAGATATCGGGGATGTATTAGATATCGGGGATGTATTAGATATTGGGGGAGGTATTAGATATCGTGGGATGTATTAGATATCGGGGGAGGTATTAGATATCGGGGGACGTATTAGATATTGGGGGTTGTATTAGATATCGGAGGATGTATTTGATATCGGGAGGTATTAGATATCGGGGATGTATTAGATATTGGGGAGGTATTAGATATCGGGGATGTATTAGATATCGGGGAGGTATTAGATATCGGGGAGGAATTAGATATTGGGGTTGTATTAGATATCGGGGATTTATTAGATATCGGGAGGTATTAGATATCGGGGATGTATTAGATATCGGGAGGTATTAGATATCGGGGATGTATTAGATATCGGGGAGGTATTAGATATCGGGGATGTATTAGATATCGGGGAGGTATTAGATATTGGGGATGTATTAGATATCGGGATGTATTAGATATCGGGAGGTATTAGATATCGGGGATGTATTAGATATCGGGGAGGCATTAGATATCGGGATGTATTAGATATCGGGGATGTATTAGATATTGGGGGTTGTATTAGATATCGGAGGATGTATTTGATATCGGGGAGGTATTAGATATCGGGGATGTATTAGATATTGGGGAGGTATTAGATATCGGGGATGTATTAGATATCGGGGAGGTATTAGATATCGGGGAGGAATTAGATATTGGGGTTGTATTAGATATCGGGGATGTATTAGATATCGGGGAGGTATTAGATATCGGGGATGTATTAGATATCGGGGCGGTATTAGATATCGGGGGATGTATTAGATATCGGGGGAGGTATTAGATATCGGGGGATGTATTAGATATCGGGGGAGGTATTAGATATCGGGGATGTATTAGATATCGGGGATGTATTAGATATCGGGGGAGGTATTAGATATCGGGGGAGGTATTAGATATTGGGGGTTGTATTAGATATCGGGGGATGTATTAGATATCGGGGGAGATATTAGATATTGGGGGTTGTATTAGATATCGGGGAAAGTATTAGATATCGGGGATGTATTAGATATCGGGGATGTATTAGATATCGGGGAGATATTAGATATTGGGGTTGTATTAGATATCGGGGAGATATTAGATATTGGGGGTTGTATTAGATATCGGGGATGTATTAGATATCGGGGGATGTATTAGATATCGGGAGATGTATTAGATATATCGTGGGAGGTATTAGATATTGGGGGTTGTATTAGATATCGGTGGAGATATTAGATATTGGGGGTTGTATTAGATATCGGGGAGGTATTAGATATCGGGGGATGTATTAGATATCAAGGGAGGTATTAGATATCGGGGGATGTATTAGATATCGGGGATGTATTAGATATCGGGGAGGTATTAGATATCGGGGGATGTATTAGATATCGGGGATGTATTAGATATCGGGGAGGTATTAGATATCGAGGGATGTATTAGATATCGGGGGATGTATTAGATATCGGGGGATGTATTAGATATCGGGGGATGTATTAGATATCGGGGAGGTATTAGATATCAGGGGTTGTATTAGATAACAGGGGATGTATTAGATATTGGGGGATGTATTAGATATCGGGGGTTGTATTAGATATCGAGGGATGTATTAGATATCGGGGGAGGCATTAGATATCGGGGATGTATTAGATATCGGGGGACGTATTAGATATTGGGGGTTGTATTAGATATCGGAGGATGTATTTGATATCGGGGGAGGTATTAGATATCGGGGGAGGTATTAGATATTGGGGGAGGTATTAGATATCGGGGGATGTATTAGATATTGGGGGAGGTATTAGATATCGGGGGATGTATTAGATATCAGGGGAGGTATTAGATATCGGGGGATGTATTAGATATCGGGGGAGGTATTAGATATCGGGGGATGTATTAGATATCGGGGGATGTATTAGATATCGGGGGATGTATTAGATATCGGGGGAGGTATTAGATATCAGGGGTTGTATTAGATAACAGGGGATGTATTAGATATTGGGGGATGTATTAGATATCGGGGGTTGTATTAGATATCGAGGGATGTATTAGATATCGGGGGAGGCATTAGATATCGGGGATGTATTAGATATCGGGGGATGTATTAGATATTGGGGGTTGTATTAGATATCGGAGGATGTATTTGATATCGGGGAGGTATTAGATATCGGGGAGGTATTAGATATTGGGGAGGTATTAGATATCGGGGATGTATTAGATATCGGGGAGGTATTAGATATCGGGGAGGAATTAGATATTGGGGTTGTATTAGATATCGGGGATGTATTAGATATCGGGGGAGGTATTAGATATCGGGGGATGTATTAGATATCGGGGGAGGTATTAGATATCGGGGGATGTATTAGATATCGGGGGAGGTATTAGATATCGGGGGAGGTATTAGATATTGGGGGAGGTATTAGATATCGGGGGATGTATTAGATATCGGGGGAGGTATTAGATATCGGGGGAGGAATTAGATATCGGGGGATGTATTAGATATCGGGGGATGTATTAGATATCGGGGGATGTATTAGATATCGGGGGAGGTATTAGATATCAGGGGATGTATTAGATATCGGGGATGTATTAGATATCGGGGGAGGTATTAGATATCGTGGGATGTATTAGATATCGGGGGATGTATTAGATATCAGGGGATGTATTAGATATCGGGGATGTATTAGATATCGGGGGAGGTATTAGATATCGTGGGAGGTATTAGATATTGGGGGTTGTATTAGATATCGGGGGATGAATTAGATATCGGGGGAGATATTAGATATTGGGGGTTGTATTAGATATCGGGGAAGGTATTAGATATCGGGGGATGTATTAGATATCGGGGGATGTATTAGATATCGGGGGAGGTATTAGATATCGGGGGTGTATTAGATGTTGGGGATGTATTAGATATTGTGGGAGGTATTAGATGTTGGGGTAGTAGTTACATGTTGGGGGTGGTGAGCACAAGCTGCGGCGTTCTCTCCTCCTGGATCCATCTCCTGTAGATCTGATCTGTGTGTCCATCTGATGGGAATGAAGGATCTCACTGGTGACATCTCCCATTGCTCGGGGCTTCGCTTTCCTCGGTCACGATCCGATTTCATGAACACACATGGGGTCAGGGGCAGCGATAATAACTTCTATGTCACAGATGTTTCGTTTTCTTTCCGGCAGGAAATAGTTGCGACTGTCACTTCCTCGACATCAATGAATCAATCTCCATCCACAGAAAGTCATCCGCTCCTGTAATGATGTTCTACAGGACAGATGGATGAGGTTGTCAGAAAGTAATCACCGCCGAGCACAACCCCCCCCCCCGCACAGCGCAGCACGCAGCAATCAGTACAGAACATACCACACACAGCATATAACACCTAATATATCACATCATACAACATACAACACACAGCATATCACATCATATATCATACAGCACACAGCATATCACATATCATACAACACGCATTATATCATATGTCATGCAACACACAGCTTACCATACATGTGGCGAAAATAACCTGCACTGGAATATGGAGAGGCCTGAGGGCTAGCCTCCTTCCTACAGACTATGGACCCAGAACTATGGAGACCCCCCCCCCTTCCTGGCTCATTATTCTACATAGGGAAAAATAGGCAGTTTCTGCCTGTGAGTGACTACGTTATCCCATTGTGTTGGTTAATTGTATCACATGTGTGTGTGTTTTCTGCCTCTAACTGCATGTGATTGGCTAATGTAAAAGCTGTCTCAGTCTTCCACAAGTTCCCCGGGGCGTGTCCCTTGCTGGAAGACTTGCATAAAATGCTGACATGTAGCCCCAATAAAGTGTTCCTGTTTTACCCTCAACATAGAGCCTCGTCTCATGTGGGGGGGCTGCATCTACACTGGGGAATGCTATACGCTGTATACGCCCCTGGCTATAATCCCTGAACTCCTTTAAGAGCTTGTTCCTGTATCGCTGTCTGAAGGAAGAGAGGTTCACCCACTGGAACCTGGAGCCTTGCCGTAGGTCCAGGGTGTGTAGAAGGTGGCGAGATCCCAACCAAGCTACGGCGGTCCGTGGGGTCGGCAGTGCTTACGGTGTCAAGCGGAGTGCTTGGAGCCCTCCGGAAGCACTAGGAGCATCTATCAACCCAGTCGGGTGCTAGGAGATCCGTTACAGTGGAGGCAGCAGTGGGATGGCGTCCGAGTGAGAAGCAGTTCGGAGACACAGTTCGTGGATTTTCAAAATTGAGGGCAATGCTTGTCCCCGTACAGCGCCCCTGGCTGCAGGATTATGGAACCAGTTTGTAACCAAACAGCGTCCTTAGACGAGGAGGAGGACCTGATCGATCGGTATACAGTCCGGAAAGGCATCTGGTATGAGGCCCTGGAGGGCGTACAGCGTCGGTGGGGCGAGAGACTCCCCAGCGTGGGCCAGCGATGGCAGACGCGACTGGCCTGCGAATGCCCCTGGAGGAGTAGGTGAAGGAGCTCGAGCTCCGGGTGAACAGGAGCTGTGGCTGGAGAATGCCTACCAGGCGCTCAGGGGGTATACCGCTCGGCACACACCCTGGACGGTGGAGCACGACAACCCGGAGGGGTATGAATATGATGGCCTGGCCTGTTGTGGGAGGCTTTCATACATTTATGACATCTACGACTTCAGGGAGGGTATTCAAGATTGGGCTGACCCAAATGAGGTGAGACCAGACTTGGAATATCTAGTGACACTGGAGTGGGGGCTGGAGCAGGACTACCGACATCTGCTCCACGTAATTAAGAATACCCTGCAGGAGAGATGGGTGGCGGTCTCAGCCTTAAAGCCCTGCGGTGGGGAAGACCCGGCTGACGTACCCCCTACTTCACTACCAGCTACAGAGGTAGGGGACCTGATAGACGGGTTCTGGGGAGGAACTCCATATGGCAGGTGGAGATGGGACCGAGGTCTCTCCACCAGCTCTACAGGGATGCTGTCACGACTGTGACTGATCCAGATAGGTCTGGGAAGAGAAGGTCGCAGCGACTTGCTACTCGCGATAGCTTGTGAGTTGG
>CM065595.1:161697401-161811252 GCA_033119425.1 Bufotes viridis
GCCTGAATCACGCAGGTCATGTTTCATTTATGTACAGTAGCCTGACTCGCCCCAGGTCAGGTACCATTCACGTACAGCTGCCTAAGCCCGCCTCAGGTCATGTTTCCGGCAGCATGATGTTGTTTCTCGAACCGCTCAGCATTCTCTTCTCACCTGTTCCAACTAAGCCATTCACCTTTCAGCCCATTCGGTATCATTCTGAAATCACTGAAGACGTTCTGTCGTGTTCTCTCGTCGCTCCCGGTCCTGGGGCACTCCTCTTCAAGTCACCGGTCACTGTCGGCAATTTCATTTCCCACGATTCAGTTTAATCATTTGGGCTCTCGCATTTTAACGTATTTGATTCCCATGGCTTAGGCTGGTTTATCTCTTCCGCTTCCAGTCCGGATCCAACACCAGTGGGCGTTTTCATCCTGGTTCAGGTTCACACAACCTTTGTATCCTGGCTCCAGATGGTCAGCACGGTCCCACGGCTGTATCATCCAGGATCGCTCGCCGGAAGGTCGGGTACTTTTGTCAGGCTTCTAGTTCAGGTGTTTGGTGTCAAGTCCTATATTAGCCGTCAGTTTGATGCACGCATAAGTTCAATTGTTTGTCTGGGTTCATAACGATCACCCTCCACATCATTCCCTGCTCATTCTGCAGTTCCGGTGTTAAAAAAAGAAAGCTAGTGGGGTATTTTTGGCCCTTCTTCAAGGCAGGACGGTTCCTCCAGCAATGTTTTCGGTCCAGGCCGCACAACAGGTCCCAGCACGGCGGCCAGCTTGGCCAGTCTCACGGTTCGAGCTGGTCCATCGCTCCCTTCATCCCGCTCCTTGGTAGTCGTAATTCCACTACACCCTCCTACAGGTGGACTTCACTTTTGCCCCCTTCTTGGCCTACCCCGTCCTGGCTCCGGGCACACATCAGCAAGTAATAGGTATAGTCAGGCCGTCCGCACCTTAGGATGGTCATCTCCTCTTCCCTGATGGAGGCACCGACCACAAATATAATTATATACAGGTGATACCCAGGTTATACCAGCTGTACATATATAATTATATACAGGAGATGCCCAGGTTATACCAGCTGTACATAAATAATTATATACAGGAGATACCCAGGTTATACCAGCTGTTCATATATAATTATATACAGGAGATACCCAGGTTATACCAGCTGTACATATATAATTATATACAGGAGATGCCCAGGTTATAGCAGCATGCTCCATATATAATTATATACAGGAAATACCCAGGTTATACCAGCTGTATGTATATAATTATATTCAGGAGATACCCAGGTTATACCAGCTGTATATATATAATTATATACAGGAGACGCCCAGGTTATACCGGCTGTACATATATAATTATATACAGGAGATGCCCAGGTTATACCAGCTGTACACATATAATTATATACAGGAGATACCCAGGTCATACCAGCTGTACATATATAATTATATACAGGAGATGCCCAGGTTATACCAGCTGTACACATATAATTATATACAGGAGATACCCAGGTCATACCAGCTGTACATATATAATTATTGTGGTAAGGTGCAAGGTGTCATTTGCGATGGCAGGTACGTGTCACCGAGGTTGCTGGCCTCGGTGAGGTGAGAGCCGGGTTTTTGGTCTGCAGCAGCTAGTGCTGGTTGACTCTTTTAAATAGCATGGCTGCAAAGCCGATCCGGGCCGGCTCTTACTGGGAGCAGCTAAAGAGTAGGGTGGGTGGCTGCTCCCCACGGTCCAGTCCGAGTTTTGGGCTGGGTATAAAACACAGCCATCAGCTGTGTCTGGGTGTGATTATCCTGGAGCTGAGGAGTTCTCTGTGCTGGAGGACGGAGCTCAGCAAGGTGGTGTTTCCCTGCGACCTGAAGGAGGAATCGCCTGCGGCTGAACCGACTGCTAGGTGTGAACCGCACTTAAACCACCCAAGGTGACTGGACCCTGTGTTGGCCTGTTTTTGGTTTTGCCACATGATTTCTGTTGTGTATGAACTGTCACCAAGAGACTGTTTTCATTTATGGTGTGCAAGTGTGAATAAAACACTGTTTGATGCACAATCTGGACCCTTGTTTTGCCTCTAAACTGCACCCGCACCGCTGTCTACCAGAGCTGACTCTCACATTATATACAGGAGATGCCCAGGTTATACCAGCTGTACATATATAATTATATACAGGAGATGCCCAGGTTATACCAGCTGTACATATATAATTATATACAGGAGATGCCCAGGTTATACCAGCTGTACATATATAATTATATACAGGAGATGCCCAGGTTATACCAGCTGTACATATATAATTATATACAGGAGATGCCCAGGTTATACCAGCTGTACATATATAATTATATACAGGAGATGCCCAGGTTATACCAGCTGTACATATATAATTATATACAGGAGATGCCCAGGTTATACCAGCTGTACATATATAATTATATACAGGAGATGCCCAGGTTATACTAGCTGTACATATATAATTATATACAGGAGATACCCAGGTTATACCAGCTGTACATATATAATTATATACAGGAGATGCCCAGGTTATACCAGCTGTACATATATAATTATATACAGGAGATGCCCAGGTTATACCAGCTGTACATATATAATTATATACAGGAGATACCCAGGTTATACCAGCTGTACATATATAATTATATACAGGAGATGCCCAGGTTATACCAGCTGTACATATATAATTATATACAGGAGATGCCCAGGTTATACCAGCTGTACATATATAATTATATACAGGAGATACCCAGGTTATACCAGCTGTACATATATAATTATATACAGGAGATGCCCAGGTTATACCAGCTGTACATATATAATTATATACAGGAGATACCCAGGTTATACCAGCTGTACATATATAATTATATACAGGAGATGCCCAGGTTATACTCAGCTGTACATATATAATTATATACAGGAGATGCCCAGGTTATACCAGCTGTACATATATAATTATATACAGGAGATGCCCAGGTTATACCAGCTGTACATATATAATTATATACAGGAGATACCCAGGTTATACCAGCTGTACATATATAATTATATACAGGAGATGCCCAGGTTATACCAGCTGTACATATATAATTATATACAGGAGATGCCCAGGTTATACCAGCTGTACATATATAATTATATACAGGAGATGCCCAGGTTATACCAGCTGTACATATATAATTATATACAGGAGATGCCCAGGTTATACCAGCTGTACATATATAATTATATACAGGAGATACCCAGGTTATACCAGCTGTACATATATAATTATATACAGGAGATGCCCAGGTTATACCAGCTGTACATATATAATTATATACAGGAGATGCCCAGGTTATACCAGCTGTACATATATAATTATATACAGGAGATGCCCAGGTTATACCAGCTGTACATATATAATTATATACAGGAGATGCCCAGGTTATACCAGCTGTACATATATAATTATATACAGGAGATGCCCAGGTTATACCAGCTGTACATATATAATTATATACAGGAGATGCCCAGGTTATACCAGCTGTACATATATAATTATATACAGGAGATGCCCAGGTTATACCAGCTGTACATATATAATTATATACAGGAGATACCCAGGTTATACCAGCTGTACATATATAATTATATACAGGAGATGCCCAGGTTATACCAGCTGTACATATATAATTATATACAGGAGATACCCAGGTTATACCAGCTGTACATATATAATTATATACAGGAGATGCCCAGGTTATACCAGCTGTACATATATAATTATATACAGGAGATGCCCAGGTTATACCAGCTGTACATATATAATTATATACAGGAGATACCCAGGTTATACCAGCTGTACATATATAATTATATACAGGAGATGCCCAGGTTATACCAGCTGTACATATATAATTATATACAGGAGATGCCCAGGTTATACCAGCTGTACATATATAATTATATACAGGAGATGCCCAGGTTATACCAGCTGTACATATATAATTATATACAGGAGATGCCCAGGTTATACCAGCTGTACATATATAATTATATACAGGAGATGCCCAGGTTATACCAGCTGTACATATATAATTATATACAGGAGATGCCCAGGTTATACCAGCTGTACATATATAATTATATACAGGAGATGCCCAGGTTATACCGGCTGTACATATATAATTATATACAGGAGATGCCCAGGTTATACCAGCTGTACATATATAATTATATACAGGAGATGCCCAGGTTATACCAGCTGTACATATATAATTATATACAGGAGATGCCCAGGTTATACCAGCTGTACATATATAATTATATACAGGAGATGCCTCAGGTTATACCAGCTGTACATATATAATTATATACAGGAGATGCCCAGGTTATACCAGCTGTACATATATAATTATATACAGGAGATACCCAGGTTATACCAGCTGTACATATATAATTACATACAGGAGATGCCCAGGTTATACCAGCTGTACATATATAATTATATACAGGAGATGCCCAGGTTATACCAGCTGTACATATATAATTATATACAGGAGATACCCAGGTTATACCAGCTGTACATATATAATTATATACAGGAGATACCCAGGTTATACCGGCTGTACATATATAATTATATACAGGAGATGCCCAGGTTATACCAGCTGTACATATATAATTATATACAGGAGATACCCAGGTTATACCAGCTGTACATATATAATTATATACAGGAGATACCCAGGTTATACCAGCTGTACATATATAATTATATACAGGAGATGCCCAGGTTATACCAGCTGTACATATATAATTATATACAGGAGATACCCAGGTTATACCAGCTGTACATATATAATTATATACAGGAGATACCCAGGTTATACCAGCTGTACATATATAATTATATACAGGAGATGCCCAGGTTATACCAGCTGTACATATATAATTATATACAGGAGATGCCCGGGTTATACCAGCTGTACATATATAATTATATACAGGAGATGCCCAGGTTATACCAGCTGTACATATATAATTATATACAGGAGATACCCAGGTTATACCAGCTGTACATATATAATTATATACAGGAGATGCCCAGGTTATACCAGCTGTACATATATAATTATATACAGGAGATGCCTGAGGTTATACCAGCTGTACATATATAATTATATACAGGAGATGCCCAGGTTATACCAGCTGTACATATATAATTATATACAGGAGATGCCCAGGTTATACCAGCTGTACATATATAATTATATACAGGAGATGCCCAGGTTATACCAGCTGTACATATATAATTATATACAGGAGATGCCCAGGTTATACCAGCTGTACATATATAATTATATACAGGAGATGCCCAGGTTATACCAGCTGTACATATATAATTATATACAGGAGATGCCCAGGTTATACCAGCTGTACATATATAATTATATACAGGAGATACCCAGGTTATACCAGCTGTACATATATAATTATATACAGGAGATGCCCAGGTTATACCAGCTGTACATATATAATTATATACAGGAGATGCCCAGGTTATACCAGCTGTACATATATAATTATATACAGGAGATGCCCAGGTTATACCAGCTGTACATATATAATTATATACAGGAGATGCCCAGGTTATACCAGCTGTACATATATAATTATATACAGGAGATGCCCAGGTTATACCAGCTGTACATATATAATTATATACAGGAGATGCCCGGGTTATACCAGCTGTACATATATAATTATATACAGGAGATGCCCAGGTTATACCAGCTGTACATATATAATTATATACAGGAGATGCCCGGGTTATACCAGCTGTACATATATAATTATACACAGGAGATGCCCGGGTTATACCAGCTGTACATATATAATTATATACAGGAGATGCCCAGGTTATACCAGCTGTACATTTATCACTATATACAGGAGATACCCAGGTTATACCAGCTGTACATATATAATTATATACAAGAGATACCCAGGTTATACCAGCCGTACATATATAATTATATACAGGAGATGCCCAGGTTATACCAGCTGTACATATATAATTATATACAGGAGATGCCCGGGTTATACCAGCTGTACATATATAATTATACACAGGAGATGCCCGGGTTATACCAGCTGTACATATATAATTATATACAGGAGATGCCCAGGTTATACCAGCTGTACATATATAATTATATACAGGAGATGCCCGGGTTATACCAGCTGTACATATATAATTATACACAGGAGATGCCCGGGTTATACCAGCTGTACATATATAATTATATACAGGAGATGCCCAGGTTATACCAGCTGTACATTTATCACTATATACAGGAGATACCCAGGTTATACCAGCTGTACATATATAATTATATACAGGAGATGCCCAGGTTATACCAGCTGTACATATAAATTATATGCAGGAGATGCCCAGGTTATACCAGCTGTACATATATAATTATATACAGGAGATGCCCAGGTTATACCAGCTGTACATATATAATTATATACAGGAGATGCCTAGGTTATACCAGCTGTACATATATAATTATATACAGGAGACGCCCAGGTTATACCAGCTGTACATATATAATTATATACAGGAGATGCCCAGGTTATACCAGCTGTACATATATAATTATATACAGGAGATGCCCAGGTTATACCAGCTGTACATATATAATTATACACAGGAGATGCCCGGGTTATTCCAGCGGGGGATGTATCACTGTGTATGAGTAGATGCTTATGTTATATCAGTCTGTATGGGATTTGTTCGTCTCTGTATAATGAGTCCTTGGTGTCCCAGACGCTGCATGTCTGGTGATGTAGCTGAGCTGTGTATGTGACGTGGTGTAGTCGCGCTGGTTCGGCGCTCGGTGTAGATTATCTCTTCCGCCGCTCGGACATCCTTTGCGCTTCTCTTGCCGGTAATTATATGACTCATTTAGCGCGGTGAGGATGGGCCCCGGTGCACAGATAAGCAGACTGCGATCAGAGCGGGCGGCGGCGGGGTGACGGCTCCGCAGTAAACAGCCTCATTAGAGCGCCGGCTCCCCGGAGCCAGAGTGTGTTTGACATTATTAATTGGCTTTTCTGTAAAATGAGTCAAATAGATGAAAAGGTTTATCAAGCTGAAAAAATTAATTCGGCGGGATTTTGCTGACAGCTCAGTTCCCGTCCGCCGATCGCCCTCTTTTATTTAATTCCACATTTCTAAAGACATAATAACGGTAAAAGTGCAGCATTTTAGTCAAATTATAATTACGGGGAATTTAATTAAACTGGACGGAGAGAATTATAAAGATCCGCTATCTCACCTCATCCAGCGCTGCCTCCACTGCAGGAGTTAATTCTGCTCTGGAATGAATGCAATCAGCTGGTAATAAAGAAAGGTAATTACAGATTGTGCAGCGGGGGCTCCCGTGGGTGGGGGGCAGCAGATCACGCCCTCCGTCCTGCACCACTGACTCCATGTTTATTTACATGTATAGCGCATGTAATATCCGACACCACAAAGAGGGGAGGGCCCAGCAATGCTCCTCTGGACTCCTGACCTAGTCCCGCTCACACAGCCTGGCCATAAGTGACCAGAGTGGTGGTTCTGCGAGGAGCTGCGGGCTCCTGGGGCTGTGGAGGAAGGTTGTGGTCCCCAGGAGCCACGGCTGTAACTTCTAGGATGGGGTCTTCGGTAGAGGCTGAGTCACCACCAGAAGATGGTTACGCACACGGTATTCTCTGGCCACCGGCCGAGGACATCTTCTCTTGGTTGTCACCCGAGCTGCAGTCACTGCTGGTGGCCGCACTCCAGGACGGTTCATGGAAAGTGCTCCAGGTAGGTGTCTGGTAAGTGACGCACAAGTGAGAGGTTCCTGAGCAGCAAGCAGCAAAGTTTGATGAGGACAGAAGGGCACGCCCATCAAACATGCTTTCTCACCCATTCCTGTAACAAGCAGAAACGAAACCACACGGCAGCATAGTGCCATAGCCCCGATACACCAGCAGGGGTTGGGAGGGCGCTGTATTGTGCTCACCTTCAGGAGCATATCCCAGAGAACGTAGATCAGAATCCAACTGCTGCTCCTCAGCTTGGACTGACGGCAGGAGAGTACCACCCATACGTGCAGGCGCGGTGAGAGGGAAGAGGTGGTCGGTCAGAGCTCGCAGAAGATACTGAATGACAAAACAAGGATTAAAAACAGAAAAAGGAAATGACCTCAGGTATCGGAGTCAAGTGGCACAGCACAAAAACATATACAGGTCGCATTTCAACCCGGGACTCCAAACAACAAGAGGCTGCGCTACAGCCTCGGAGCCATGAGGCCCGACCTGCTCCGGTGTTTTCTGAAAACCAACAGAAAAGCAAAAAAACACGAAATGGGTCGGATTAGAACTCACGACTCCAACACTAGCGAGAAGCTATAGAGCTAAATGTTGGACAACTGCCTCTAGGCCCAAAGATACTGTTTTGACTATTGAACAAGAAGCATAAAATATATAAATAAAAAAAAAAAAAAGTAAAAGATATGTATTAAAGTACCTTCTGCCAGCTACGCTCAACCATTGCCCGTTTTCCCTTTGAACTTCGCACCTAAAAACAGCTGTCTGTGGCAGATAATCTCAATTAACTCTCTCCATCAGACCATCACTGCGGCCAGAGAAGGTAGAAGGTGAGTGAATCCTTCAGGGCATCAGAGGGTCACAGATAAGTGCACTGCTCTTCTGCAGACATATAGGTCAGTCGAGCACAACAAATGTCAGAATCTAAACCTACATCTACTATTACCAGAGGGATCACCCTACGGATAACATCATCCCCTCACTGCAGCAGTAAGCTGACAATTGGTATCCCAACTATATAGGAGATTAATCTCTGTGCTGACTAACACACGAAGACAGAATTATGTCATTAATGATTTAGTGTGGCCGACTAAAGACTGGCAGAGTCTGTCCTACTAAGCACTGGTCCCTATCTGCAGACTGGCAGAGTCTCTTCTACTAAGCACTGGTCCCTATCTGCAGACTGGCAGAGTCTCTTACTAATCACAGGTCCCTATCTGCAGACTGGCAGAGTCTCTCCCACTAAGCACTGGTCCCTATCTGCAGACTGGCAGAGTCTCTTCTACTAAGCACTGGTCCCTATCTGCAGACTGGCAGAATCTCTTACTAATCACAGGTCCCTATCTGCAGACTGGCAGAGTCTCTCCCACTAAGCACTGGTCCCTATCTGCAGACTGGCAGAGTCTCTTCTACTAAGCACTGGTCCCTATCTGCAGACTGGCAGAGTCTCTCCCACTAAGCACTGGTCCCTATCTGCATACTGGCAGAGTCTCTCCTACTAAGCACTGGTCACTATGTGCAGACTGGCAGAGTCTCTTCTACTAAGCACTGGTCCCTATCTGCAGACTGGCAGAGTCTCTCCCACTAAGCACTGGTCCCTATCTGCAGACTGGCAGAGTCTCTCTTACTAAGCACTGGTCCTTATCTGCAGACTGGCAGAGTCTCTTCTACTAAGCACTGGTCCCTGTCTGCAGACTGGCAGAGTCTCTCCATCTAAGCACTGGTCCCTATCTGCAGACTGGCAGAGTCTCTCCTACTAAGCACTGGTCCCTATCTGCAGACTGGCAGAGTCTCTTCTACTAAGCACTGGTCCCTGTCTGCAGACTGGCAGAGTCTCTCCTACTAAGCACTGGTCCCTATCTGCAGACTGGCAGAGTCTCTCCTACTAAGCACTGGTCCCTATCTGCAGACTGGCAGAGTCTCTCCTACTAAGCACTGGTCCCTATCTGCAGACTGGCAGAGTCTCTTCTACTAAGCACTGGTCCCTATCTGCAGACTGGCAGAGTCTCTCCTACTAAGCACTGGTCCCTATCTGCAGACTGGCAGAGTCTCTTCTACTAAGCACTGGTCCCTATCTGCAGACTGGCAGAGTCTCTTCTACTAAGCACTGGTCCCTATCTGCAGACTGGCAGAGTCTCTCCTACTAAGCACTGGTCCCTATCTGCAGACTGGCAGAGTCTCTCCTACTAAGCACTGGTCCCTATCTGCAGACTGGCAGAGTCTCTCCTACTAAGCACTGGTCCCTATCTGCAGACTGGCAGAGTCTCTCCTACTAAGCACTGGTCCCTATCTGCAGACTGGCAGAGTCTCTCCTACTAAGCACTGGTCCCTATCTGCAGACTGGCAGAGTCTCTTCTACTAAGCACTGGTCCCTATCTGCAGACTGGCAGAGTCTCTCCTACTAAGCACTGGTCCCTATCTGCAGACTGGCAGAGTCTCTCCTACTAAGCACTGGTCCCTATCTGCAGACTGGCAGAGTCTCTCCTACTAAGCACTGGTCCCTATCTGCAGACTGGCAGAGTCTCTCCTACTAAGCACTGGTCCCTATCTGCAGACTGGCAGAGTCTCTTCTACTAAGCACTGGTCCCTATCTGCAGACTGGCAGAGTCTCTCCTACTAAGCACTGGTCCCTATCTACAGACTGGCAGAGTCTCTTCTACTAAGCACTGGTCCCTATCTGGAGACTGGCAGAGTCTCTCCTACTAAGCACTGGTCTCTATCTGCAGACTGGCAGAGTCTCTCCTACTAAGCACTGGTCCCTATCTGCAGACTGGCAGAGTCTCTCCTACTAAGCACTGGTCCCTATCTGCAGACTGGCAGAGTCTCTCCTACTAAGCACTGGTCCCTATCTGCAGAATGGCAGAGTCTATCCTACTAAGCACTGGTCCCTTTCTGCAGACTGGCAGAGTCTCTACTACTAAGCACTGGTCCCTATCTGCAGACTGGCAGAGTCTCTCCTACTAAGCACTGGTCTCTATCTGCAGACTGGCAGAGTCTCTCCTACTAAGCACTGGTCCCTATCTGCAGACTGGCAGAGTCTCCTCTACTAAGCACTGGTCCCTATCTGCAGACTGGCAGAGTCTCTCCTACTAAGCACTGGTCCCTATCTGCAGACTGGCAGAGTCTCTCCTACTAAGCACTGGTCCCTATCTGCAGACTGGCAGAGTCTCTCCTACTAAGCACTGGTCCCTATCTGCAGACTGGCAGAGTCTCTCCTACTAAGCACTGGTCCCTATCTGCAGACTGGCAGAGTCTCTCCTACTAAGCACTGGTCCCTATCTGCAGACTGGCAGAGTCTCTCCTACTAAGCACTGGTCCCTATCTGCAGACTGGCAGAGTCTCTCCTACTAAGCACTGGTCCCTATCTGCTGACTGGCAGAGTCTCTCCTACTAAGCACTGGTCCCTATCTACAGACTGGGAGAGTCTCTCCTACTAAGCACTGGTTCCTATCTGCAGACTGGCAGAGTCTCCTCTACTAAGCACTGGTCCCTATCTGCAGACTGGCAGAGTCTCTCCTACTAAGCACTGGTCCCTATCTGCAGACTGGCAGAGTCTCTCCTACTTAGCACTGGTCCCTATCTGCAGACTGGCAGAGTCTCTACTACTAAGCACTGGTCCCTATCTGCAGACTGGCAGAGTCTCTTCTACTAAGCACTGGTCCTTATCTGCAGACTGGCAGAGTCTCTCCTACTAAGCACTAGTCCCTATCTACAGACTGGCAGAGTCTCTCCTACTAAGCACTGGTCCCTATCTGCAGACTGGCAGAGTCTCTCCTACTAAGCACTGCTCCCTATCTGAAGACTGGCAGAGTCTCTCCTACTAAGCTCTAGTCCCTATCTACAGACTGTCAGAGTCCCTTCTACTAAGCACTGGTCCCTATCTGCAGACTGGCAGAGTCTCTCCTACTAAGCACTGGTCCCTATCTGCAGACTGGTGGAGTCTCTCCTACTAAGCACTGGTCCCTATCTGCAGACTGGTGGAGTCTCTCCTACTAAGCACTGGTCCCTATCTGCAGACTGGCAGAGTCTCTCCTACTAAGCACTGGTCCCTATCTGCAGACTGGCAGAGTCTCTCCTACTAAGCACTGGTCCCTATCTGGAGACTGGCAGAGTCTTCCTACTAAGCACTGGTCCCTATCTGGAGACTGGCAGAGTCTCTTCTACTAAGCACTGGTCCCTATCTGCAGACTGGCAGAGTCTCTCCTACTAAGCACTGGTCCCTATCTGGAGACTGGCAGAGTCTCTCCTACTAAGCACTGGTCCCTATCTGCAGACTGGCAGAGTCTCTCCTACTAAGCACTGGTCCCTCTCTGCAGACTGTTGGAGTCTCTCCTACTAAGCACTGGTCCCTATCTGCAGACTGGTTGAGTCTCTCCTACTAAGCAATGGTCCCTATCTGCAGACTGGCAGAGTCTCTTCTACTAAGCACTGGTCCCTATCTGCAGACTGGCAGAGTCTCTCCTACTAAGCACTGGTCCCTATCTGCAGACTGGCAGAGTCTCTCCTACTAAGCACTGGTCCCTATCTGCAGACTGGCAGAGTCTCTCCTACTACGCACTGGTCCCTATTTGCAGACTGGCAGAGTCTCTCATACTAAGCACTGGTCCCTATCTGCAGACTGGCAGAGTCTCTCCATCTAAGCACTGGTCCCTACCTGCAGACTGGCAGAGTCTCTCCTACTAAGCACTGGTCCCTATCTGCAGACTGGCAGAGTCTCTCCTACTAAGCACTGGTCCTATCTGCAGACTGGCAGAGTCTCTCCTACTAAGCACTGGTCCCTATCTGCAGACTGGCAGAATCTCTCCTACTAAGCACTGGTCCCTATCTGCAGACTGGCAGAATCTGTCCTACTAAGCACTGGTCTCTATCAGCAGACTGGCAGAGTCTCTTCTACTAAGCACTGGTCCCTATCTGCAAACTGGCAGAGTCTCTTCTTCTAAGCACTGGTCCCTATCTGCAGACTGGCAGAGTCTCTCCTACTAAGCACTGGTCCCTATCTGCAGACTGGCAGAGTCTCTCCTACTAAGCACTGGTCCCTATCTGCAGACTGGCAGAGTCTCTTCTTCTAAGCACTGGTCCCTATCTGCAGACTGGCAGAGTCTCTCCTACTAAGCACTGGTCCCTATCTGCAGACTGGCAGAGTCTCTCCTACTAAGCACTGGTCCCTATCTGCAGACTGGCAGAGTCTTTCCTACTAAGCACTGATTCCTATCTGCAGACTGGCAGAGTCTCTTCTACTAAGCACTGGTCCTATCTGCAGACTGGCAGAGTCTCTCCTACTAAGCACTGGTCACTATCTGCAGACTGGCAGAGTCTCTTCTACTAAGCGCTGGTCCCTATCTGCAGACTGGCAGAGTCTCTTCTACTAAGCACTGGTCCCTATCTGCAGACAGGCAGAGTCTCTCCTACTAAGCACTGGTCACTATCTGCAGACTGGCAGAGTCTCTCCTACTAAGCACTGGTCCCTATCTGCAGACTGGCAGAGTCTCTTCCACTAAGCGCTGGTCCGTATCTGCAGACTGGCAGAGTCTCTCCTACTAAGCACTGGTCCGTATCTGCAGACTGGCAGAGTCTCTTCTACTAAGCACTGGTCCCTATCTACAGACTGACAGAGTCTCTCCTACTAAGCACTGGTCCCTATCTACAGACTGGCAGAGTCTCTCCGACTAAGCACTGGTCCCTATCTGCAGACTGGCAGACTCTTTTCTACTAAGCACTGGTCCCTATCTACAGACTGACAGATTCTCTCCTACTAAGCACTGGTCACTATCTGCAGACTGGCAGAGTCTCTCCTACTAACAACTGGTAACTATCTGCAGACTGGCAGAGTCTCTCCTACTAAGCACTGGTCCCTATCTGCAGACTGGCAGAGTCTCTCCTACTAAGCACTGGTCCCTCTCTGCAGACTGGTGGAGTCTCTCCTACTAAGCACTGGTCCCTATATGTTGACTGGCAGAGTCTCTCCTACTAAGCACTGGTCCCTATCTGCAGACTGGCAGAGTCTCTTCTTCTAAGCACTGGTCCTTATCTGCAGACTGGCAGAGTCTCTCCTACTAAGCACTGGTCACCATCTACAGACTGGCAGAGTCTCTCCTACTAAGCACTGGTCTCTATCTACAGACTGGCAGAGTCTCTCCTACTATGCACTGGTCTCTATCTACAGACTGGTAGAGTCTCTCCTACTAAGCACTGGTCCCTATCTACAGAGTGGCAGAGTCTCTCCTACTAAGCACTGGTCACCATCTACAGACTGGCACAGTCTCTCCTACTAAGCACTGGTCACCATCTACAGACTGGCAGAGTCTCTCCTACTAAGCACTGGTCTCTATCTACAGACTGGCAGAGTCTCTCCTACTAAGCACTGGTCCCTATCTACAGACTGGCAGAGTCTCTCCTACTAAGCACTGGTCCCTATCTACAGACTGGCAGAGTCTCTCCTACTAAGCACTGGTCCCCATCTGCAGACTGGCAGAGTCTCTCCTACTAAGCACTAGTTCCTATCTGCAGACTGGCAGAGTCTCCTCTACTAAGTACTGGTCCCTATCTGCAGACTGGCAGAGTCTCTACTACTAAGCACTGGTCCCTATCTGCAGACTGGCAGAGTCTCTCCTACTTAGCACTGGTCCCTATCTGCATACTGGCAGAGTCTCTCCTACTAAGCACTAGTCCCTATCTGCAGACTGGCAGAGTCTCTACTACTAAGCACTGGTCCCTATCTGCAGACTAGCAGAGTCTCTTCTACTAAGCACTGGTCCTTATCTACAGACTGGCAGAGTCTCTCCTACTAAGCACTAGTCCCTATCTACAGACTGGCAGAGTCTCTCCTACTAAGCACTGGTCCCTATCTGCAGACTGGCAGAGTCTCTCCTACTAAGCACTGCTCCCTATCTGCAGACTGGCAGAGTCTCTCCTACTAAGCACTGGTCCCTATCTGCAGACTGGCAGAGTCTCTCCTACTAAGCACTGGTCCCTATCTGCAGACTGTCAGAGTCCCTTCTACTAAGCACTGGTCCCTATCTGCAGACTGGCAGAGTCTCTTCTACTAAGCACTGGTCCCTATCTGGAGACTGGCAGAGTCTCTCCTACTAAGCACTGGTCCCTATCTGCAGACTGGCAGAGTCTCTCCTACTAAGCACTGGTCCGTATCTGCAGACTGGCAGAGTCTCTCCTACTAAGCACTGGTCCCTATCTGCAGACTGGTGGAGTCTCTCCTACTAAGTACTGGTCCCTATCTGCAGACTGGCAGAGTCTCTTCTCCTAAGCACTGGTCCCTATCTGGAGACTGGCAGAGTCTCTCCTACTAAGCACTGGTCCCTATCTGCAGACTGGCAGAGTCTCTTCTACTAAGCACTGGGCCCTATCTACAGACTGGCTGAGTCTCTCCTACTAAGCACTGGTCCCTATCTGCAGACTGGCAGAGTCTCTCCTACTAAGCACTGGTCCCTATCTGCAGACTGGAAGAGTCTCTCCTACTAAGCACTGATCCCTATCTGCAGACTGGCAGAGTCTCTCCTACTAAGCACTGGTCCCTATCTGCAGACTGGCAGAGTCTCTCCTACTAAGCACTGGTCCCTATTTGCAGACTGGCAGAGTCTCTTCTACTAAGCACTGGGCCCTATCTGGAGACTGGCAGAGTCTCTCCTACCTAGCACTGGTCCCTATCTGCAGACTGGCAGAGTCTCCTCTTCTAAGCACTGGTCCCTATCTGCAGACTGGCAGAGTCTCCTCTACTAAGCACTGGTCCCTATCTGCAGACTGGCAGAGTCTCCTCTACTAAGCGCTGGTCCCTATCTGCAGACTGGCAGAGTCTCCTCTACTAAGCACTGATTCATATCTGCAGAACACTAGGGGCTCTGACTGCTCTCCTTACACAGTTTCTGGCTGAACTAGAACCTTCTAGTTGGAGCGTTTAGTGGAGATGCAATCTAATAAATAAACAATGTTACAATTTCAGTCTGTCATAGACTTGTATAGAGTTCTATTTTCAATCAGTGGGATGCATAGTGCATAAATAATCTCTTAGTATTAACCCTTGATGTAGTGAAAAAATAGTGCAAATGAACAGGATATATTATAGTAAACATATAAATGCAGTTCAACAATGTAAAACAGGTATAGGTGTAAACAGTGACGGAAATCAAAGTGCAAGTTAACCCCTCAAAGTGCAATAAGGTAGTGAGTTGATGGCTTTGCATTGTAGAAATAAGGGCAAATTTCCAAGAATGTCCATAGTCCACAGTCCCCTTGTTCTAGTACACTACACTTTTACCGTGCTTTAGTACTGATATAAGCCCTGTGCTGTGCGGGTAATGTCTAGTCCTGTTACTTTTGGACGGTGGTGATGTGTCCGGGGTTTGGGGACACAATGTTCCTTTGTTATCATGTCGCTTTGTGCGCTGCATTTGTTGAGTCATGTATCACCAGACACTCGCTCATATGTGGCGGCCATTACTGCCATTCATTGTGTGATAATGATGATCCCAAACTTCACCAAGAAAGATGATCCCCGGAATGTGCGAGGCCCCCGAGAATCTGATCATCTGTTCTCTGCTATCAGGACGTTCTCAAAGTCATTCCCTGCACAAGTCAGACTTCAGTATGGGAGTGAATACAAGAGCTTCCTCCGGAACTCTGCCCCGACCTGTCTATAGGAGCTATTCCCTGTCCTGTCTATAAGAGCTGTCCCCTGTCCTGCCCATAGGAGCTTTCTCCTGTCCTGTCTATAGCAGCTCTGCTGTCATGGTCCCTCCTGTGAGAGAGATAAGATGATCGGATAGACATGCTGCACGTGAGGCAATCTGGCAGGTCTCTCTGTTTTCCTCTTAGTATGTTGTTTTTTGGCAGGATCTCACATCTCCTCAGGTTCTGCTTGTTATCAGTGATGAGGCTCTATTTAGGTCCGCCTCACACTGCTGACCATACGGTTGATAGTTTCTGCTTGGAGTTGCTAGAGCTTGGTTGTCTTGGATCTCCTGCTTCTCCATACATCTCTAAGCTAAGTACCAGTTGCCTTTTCTGTTTGTTGTTCTCTGGTGTGTTTTGGTTTCTAGGCCTCAGGGAGATGAGGGTTCCTTCATCAGGGAAGGAACCAATGTCTCGTCTCCTGCTACCGATCCTAGGGATCGTCAGTTTTAGCAGGGCATAAGGTATCCGGCGTATGAGCATTTCCACCATCAGGATCTGCTCATACTGGCAGGAGTTAGGGAAAGGACTAGGGATTACTAGGAGGTCACTGTCCCTCTTCCTTAGCTTTTGAGGCCTAGACTGTTGTCTATTGGTTGTTGTGTGCATTCTATAGGAGCTCTCCCCTGTCCTGTCTATAGGAGCTCTCCCCTGACGTGTCTATAAGAGCTCTCCCCTGTCCTGTCTATCAGAGATCTCCCCTGTCCTGTCTATCAGAGATCTCCCCTGTCCTGTCTATAGGAGCTCTCCCCTGTCCTGTCTATAGGAGCTCTCCCCTGTTTTGTCTATAGGAGCTCTCCCCTGTCCTGTCTATAGGAGCTCTCCCCTGTCCTGTCTATAGGAGCTCTCCCCTGTCCTGTCTATAGGAGCTCTCCCCTGTCTTGTCTATAGGAGCTCTCCCCTGCCCTGTCTATAGGAGCTCTTCCCTGTCCTGTCTATAGAAGCTCTTCCCTGTCCTGTCTATAGGAGCTCTTCCCTGTCCTGTCTATAGGAGCTCTTCCCTGTCCTGTCTATAGGAGCTCTTCCCTGTCCTGTCTATAGGAGCTCTTCCCTGTCCTGTCTATAGGAGCTCTCCCCTGTCCTGTCTATAGGAGCTCTTCCCTGTCCTGTCTATACGATCTCTTTCCTGTCCTGCCTATAGGAGCTCTGCACTGCCCTGCCTATAGGAGCTCTGCCCTGTCTAGAGGAGGTCTGCCCTGTCTATTGGAGCTCTGCCCTGTCTATAGGAGGTCTGCCCTGTCTATTGGAGCTCTGCCCTGTCTATAGGAGCTCTGCCCTGTCCTGCCTATAGGAGCTGCCCCCTGTATATAGGAGATCTGCAGTCTCCTGTCTATAGGAACTCTTCTCTGCCCTGTCTATAGGAGCTCTGACCTGTTCTGCCTATAGGAGCTCTGCCCTGTCCTGCCTATAGGAGCACTGCCCTGCCCTTTCTATGGTAGCTCTGCTCTGTCCTATCTATAGGAGCTGCCCCTTGTATATAGGAGATCTGTGCTGTCCTGTCTATAGGAGCTGTGCCCTGTCCTGTCTATAGAAGCTGTGCCCTGTCCTGCCTATAGGAGATCTGCAGTCTCCTGTCTATAGGAACTCTTCCCTGCCCTGTCTATAGGAGCTCTGACCTGTTCTGTCTATAGGAGCTCTGCAATGTCCTGTCTATAGGAGCTCTGCAATGTCCTGTCTATAGGAGCTCTGCCCTGTCCTGTCTATAGGAGCTCTGACCTGTTCTGTCTATAGGAGCTCTGCAATGTCCTGTCTATAGGATCTGTCCCTCCTGTATGTAGGAGCTCTACCCTGTCTATAGGAGCTCTGCCCTGTCTATAGGAGCTCTGCCCCTTCCTATCTATAGGTCATCTGACCTGCTATAGGAGCTCTGCCCTGACTATAGGATCTGTTGTTTGTCATGTGAACAGTTGCGGCCAAACGTTTTGAGACTGACACTAATTTTGGTTTTCACAGGGTTTGCTCTCAAGAGTTTTTGTCGGATGTTTATATGGTAATTGATGTACAATTATCAGAAATTCAGAAATGATTTCACTTTTCTTGAAAAATCCATAGTTTACGCAAATATATTTGCAGTGTTGACCCTTCTTTTTATTCTACAGTTTGACCTGGAATGCTGGATATCCGCGTCTGGCCCAAATCCTGACTGATGGCAACCCATTTTTGCATAAAAAGTACTTGGAGTTTAACACAGTTTTCTGGGTTCTTCTTTATTCACCTGCATTTTGAGGATCAACCACAGGTTTTGTTTTGTTCAGTGGGACACTTAGCTCTCACTTTTGCAATCTGACTTGGTGTCCATCATACTGAAAAACAGTATTATTTATCAGCAAATTGGATGATTGGGAGACGTTTCTCCTGGATGATTGGGAGAAGTTTCTCCTGGATGGTTGGGAGAAGTTTCTCCTGGATGATTGGGAGAAGTTTCTCCTGAATGATTGGGAGAAGTTTCTCGTGGATGCTTGGGAGAAGTTTCTCCTGGATGGTTTGGAGACGTTGCTCTTAGATGGTTGGGAGAAGTTTCTCCTGGATGGTTGGGAGAAGTTTCTCCTGGATGGTTGGGAGAAGTTTCTCCTGGATGGTTGGGAGAAGTTTCTCCTGGATGGTTTGGAGACGTTGCTCTTAGATGGTTGGGAGAAGTTTCTCCTGGATGGTTGGGAGAAGTTTCTCCTGGATGGTTGGGAGAAGTTTCTCCTGGATGGTTTGGAGACGTTGCTCTTAGATGGTTTGGAGAAGTTTCTCCTGGATGGTTGGGAGAAGTTTCTCCTGGATGGTTTGGAGACGTTGCTCTTAGATGGTTGGGAGAAGTTTCTCCTGGATGGTTGGGAGAAGTTTCTCCTGGATGGTTGGGAGAAGTTTCTCCTGGATGGTTTGGAGACGTTGCTCTTGGATGGTTGGGAGAAGTTGCTCTTGGAGAAGGCTTGATCCCATTCTTTATTCATTGTAGCAGGGGCATTGCTAGGGTCTGAAAAGATCCGGGGCCCAAGCCTCAATGAATAGGGCCCAGTTCTCTAAGTCTCCCCCACCCCTCTCCCGCACACAGTATTTTTCTGTACTTGCTATACCAGGGCCTCCAGGTGACGTCTCCTCCGATGTAGATCTTCTCATCATCTTCTCCATTTGGTCCGGACATCTTCTCTCAGCCGCCTCATCTCTGCAGAGTGTGACACACGGACGTCTTAGCTTCCTCACTTTTCTATCATCATCCCCCAACGTGGAGACCCCCAGTGTTATCCTGCTGCTTGCTGTGCCCCCCAATACCCCTAAATACTATCCTGAAGAAATATAGTGCTCCTCAAACTCCCACCAATAGTAATTCCCTTCTAGAACGCCCTCATTAGTAATACTGCCCCCTACAGTGCCCCCAACAGTGGTAATACTCCCCAAGGATGCCCCCATTAGTAATACTGCCCCCTACAGCGCCCCCAACAGTGATAACGCTCCCCAAGGATGCCCCCATTAGTAATACTGCCCCCTACAGTGCCCCCAACAGTGATAACGCTCCCCAAGGATGCCCCCATTAGTAATACTGCCCCCTACAGTGCCCCGAACAGTGATAACGCTCCCCAAGGATGCCCCCATTAGTAATACTGCCCCCTACAGTGCCCCCAACAGTGATACCGCTCCCCAAGGATGCCCTCATTAGTAATACTGCCCCCTACAGTGCCACAACAGTGATAACGCTCCCCAAGGATGCCTCCATTAGTAATACTGCCCCCTACAGTGCCACAACAGTGATAACGCTCCCCAAGGATGCCCCCATTAGTAATACTGCCCCCTACAGTGCCCCCAACAGTGATAACGCTCCCCAAGGATGTCCTCATTAGTAATACTGCCCCCTACAGTGTCACAACAGTGATAACGCTCCCCAAGGATGCCTCCATTAGTAATACTGCCATCTACAGTGCCCCGAAGAGTGATAACGCTCCCCAAGGATGCCCCCATTAGTAATACTGCCCCCTACAGTGCCTCGAACAGTAATAACGCTCCACAAGGATGCCCCCATTAGTAATACTGCCCCCTACAGTGCCCCCAACAGTGATAACGCTCCCCAAGGATGCCCCTATTAGTAATACTGCCCCCTACAGTGCCCCGAACAGTAATAACGCTCCCCAAGGATGCCCCCATTAGTAATACTGCCCCCTACAGTGCCCCGAACAGTGATAACGCTCCCCAAGGATGCCCCCATTAGTAATACTGCCCCCTACAGTGCCCCGAACAGTGATAACGCTCCCCAAGGATGCCCCCATTAGTAATACTGCCCCCTACAGTGCCCCGAACAGTAATAACGCTCCCCAAGGATGCCCCCATTAGTAATACTGCCCCCTACAGTGCCCCGAACAGTGATAACGCTCCCCAAGGATGCCCCCATTAGTAATACTGCCCCCTACAGTGCCCCCAACAGTGATAACGCTCCCCAAGGATGCCCCCATTAGTAATTCTGCCCCCTACAGTGCCCCGAACAGTAATAACGCTCCCCAAGGATGCCCCCATTAGTAATACTGCCCCTTATAGTTCCCCCATTAGGAGAAGAACCTCCAGTAATAATAATGCCCTCACAGAGCTCCCAGTAGAAATAAGGCCCCCCTATTGTTCCCCCAGTGGTAATAAAGCTCTAGAGTCCCATGTATATAACATTGCACCATCTTTCCAGCCCCCTCCAATATGCAGTCCCATGTAAATAACAGCCCTCCCTTCAGGCCTTAGGCCTCATGCACATGACAGTGAATAGTAGCCGTGTGATGCCCATTTTTAGCACCAGTGAAAGTCTATGGAGCTATTCACAGTCCTAGTCCACGGCCACATTGAGATCAATGGGACCGTTTTTAACGGGCGATTGACAGGAGTGCACCCGTCTAACGGCCGTTAAAAACGGGTACACTTTATCTACAGTGCCTTGCAAAATAATTCACCCCCTTTTTTCGTGTTTTGGTGAATCACAACTTGGAATTAACATGGATTGTTTGAGGATTTGCATCATGTAATGTACAGGACACGCCCACAACTCTGAAGATGTTTATTTTATTTATTGTGAAACAAACAACGAATGTGACAAAATAACAGAAAAAGTCAGTGTGCAGAACTCTTCACCCCCCTAAAGTCAGTGTGCAGAACTCTTCACCCCCCTAAAGTCAGCATGCAGAACTCTTCACCCCCCTAAAGTCAGTGTGCAGAACTCTTCACCCCCCTAAAGTCAGTGTGCAGAACTCTTCACCCCCTAAAGTCAATGTGCAGAACTCTTCACCCCCCTAAAGTCAGTGTGCAGAACTCTTCACCCCCCTAAAGTCAGTGTGCAGAACTCTTCACCCCCCTAAAGTCAATGTGCAGAACTCTTCACCCCCTAAAGTCAGTGTGCAGAACTCTTCACCCCCTAAAGTCAGTGTGCAGAACTCTTCACCCCTAAAGTCAATGTGCAGAACTCTTCACCCCCCTAAAGTCAGTGTGCAGAACTCTTCACCCCCCTAAAGTCAGTGTGCAGAACTCTTCACCCCCCTAAAGTCAGTGTGCAGAACTCTTAACGCCCCTAAAGTCAGTGTGCAGAACTCTTCACCCCCCTAAATCCATAAGCAAGGAAGATATGTTTTCTTTGTGGACGGCTGGTGGGGAAACTCTGCGTTCCGGCTCTCCTCTATATTCCTCCCCTTTTTCTATGCATATACTGAATTCGTTACTAACCTGTGTAGATCAGTGGCCGGATATCCTCTCATAGTCAACGGGGATTTTAATTGTGTGATTAATCCAGAGATGGACAGGATTCCCTCAGGAGGGGACACACAGACACCCCCAGGCAAGGGGCAAAAGAGTCTATCCTTGTATTAGTAAGTCGGGTAGATCTAGGATAGCTGTGGCCCCGATAGATAAGGATTGTCTGTATCTGACCACTTCCCTCTCTCACTGGAATTATCCATGGGGAAGAATAATTGTAAGGGGAAACCTCCGTTCAGATTGAATCCTCATTGGATTTCATAACGGATAATCATGATTTGATAAAAAAAGAGATCAATTATTTTTGGGAGAGAAATGATGGAACAGCGAAGTCCCAGTGTGTAGGGGACTCTCCCAGAGCTTCTATCAGGGGGTTTTCATTTCCAATTTAAGAAAATCATCGCCGTTGAGGGAGAAGGGATTGGAGGAGGCAGCAGCTGCCGGAATGCTTGAGTTTGTTAGGAATGAAACCGGAAAAAATAGGCAAATATTGCAGAGGACAGGTCAGGCGTATTCCGACTCTCTTCCGGATAACAGAGGCTTTTCTTTAGAGGTCAAAAAATGTTTGGTGAAATCGGGTCGTCCAGGGAAAATGCTGGCCAGGGTGATACTGATATGTAGCATTCGACGGGCACAGGGCACTATTGCTGAAGAACAGGGACATAGACACCAGGTGTTCGGGAACTATTTTTCTGAATTGTATAAATCAGATCATTCATACTCAGAGGTTGCGATTGACTCATATCTGGAGTCCATTTCTCTTCCAGCTCTTACAGTAACTCAAAGAGAAGCTCCTGAAGCTGATCTTTCTCTTAAAGAGCTGGAAGATGCAACCAAGGCTTGTTCGGGAAATTCATCTCCTGGAATGGATGGGCTCCCCTATGCCTTTTATCGTAATATGGGGAGATTATTCTACTGACGGTATCTATGGGTTCACTGGAACATGGTGCTCTTCCTGACTCAATGACTGAAGCCATGATCGCAATTACATTGGAGATGGGTAAGGAGCCCTAGATCTGGGGTCATATCGACCTATTTCTCTTCTTAATTTGAAGTCAAGCTTTTTCCAAGGTTCTTGCAACAAGGCTTTCGAAGGTCATTCCATCAATTATACACTCGGATCCCAATAAGGGCACCCATAATAATTTAAAAAGTCCTTGTAAGATTTCATTCTGAACACAATTACAAATGTGCACGAAATTCCCTAAAATCCTTTACAGCATTGGGGGTTGAATCATTTTGAACACAACTGTAGGCCGTTGGCGCTGGGTGGGCTCAATCTCCCCTGCTTCAAGGCCTATTTTTTAAGCTACACAGTTGCGCTATTTTCGCGAATAGAAGGATAGCCCACTTCTTAGAACTTTGGTGAGGAGCTCTCCATATAGTAACATAGTAACATAGTATATAAGGCCGAAAAAAGACTTTTGTCCGTCCAGTTCGACCTGTTTCCTGCAAGTTGATCCAGAGGAAGGAAAAAAAACCTGTGAGGTAGAAGCCAATTTTCCCCACTTAAGGGGAAAAAATTCCTTCCCGACTCCAATCAGAATAACTCCCTGGATCAGCGACCCCTGTCTAGTATCTATAACCTGTAATATTATTACACTCCAGAAATACATCCAGGCCCCTCCTGAATTCCTTTACTGTACTCACCATCACCACCTCCTCAGGCAGAGAGTTCCATAGTCTCACTGCTCTTACAGTAAAGAGTCCATAGTCTCACTGCTCTTACAGTACAGAGTCCATAGTCTCACTGCTCTTACAGTATAGAGTCCATAGTCTCACTGCTCTTACAGTATAGAGTCCATAGTCTCACTGCTCTTACAGTATAGAGTCCATAGTCTCACTGCTCTTACAGTATAGAGTCCATAGTCTCACTGCTCTTACAGTAAAGGGTCCATAGTCTCACTGCTCTTACAGTATAGAGTCCATAGTGTCACTGCTCTTACAGTAAAGAGTCCATAGTCTCACTGCTCTTACAGTAAAGAGTCCATAGTCTCACTGCTCTTACCATAAAGAGTCCATAGTCTCACTGCTCTTACAGTAAAGAGTCCATAGTCTCACTGTTCTTACAGTAAAGAGTCCATAGTCTCACTGCTCTTACAGTAAAGAGTCCATAGTCTCACTGCTCTTACAGTATAGAGTCCATAGTCTCACTGCTCTTACAGTATAGAGTCCATAGTCTCACTGCTCTTACAGTAAAGAGTCCATAGTCTCACTGCTCTTACAGTATAGACCCCATAGTTTCACTGCTCTTACAGTATAGAGTCCATAGCCTCACTGCTCTTACAGTAAAGAGTCCATAGTCTCACTGCTCTTACAGTAAATAGTCCATAGTCTCACTGCTCTTACAGTAAAGAGTCCATAGTCTCACTGCTCTTACAGTACAGAGTCCATAGTCTCACTGCTCTTACAGTACAGAGTCCATAGTCTCACTGCTCTTACAGTACAGAGTCCATAGTCTCACTGCTCTTACAGTGAAGAGTCCATAGTCTCACTGCTCTTACAGTAAAGAGTCCATAGTCTCACTGCTCTTACAGTATAGAGCCCATTGTCTCACTGCCCTTACAGTATAGAGTCTATAGTCTCACTGCTCTTACAGTATAGAGTCCATAGTCTCACTGCTCTTACAGTAAAGAGTCCATAGTCTCACTGCTCTTACAGTATAGAGTCCATAGTCTCACTGCTCTTACAGTATAGAGTCCATAGTCTCTCTGCTCTTACAGTATAGAGTCCATAGTCTCACTGCTCTTACAGTAAAGAGTCCATAGTCTCACTGCTCATACAGTAAAGAGTCCATAGTCTCACTGCTCTTACAGTAAATAGTCCATAGTCTCACTGCTCTTACAGTATAGAGTCCACAGTCTCACTGCTCTTACAGTACAGAGTCCATAGTCTCACTGCTCTTACAGTAAAGAGTCCATAGTCTAACTGCTCTTACAGTATAGAGTCCATAGTCTCACTACTCTTACAGTAAAGAGTCCACAGTCTCACTGCTCTTACAGTAAAGAGTCCATAGTCTCACTGCTCTTACAGTAAAGAGTCCATAGTCTCACTGCTCTTACAGTATAGAGTCCATAGTCTCACTGCTCTTACAGTAAAGAGCCCATAGTCTCACTGATCTTACAGTAAAGAGTCCATAGTCTCACTGCTCTTACAGTAAAGAGTGCATAGTCTCACTGCTCTTACAGTACAGAGTCCATAGTCTCACTGCTCTTACAGTAAAGAGTCCATAGTCTCACTGCTCTTACAGTATAGAGTCCATAGTCTCACTGCTCTTACCATAGAGTCCATAGTCTCACTGCTCTTACAGTAAAGAGTCCATAGTCTCACTGCTCTTACAGTAAATAGTCCATAGTCTCACTGCTCTTACAGTAAAGAGTCCATAGTCTCACTGCTCTTACAGTAAAGAGTCCATAGTCTCACTGCTCTTACAGTAAAGAGTCCATAGTCTCACTGCTCTTACAGTATAGAGTCCATAGTCTCACTGCTCTTACAGTATAGAGTCCATAGTCTCACCGCTCTTACAGTATAGAGTCCATAGTCTCACTGCTCTTACAGTATAGAGTCCATAGTCTCACTGCTCTTACAGTATAGAGTCCATAGTCTCACTGCTCTTACAGTAAAGAGTCCATAGTCTCACTGCTCTTACAGTAAAGAGTCCATAGTCTCACTGCTCTTACAGTATAGAGTCCATAGTCTCACTGCTCTTACAGTATAGAGTCCATAGTCTCACTGCTCTTACAGTACAGAGTCCATAGTCTCACTGCTCTTACAGTACAGAGTCCATAGTCTCACTGCTCTTACAGTACAGAGTCCATAGTCTCACTGATCTTACAGTATAGAGTCCATAGTCTCACTGCTCTTACAGTATAGAGTCCATAGTCTCACTGCTCTTACAGTAAAGAGTCCATAGTCTCACTGCTCTTACAGTAAAGAGTCCATAGTCTCACTGCTCTTACAGTATAGAGTCCATAGTCTCACTGCTCTTACAGTATAGAGTCCATAGTCTCACTGCTCTTACAGTAAAGAGTCCATAGTCTCACTGCTCTTACAGTACAGAGTCCATAGTCTCACTGCTATTACAGTAAAGAGTCCACAGTCTCACTGCTCTTACAGTAAAGAGTCCATAGTCTCACTGCTCTTACAGTAAAGAGTCCATAGTCTCACTGCTCTTACAGTATAGAGTCCATAGTCTCACTGCTCTTACAGTAAAGAGTCCATAGTCTCACTGCTCTTACAGTAAAGAGTCCACAGTCTCACTGCTCTTACAGTATAGAGTCCATAGTCTCACTGCTCTTACAGTAAAGAGTCCATAGTCTCACTGCTCTTACAGTATAGAGTCCATAGTCTCACTGCTCTTACAGTATAGAGCCCATAGTCTCACTGCTCTTACAGTAAAGAGTCTATAGTCTCACTGCTCTTACAGTAAAGAGTCCATAGTGTCACTGCTCTTACAGTATAGAGTCCATAGTCTCACTGCTCTTACAGTAAAGAGTCCATAGTCTCACTGCTCTTACAGTAAAGAGTCCATAGTCTCACTGCTCTTACAGTATAGAGTCCATAGTCTCACTGCTCTTACAGTAAAGAGTCCATAGTCTCACTGCTCTTACAGTATAGAGTCCATAGTCTCCCTGCTCTTACAGTAAAGAGTCTATAGTCTCACTGCTCTTACAGTATAGAGTCCATAGTCTCACTGCTCTTCCAGTAAAGAGTCCATAGTCTCACTGCTCTTACAGTAAAGAGTCCATAGTCTCACTGCTCTTACCGTGAAGAACCCTTTTCTATGTTTGTGTACAAACCTTTTTTCCTCCAGACGCAGAGGATGTCCCCTCGTCACAGTCATGATAATGTTTTTACCTTAATGGAATCCGGTCAGGTAGTTCATTCTTATAAGGAGTTTAGATTGGCTAGGAAGTTAATCATGACATCTTCGGGCAGTCTGAGACACTGGTCGGGTATAAAAGGTTCCCTAAGTGTCACCCCCTTATGGAATAATTGTCACTTACAAGTTTTGGACAAAGTGGGACTGGACCAGTATTGGCAAAAAAATAATATTTTATATGTTGCAGAAGTGGAAGGGAATGGGGAGATTCTTTATTTTTGGGATTTAGCACAAAGAGAAAATGTATTAAAATGATCTTGGTTTAGGTATTTGTAGTTGGGAGATGCTTGAGATTGACACTAACACACATTTGGGGCAAGAATGTAAGATTTCTTTACTTTATAAAGCATTAATTAGAACACGATTTATTGATATATGTTCTTCTGGACGAATGGCCTGGCAATCAGATTGTCCAGCGATTCTGCCAGATGAATGGGATAATATTTAGGATTGGTCTCTTTTAGTTTTAATCACGTAACGGTTCGGTTTAATATCTGCATGGATTACATATTAGGCCTGTTTGGCTTTAGAGACGTGGTGTGAGGAATGCTTCTGACCGTCCACGCTGTGATGCCCCAGAGGCAGATTATCTTCGTATCTTCTGGTCGTGTGTAGAGTTACAGCAATTCATAAAGGTATCACCCGTAACTCGAGTCCAGATTCCATATACGGTGGAATGTTGGGTGCTGCGGGATCTCTCTACGGTGGGATGTCACAAATATAAAGGGTTCTTTTGATTAGAATTATGTTTCTAGCGAGGCTGTTGGTCGCTCGGACGTGGTTCTCGTGAAATGCTCCAAGTATAAACCTGTGGGTAAATCTTGTTAACGTGGTTAAGAGATACGAGAATATCTTATTTAAACAAAGAAACTCTGAGAACAAATGGATTAAGCTTTGGCAAGAATGGAAGCCGTAAGGTTTTCCGCTTCTATTTCCCCATTTTCCCTCTCCATGTTGCAGCGAGGGAAGGGGGGGGGGGCTTGGTTAGGGAGGGAAATGGGATGTTATTAATTTCACTAAGAAATTTACAATTGTGTATGTAATTTTAAGATAATGATTTAATTCTCAATAAAATTATTAAAAAAAATACTTTGTAGAGCCGCCTTTGCGGCAATCACAGCTCCGAGTCGCTCCGGATAAGTCTCTAGGAGCTGCCACGTCTTACCTCTGGGATTTTTGCCCGTTCCTCCTCGCTGCTCCGGCTCCTTCAGGTTGGTCGGTTTGCTCTTGTGAACAGCGATCTTTACGTCTGACCACAGATCTTCTATCGGACTGAGATCTGGGCTGTGACTCGGCCGTTCCAACACATTTACGTGTTTCCCCTTAAACCACCCCAGTGTTGCTTTAGCCGTGTTTTTGGGGTCAGTCCTGCTGGAAGGTGAACCTCCGTCCTAGGCTCAGATCACGCACAGAGCGCTGCAGGTTCTGCTCAGGAATATCCCTGTATTTAGCGCCGTCCATCTTTCCCTCTGACCGGTTTTCCATCCCCCCCCCATGATGCTGCCCCTGCCATGTCTCACTGGGGGGATGGGGGTCTTTGGGTGATGGGATGTGTTGTGTTTGCGCTGACATAGCGTTTTCTTTGATGGTCTCCTCAGACCCGAGCCCCTTCCTCCATCGGAGTCTCCCACTCGCCTTTTTCCACAATGCGCCTTTTTGTTTTTAGCTGACAGTAATGGCTTCTCCTGGCCACTCTGCCATAAAGCCCAACCATGGAGCGTACGGCTTATTGTCTTCCTCTGTACAGATCCTGCAGTCTCTGCTGTGGACTCTGCGGCTCCTCCAGGGTTACCTCAGGTCTCTGTGCTGCCTCTCGGATTAATGCCCTTCTCGCCCGCTCCGTGAATTTTGGTGGGCGGCCGTCTCTTGGCAGGTTTGCTGTTGTGCCATCTTCTTTCCATTTGGTTATGATAGATTTGATGGCGCTCCGGGGGATCATCAGAGTTTTGGATATTTTTTTATAACCTAACCCTGACTTGTATTTCTCACCCACATTGTCCCTTCCTTGTTTGGAGAGCTCCTCGGCCTTCATGGCAGTGTTTGGTCAGTGACGCCTCTTACTTGTTTGCAGAGCTCCTCGGCCTTCATGGCAGTGTTTGGTCAGTGACGCCTCTTAGGTGTTCCAGCCTCTGGTGTGTACATGTAATGACGGATGAGGTGACACTTAGATCGCACACAGGGGACATCATGTCACTGATTATGGGACTTCTGAAGGTAACTTGTTTCACCAGAGCTTTTTATGGGCTTCCTAACAAAGGGGGTGAATACATACGCACGGGACAATGTTCTGTTTTCTATTTCTAAAACAATAGTTTTATTTATATGTTTTTCTCATTTCACTTCACCGACTGAGACGATTGTGTTCTGATCCATCACATAAAATTCAGACGAACAAAACATTGAACTGGCTGTTATGTAAAGTCAAGGGGGGTGAATACTTTTGGAAGGCACTGTATATGGCCATTTAGGGGTTAAAAATAAATACCAAAACAAAAACTCTCCTCATCCACTTGCTTGCACTACTGCAGTCTCTTTTCTCTTCATTGAGCAATATGCGTGGTGACTTCATCGCGCACATCGCAGGTCCTGTTCAATGAAGAGAGAGGAGACTGCTACAGAGAGAAGAGACTGCTACAGTGCGAGCAAGTGGAGGAGGTGAGTTTTGTTTTGCAAAATAACAAACAGAACAGCGGTGGGCAATTATGGGAACATTGGAAATTATTTAAGATGGGGCCTACATTGGGGACATTAATAAAGCTGTGGGCAGTAAAAAAATAATTCCTACACTATGGGGGAAATTATTTAAGATGGGGGCGGTAAAAAAATAAATCATACACTATGGGGGACATTATTTTAGCTGGGGGCCTCCCATCCTGTGGGTGTTCTCAGAAGGGTGGGTCTAGAAATAACTGCCAATCAAATTCATGCATTTTTCATGTACGGACATGAAAAATTAATGCAAAACGGACATTAAAAATGGACAAACTGCCAGAAAACGGACGTACACACTGATACAAAATGGCCATGAAAAACTGCCAGTGTGTCCGTTTTTAATGGACGTTTTTTTTCACTGTCGTGGGCATTTAGCCTTACATACAGTCCCAGGTAACTCCTTAAGGACATGCGCCATACATTTACGGCGGTGGTGGACGTGACTTAAGGACCAGCACCATACATGTACGCCCGGCTGATCAGGTGGGTGCAGGAGCTGCGCTAGCCCAATCAGCAGCAGAGGTCCAGCAGTCACTGATAGCCGTCATTGATAGCCGGACCCCTGCTGTATGCATCGGCATCGGTAAAAACAATGATACCGGCGCATTAACCCTCGCATTGCCGCGGTCAGCCATGACCGAGGCACATGCGGGTATTCTACCGGGTGCAGGGTGGCCAATGCATCACAATACAGAAGTGCTGTAATGCATTGTAAAGGGGATCAGACCCCCAAAAGTTGAAGTCCCAGAGTGGGACAAAAAGTAAAGTGAAAAAATATGAAAAAAATAAAGTTTTACAAAAACAAATTAAAAGTTTCAAGTAAAAAAATAAAGTAAAAAAAAATAATACTTTACAAAACTTGTAAAAAATAAGGAAAAAAAGAAAAGTAGACATATTAAGTATTGCCGCGTCCGTATCGACTGGCTCTATAAAAATATCTCATGACCTAACCCCTCAGGTGAACTGTGCTAAAAAAATAATTTTTTTGTCACCTTACATCACTAAAAGTGCAACACCAAGCGATCAAAAAGGCGTATGCCCCCCAAAATAGTACCAATCTAACTGTCACCTCATCCTGCAAAACATGAGCCCCTACCTAAGACAATCGCCCAAAAAATAAAGAACTATGGCTCTCAGACTATGGAGACACTAAAACATGATTTTTTTTGGTTCAAAAATACACAAAAAAACAAAAGTATACATATTATGTATTGCCGCGTCCGTAACAACCTTCTCTATAAAAATTCCACATGACCTAAACTCTCAGATGAACACCGTAAAAAAAAAAGTGTGTCAAAAAGCCATGTTTTGTCACCTTACATCACAAAAAGTGTAATACCACGCGATCAAAATGTCATATGCGCCCCAAAATCATACCAATCAAACTGTCATCTCATCCCACAAAAAATGATACTCTACCTTAGACAATCGCCCAAAAAATAAAAAACTATTGCTCTCAGAATATGGAGACACTAAAACCTGTTTTTTTTTGTTTCAAAAATTATATTATTGTGTAAAACTTAAATAAATAAAAAAAGTATACATATTAGGTATCGCCGTGTCCGTAAGACCCTGCTGTATAAGAATATCACATTAACTAACCCCACAGATTAACACCAAAAAAGTAAAAAGTGTAAAAAAAGCCATTTTTTATCACCTTACATCACAAAAAGTGCAATACCAAGCAATCAAAAAGTCATACGCAGCCTAAAATAGTACCGATCAAACTAGAATAAAAAATATAAACTAATTATACTGACATGTACAGCGGCGCCCAGGGATCTCCTAGGCTATGAGCTGAGTGCTGCGATTGGCCAGCGCTACAGCCTGGGAGAAGGAGACGCCCAGGAGAACAAGGGCAGTCTCCTCCCAGTTGAGCCGAAAATCAGAAGATACCTGGAGAACGGAGCGGCGCCCAGGGATAATAGTAAGTGCAGGGAGATCCCTGGGCGCCGCTCTACATGTCGGTATACTTAGTGTAGATTTTTTATTCTAATGAAAGGTCCTCGTAACAACCTGCTTTATAAAAAAAACCTGTCAGATAAACATAGTAGATAACAAAAAATAAAAACTATGCCAAAACGGCTATTCTTTGTTACCTTGCCTCACAAAAAGTGTAATATAGAGCAACCAAAAATCATATGTACCCTAAAATAGTACCAACAAAACTGCCACCTTATCCCCTAGTTTCCAAAATGGGGTAACTTTTTTTAGAGTTTCTACTCTAGGGGTGCATTAGGGGGGCTTCAAATGTGACATGGCAGCTTAAAATTATCCCAGTGAAATCTGCCTTCCAAAAACCACACGGCGCTCCTTTCCCTCTACGCCCGCCGTGTGCCCGTACAGCAGCTCACGGCCACGTATGGGGTGTTTCTGTAAATTACAGAATCAGGGCAATAAATATTGAGTTTTGTTTGGCTGTTAACCCTTGCTTTGTTAGCAGAAAAATATTGATTAAAATGGAAAATCTGCCAAAAAAGTGAAATTCAGAAATTTCATCTACATTTTCCTTTAATTCTTGTGGAACACCTTAAGGGTTAACAACGTTTGTAAAATCAGTTTTGAATACCTTGAGGGGTGTACTTTCTAAAATGGGACCATTTCTGGCCGTTTTTCTATTATGTAAGCTCCACACAGTGACTTCAGACCTGAACTGGTCCTTAAAAGTGGGTTTTGGAAATTTTCAGAAAAATTTCAAGATTTACTTCTAAACTTCTAAGGTGTCTAACGTCCAAAAAAAAAAGAAAATGTAATTTATAAAATGATCCAAACATGAAGTAGACATATGGGGAATGTACAGTAATAACTATTTTAAGAGGTATCACTATCTGTTTTAAAAGCAGAGAAATTGAAATTTAGAAAATTGCTATTTTTTCCCAATTTTTGGTAAATTTGGTATTTTTTTATAAATAAAAATGAAATATTTTGACTCAAATTTTCCACTATGATGAAGTACAATATGTGAGGAGAAAACACTCTCAGAATGTCTTGGATCATTAAAACCATTTTAAAGTTATTACCACATAACGTGACACTGGTCAGATTTGCAAGAAATGGCCTGGTCCTTAAGGTAAAAAATGTCAGGGTCCTGAAGGAGTTAAATAACCACAACTCCCAGCATTCCTCTGCCTCTCCCTTTACTTCCCTCTCCTCATGTAGCAGACATCACCACAGCTTCTTCCCCAGGACTTCTCTTCTCTGCCATCCTCTCCCACACTGGTCACATGATGGTGACATCATCGCAGGTCCTTCTCAACCACTGCCTGTTTCACTGGTCACATGACCTGTGATGTCCCCACAGGTCCTTCAGCTCTTCCAGTGAATTTGATTCAACTGTATTGCCGTCCTGAGGACTTACAGTGGTATCTAGCAGGCAGGATATTCAGGGCCCGGGACAAAACATCGGGGGCACAGGCCCGGTATGTTTTAACCTAGAGAATGTCTGTACAGGGTTGTTGAGGCAGTGGGATAAGCTGACTCTTACCCAGGGCCTCCTGTGTCAGACCATATACTTGCAATTAGATCTGCAGTACCAGTGACAAATTGTCACCCCATGTCATTGGGACCAGAGGCTGCCAGGGACGCCCATGAGAAGGGTGCCCATTTTGGGAGCGATAAAACGTTCTAGTGTTTCCAACGGCTGGTATACAGTCCAGATTTGGCAGACATGGTGGCCAAGGCATGTCTTAAGTGTCATCCCTGCAGGCTGAGTAAGAGTACTGAACAGCGGGCTCCTGTCCAGGCCATCCGGACGTCCGTGCCCCTAGAGTTTGGTGGAGTTTCAGAGCCTGGAGAAAAAAGGGAGCAGCCATCTTGGAGGAAGCTGAGACTGAGGAACTGTGTGAGCAGAGGATCTGACGGCATCCAGGTGTGGGAGCATACCTCAGTGACCAGAGCTGCAGCTAAGTGAAGCTGATAATGTCCAAGACCCTGATCCTGTCCATAGGAACAAGAATTGCTTCTAGGAACTCTGATGAGAGCTGAGGAGCAAAGCTACATACACTGAAGTACAGCATGCTTGTTTGAGAGGCATTTTTTCTGTTCAGAGTCACCAGTGGAGGCAGAGCAGACCCAAGTCTGTAAGATCGTGCACGCACCTCATTACAGTGTTGGCGCCTAGAGACTGAGACCAGCCCTGTAGTTAGTTAGTTAGGGTCTCTGTTTGTGTCAGGCCACAAGTGTTACTACTGTTCATTGCAAGGACTTCATTTAAAGTGACATTTCACACTGGAGGGCTGAGAAACTTCCCACAAACTCAAGCCAGGCTGGTGTTTTGCTCAGAAAGAATACTCGGGGCATGTGCTACAGGACCGGTTATGGAATACTGTAGAGCTTTGTAAGATTGTAAGCTGTTGTGCTGCCCCGCAGGCTAGCCCGTACCACGCACTCATACAGCTATTCTTGTTTTTTTTGTGTAATAACAGGTAAGGTGAGGCAGTTTAGTTGTGCCCGCCAAAGGGTAAATTACCGGACTTGAGAGGAGGCTGAGGCATCTCTTTACCTCAGTGCTCTGAAGTATCTTGTCCTCCTGTGTGATTAGGACGGGTTCTGTGTGTGTTAATAGCGCAGTGGGATGCCCCATGGGGCCCTTTTAGGGGAGTTGGGGTACCCAGGTGTAGGAGTGGCCGAGTGGTATAGGGTGGCCTAAAATGTCAATTCTAGTGTAAATGAGTCTCACGGTGCTCCTACTTGGATTCGGTTGGACCCCAGGCATTGGCTCCGAAGCAGACAAATAGGGGTGAATAATTGAGAGATAAAAGAATAACTTAAGTCCAGACCTTAAGATGCAGTTGAAAAGCAGCTTTACTTTGGTAAACTTTTATCAGACACAATCTTCCAACTTTGTCTTGGTCCCAGCAGGCTTTGGAATAAAACTCTGGCAGTCAAACTCGACTCTACTACATCTGTTGCTCTCTGGTTTGCTGTACTGACAGGGTAGATGTATAACTTGGCTTCTTCTTTATGCTGCAACTACTCTCTTTGTGGTCTGTCTCTTAATTATGCCAGGGAACCTGTGACCTCCACATCCAGCAGAGCTGAAGATGCTCTGGCTGGCTTGGCTTAGCCCCAGCACTCCCTCCTTCCCCTAGCAGGGGGTAAACTAGACTAACTAAAACTGATCCCCACCCTTCCTGCAGGAAGTGTGACTCGCCCACTCCTCTACAGAGGGGGGTTAGAATGCAATGGAAGGTTCCACTCGGTCTAAGATAGCTATGCCACATTAACCAGGCACATTACATTTGAACATAACAGTTACAAACATGAGAAATGCACAGTGTGTAGGACCTGAGATAAGTGCATAGATGGAAGGATATTTGCATACACAGAAGCAGTGAGTAGGAGGGATTATGCCACTCTGGGGCCTTACAATAGGACGGTGGCCATTTTATTTCTCTAATGATTGCTCCACAGACCAAATGAGCCATTCCAACTAATGAAAGGTACTTGAGAATATATTTATAATAAGGTTATTATAATAAGGTTATTTTTAAAGGTGCTCTCCAGGCTTTAAATACTGATGACCTATCCTCAGTATAGGTCATCAATATCAGATCGGCGGGGGTCCGACAATATCAGATCAGCACCCCTGCCGATCAGCTGTATGAAGGGAAGGCGTGCGTGTACGCGCTGTCGGGCCCCCGTCAATCTGATATTCATAAACTATCCGGAGAACTGCTTTAAGTATTTTTATTTTCTTAATTCGCAGAGAACCCCTTTAAGCTCCCTAATGGCATGAAAATATTTTCATTTGGACCTGATAACATGCAATCCATGATTAGGTACTTTGGGTTTAGAGACATCAGACAGTGTTTTAATATTTAGATTCTCACTTTCCTGCTGCAGACTATGATGTGGGTGAAAGAGGACACGGTGACATCTACGGGTCTCCTGTAATAGTTGTTTGTACCTCAGGTGACATGGTGACATCTACGGGTCTCCTGTAATAGCTGTTTGTATCTCAGGTGACATGGTGACATCTACGGGTCTCCTGTAATAACTGTTTGTACCTCACGTGACACGGTGACATCTACGGGTCTCCTGTAATAGTTGTTTGTATCTCAGGTGACATGGTGACATATACAGGTCTCCTGTAATAGCTGTTTGTAACTCAGGTGACATGGTGACATCTACAGGTCTCCTGTAATAGCTGTTTGTACCTCAGGTGACATGGTGACATCTACAGGTCTCCTGTAATAGCTGTTTGTATCTCAGGTGACATGGTGACATCTACAGGTCTCCTGTAATAGCTGTTTGTACCTCAGGTGACATGGTGACATCTACGGATCTCCTGTAATAGCTGTTTGTATCTCAGGTGACATGGTGACATCTACGGGTCTCCTGTAATAGCTGTTTGTATCTCAGGTGACATGGTGACATCTATGGGTTTCCTGTAATAGCTGTTTGTACCTCAGGTGACATGGTGACATCTACAGGTCTCCTGTAATAGCTGTTTGTACCTCAGGTGACATGGTGACATCTACGGGTCTCCTGTAATAGCTGTTTGTATCTCAGGTGACATGGTGACATCTACGGGTCTCCTGTAATAGCTGTTTGTACCTCAGGTGACATGGTGACATCTACAGGTCTCCTGTAATAGCTGTTTGTACCTCAGGTGACATGGTGACATCTACGGGTCTCCTGTAATAGTTGTTTGTACCTCAGGTGACATGGTGACATCTAAGGGTCTCCTGTAATAGTTGTTTGTACCTCAGGTGACATGGTGACATCTACGGGTCTCCTGTAATAGTTGTTTGTACCTCAGGTGACATGGTGACATCTACGGGTCTCCTGTAATAGCTGTTGGTACCTCAGGTGACATGGTGACATCTAAGGGTCTCCTGTAATAGCTGTTTGTACCTCAGGTGACATGGTGACATCTACAGGTCTCCTGTAATAGCTGTTTGTATCTCAGGTGACATGGTGACATCTACGGGTCTCCTGTAATAGCTGTTTGTACCTCAGGTGACATGGTGACATCTACAGGTCTCCTGTAATAGCTGTTTGTATCTCAGGTGACATGGTGACATCTACGAGTCTCCTGTAATAGCTGTTTGTACCTCAGGTGACATGGTGACATCTACGGGTCTCCTGTAATAGTTGTTTGTACCTCAGGTGACATGGTGACATCTAAGGGTCTCCTGTAATAGTTGTTTGTACCTCAGGTGACATGGTGACATCTACGGGTCTCCTGTAATAGTTGTTTGTACCTCAGGTGACATGGTGACATCTACAGGTCTCCTGTAATAGCTGTTTGTATCTCAGGTGACACGGTGACCTCTACGGATCTCCTGTAATAGCTGTTTGTACCTCAGGTGACATGGTGACATCTACGGGTCTCCTGTAATAGCTGTTTGTATCTCAGGTGACATGGTGACATCTACGGGTCTCCTGTAATAGCTGTTTGTATCTCAGGTGACATGGTGACATCTACGGATCTCCTGTAATCGCTGTTTGTATCTCAGGTGACATGGTGACATCTACGGGTCTCCTGTAATAGCTGTTTGTACCTCAGGTGACATGGTGACATCTACGGGTCTCCTGTAATAGCTGTTTGTAGCTCAGGTGACATGGTGACATCTACAGATCTTCTGTAATAGCTGTTTGTATCTCAGGTGACATGGTGACCTCTACGGGTGTCCTGTATTAGCTGTTTGTACCTCAGGTGACATGGTGACATTTACAGGTCTCCTGTAATAGCTGTTTGTATCTCAGGTGACATGGTGACATCTACGGGTCTCCTGTAATAGCTGTTTGTATCTCAGGTGACATGGTGACATCTACGGGTCTCCTGTAATAGCTGTTTGTACCTCAGGTGACATGGTGACATCTACGGGTCTCCTGTAATAGTTGTTTGTAGCTCAGGTGACATGGTGACATCTACGGGTCTCCTGTAATAGTTGTTTGTATCTCAGGTGACATGGTGACATCTACAGGTCTCCTGTAATAGCTGTTTGTATCTCAGGTGACATGGTGACATCTACAGGTCTCCTGTAATAGCTGTTTGTATCTCAGGTGACATGGTGACATCTACGGGTCTCCTGTAATAGCTGTTTGTACCTCAGGTGACATGGTGACATCTACAGGTCTCCTGTAATAGCTGTTTGTATCTCAGGTGACACGGTGAACTCTACGGATCTCCTGTAATAGCTGTTTGTACCTCAGGTGACATGGTGACATCTACGGGTCTCCTGTAATAGCTGTTTGTATCTCAGGTGACATGGTGACATCTATGGGTCTCCTGTAATAGTTGTTTGTATCTCAGGTGACATGGTGACATCTACAGGTCTCCTGTAATAGCTGTTTGTACCTCAGGTGACATGGTGACATCTTCGGGTCTCCTGTAATAGCTGTTTGTATCTCAGGTGACATGGTGACATCTACAGGTCTCCTGTAATAGCTGTTTGTACCTCAGGTGACATGGTGAAATCTACAGGTCTCCTGTAATAGCTGTTTGTACCTCAGGTGACATGGTGACATCTACAGGTCTCCTGTAATAGCTGTTTGTATCTCAGGTGACATGGTGACATCTACAGGTCTCCTGTAATAGCTGTTTGTATCTCAGGTGACATGGTGACATCTACGGGTCTCCTGTAATAGCTGTTTGTATCTCAGGTGACATGGTGACATCTATGGGCCTCCTGTAATAGCTGTTTGTACCTCAGGTGACATGGTGACATCTACAGGTCTCCTTTAATAGCTGTTTGTACCTCAGGTGACATGGTGACATCTACGGGTCTCCTGTAATAGCTGTTTGTATCTCAGGTGACATGGTGACATCTATGGGTCTCCTGTATTAGCTGTTTGTACCTCAGGTGACATGGTGACATCTACAGGTCTCCTGTAATAGCTGTTTGTACCTCAGGTGACATGGTGACATCTACGGGTCTCCTGTAATAGTTGTTTGTATCTCAGGTGACATGGTGACATCTATGGATCTCCTGTAATAGCTGTTTGTATCTCAGGTGACATGGTGACATCTACAGGTCTCCTGTAATAGCTGTTTGTATCTCAGGTGACATGGTGACATCTACGGGTCTCCTGTAATAGTTGTTTGTACCTCAGGTGACATGGTGACATCTACAGATCTCCTGTAATAGCTGTTTGTATCTAAGGTGACATGGTGACATCTACGGGTCTCCTGTAAAAGCTGTTTGTATCTCAGGTGACATGGTGACATCTACGGGTCTCCTGTAATAGCTGTTTGTACCTCAGGTGACATGGTGACATCTACGGGTCTCCTGTAATAGCTGTTTGTACCTCAGGTGACATGGTGACATCTACGGGTCTCCTGTAATAGCTGTTTGTATCTCAGGTGACATGGTGACATCTACGGGTCTCCTGTAATAGCTGTTTGTACCTCAGGTGGCATGGTGACATCGACAGGTCTCCTGTAATAGCTGTTTGTACCTCAGGTGACATGGTGACATCTACAGATCTCCTGTAATAGCTGTTTGTACCTCAGGTGACATGGTGACATCTACAGGTCTCCTGTAATAGCTGTTTGTATCTCAGGTGACATGTTGACATCTACAGGTCTCCTGTAATAGCTGTTTGTACCTCAGGTGACATGGTGACATCTACGGGTCTCCTGTAAAAGCTGTTTGTATCTCAGGTGACATGGTGACATCTACGGATCTCCTGTAATAGCTGTTTGTATCTCAGGTGACATGGTGACATCTACGGGTCTCCTGTAATAGCTGTTTGTACCTCAGGTGACATGGTGACATCTACAGATCTTCTGTAATAGCTGTTTGTATCTCAGGTGACATGGTGACATCTACGGGTCTCCTGTAATAGCTGTTTGTATCTCAGGTGACATGGTGACATCTATGGGTTTCCTGTAATAGCTGTTTGTACCTCAGGTGACATGGTGACATCTACGGGTCTCCTGTAATAGCTGTTTGTATCTCAGGTGACACGGTGACATCTACAGGTCTCCTGTATTAGCTGTTTGTACCTCAGGTGACATGGTGACATCTAAAGATCTCCTGTAATAGCTGTTTGTATCTCAGGTGACACGGTGACATCTACGGGTCTCCTGTAATAGCTGTTTGTACCTCAGGTGACACAGTGACATCTACGGATCTCCTGTAATAGCTGTTTGTATCTCAGGTGACATGGTGACATCTACGGGTCTCCTGTAATAACTGTTTGTATCTCAGGTGACATGGTGACATCTACGGATCTCCTGTAATAGCTGTTTGTATCTCAGGTGACATGGTGACATCTACAGGTCTCCTGTAATAGTTGTTTGTATCTCAGGTGACATGGTGACATCTACAGATCTCCTGTAATAGCTGTTTGTATCTCAGGTGACATGGTGACATCTACGGGTCTCCTGTAATAGCTGTTTGTATCTCAGGTGACATGGTGAAATCTACAGGTCTCCTGTAATAGCTGCTTGTATCTCAGGTGACATGTTGACCTCTACGGGTCTCCTGTATTAGCTGTTTGTACCTCAGGTGACACGGTGACATCTACGGGTCTCCTGTAATAGCTGTTTGTACCTCAGGTGACACGGTGACATCTACGGGTCTCCTGTAATAGTTGTTTGTACCTCAGGTGACACGGTGACATCTACGGGTCTCCTGTAATAGCTGTTTGTATCTCAGGTGACATGGTGACATCTAAGGGTCTCCTGTAATAGTTGTTTTTACCTCAGGTGACATGGTGACATCTAAGGGTCTCCTGAAATAGTTGTTTGTATCTCAGGTGACATGGTGACATCTACAGGTCTCCTGTAATAGCTGTTTGTATCTCAGGTGACATGGTGACATCTACGGGTCTCCTGTAATAGCTGTTTGTATCTCAGGTGACATGGTGACATCTAACAGTCTCCTGTAATAGCTGTTTGTATCTCAGGTGACATGGTGACCTCTACGGGTCTCCTGTAATAGTTGTTTGTATCTCAGGTGACATGGTGACATCTACGGGTCTCCTGTAATAGCTGTTTGTATCTCAGGTGACATGGTGACATCTACAGGTCTCCTGTAATAGTTGTTTGTATCTCAGGTGACATGGTGACATCTACAGATCTCCTGTAATAGCTGTTTGTATCTCAGGTGACATGGTGACATCTACGGGTCTCATGTAATAGCTGTTTGTACCTCAGGTGACATGGTGACATCTACGGGTCTCCTGTAATAGCTGTTTGTATCTCAGGTGACATGGTGAAATCTACAGGTCTCCTGTAATAGCTGTTTGTATCTCAGGTGACATGGTGACATCTACGGGTCTCCAGTAATAGTTGTTTGTATCTCAGGTGACATGGTGACATCTACAGGTCAGGTCTCCTGTAATAGTTATTTGTATCTCAGGTGACATGGTGGCATCTACAGATCTCCTGTAATAGCTGTTTGTACCTCAGGTGACATGGTGACATCTACGGGTGTCCTGTAATAGCTGTTTGTATCTCAGGTGACATGGTGGCATCTACAGATCTCCTGTAATAGCTGTTTGTACCTCAGGTGACATGGTGACATCTAACAGTCTCCTGTAATAGCTGTTTGTATCTCAGGTGACATGGTGACCTCTACGGGTCTCCTGTAATAGTTGTTTGTATCTCAGGTGACATGGTGACATCTACGGGTCTCCTGTAATAGCTGTTTGTATCTCAGGTGACATGGTGACATCTACAGGTCTCCTGTAATAGTTGTTTGTATCTCAGGTGACATGGTGACATCTACAGATCTCCTGTAATAGCTGTTTGTATCTCAGGTGACATGGTGACATCTACGGGTCTCCTGTAATAGCTGTTTGTACCTCAGGTGACATGGTGACATCTACGGGTCTCCTGTAATAGCTGTTTGTATCTCAGGTGACATGGTGAAATCTACAGGTCTCCTGTAATAGCTGTTTGTATCTCAGGTGACATGGTGACATCTACGGGTCTCCTGTAATAGTTGTTTGTATCTCAGGTGACATGGTGACATCTACAGGTCTCCCGTAATAGTTATTTGTATCTCAGGTGACATGGTGGCATCTACAGATCTCCTGTAATAGCTGTTTGTACCTCAGGTGACATGGTGACATCTACGGGTCTCCTGTAATAGCTGTTTGTACCTCAGGTGACATGGTGACATCTACGGGTCTCCTGTAATAGCTGTTTTTACCTCAGGTGACATGGTGACATCTACAGGTCTCCTGTAATAGCTGTTTGTATCTCAGGTGACATGTTGACCTCTACGGGTCTCCTGTATTAGCTGTTTGTACCTCAGGTGACACGGTGACATCTACGGGTCTCCTGTAATAGCTCTTTGTATCTCAGGTGACATGGTGACATCTACGGGTCTCCTGTAATAGCTGTTTGTACCTCAGGTGACATGGTGACATCTACAGGTCTCCTGTTATAGCTGTTTGTATCTCAGGTGACACGGTGACATCTACGGATCTCCTGTAATAGTTGTTTGTATCTCAGGTGACATGGTGACATCTACGGGTCTCCTGTAATAGCTCTTTGTATCTCAGGTGACATGGTGACATCTACGGGTGTCCTGTAATAGCTGTTTGTATCTCAGGTGACATGTTGACCTCTACGGGTCTCCTGTAATAGCTGTTTGTACCTCAGGTGACATGGTGACATCTACGGATCTCCTGTAATAGCTGTTTGTACCTCAGGTGACATGGTGACATCTACGGGTCTCCTGTAATAGCTGTTTGTACCTCAGGTGACATGGTGACATCTACGGGTCTCCTATAAAAGCTGTTTGTATCTCAGGTGACACGGTGACATCTACGGGTCTCCTGTAATAGCTGTTTGTATCTCAGGTGACATGGTGACATCTACAGGTCTCCTGTAATAGCTGTTTGTATCTCAGGTGACATGGTGACATCTACGGATCTCCTGTAATAGCTGTTTGTATCTCAGGTGACATGGTGACATCTACGGGTCTCCTGTAATAGCTGTTTGTACCTCAGGTGACATGGTGACATCTACGGGTCTCCTGTAATAGCTGTTTGTACCTCAGGTGACATGGTGACATCTACGGGTCTCCTGTAATAGCTGTTTGTATCTCAGGTGACATGGTGACATCTACGGGTCTCCTGTAATAGCTGTTTGTACCTCAGGTGACATGGTGACATCGACAGGTCTCCTGTAATAGCTGTTTGTACCTCAGGTGACATGGTGACATCTACAGATCTCCTGTAATAGCTGTTTGTACCTCAGGTGACATGGTGACATCTACAGGTCTCCTGTAATAGCTGTTTGTATCTCAGGTGACATGTTGACATCTACAGGTCTCCTGTAATAGCTGTTTGTACCTCAGGTGACATGGTGACATCTACGGGTCTCCTGTAATAGCTGTTTGTATCTCAGGTGACATGGTGACATCTACGGATCTCCTGTAATAGCTGTTTGTATCTCAGGTGACATGGTGACATCTACGGGTCTCCTGTAATAGCTGTTTGTACCTCAGGTGACATGGTGACATCTACAGATCTTCTGTAATAGCTGTTTGTATCTCAGGTGACATGGTGACATCTACGGGTCTCCTGTAATAGCTGTTTGTATCTCAGGTGACATGGTGACATCTATGGGTTTCCTGTAATAGCTGTTTGTACCTCAGGTGACATGGTGACATCTACGGGTCTCCTGTAATAGCTGTTTGTATCTCAGGTGACACGGTGACATCTACAGGTCTCCTGTATTAGCTGTTTGTACCTCAGGTGACATGGTGACATCTACGGGTCTCCTGTAATAGCTGTTTGTATCTCAGGTGACATGGTGACATCTACGGATCTCCTGTAATCGCTGTTTGTATCTCAGGTGACATGGTGACCTCTACGGGTCTCCTGTAATAGCTGTTTGTACCTCAGGTGACATGGTGACATCTACGGGTCTCCTGTAATATCTGTTTGTATCTCAGGTGACATGGTGACATCTACGGATCTCCTGTAATAGCTGTTTGTATCTCAGGTGACATGGTGACCTCTACGGGTCTCCTGTAATAGCTGTTTGTACCTCAGGTGACATGGTGACATCTACGGGTCTCCTGTAATAGCTGTTTGTACCTCAGGTGACATGGTGACCTCTACGGGTCTCCTGTAATAGCTGTTTGTACCTCAGGTGACATGGTGACATCTACGGGTCTCCTGTAATAGCTGTTTGTACCTCAGGTGACATGGTGACATCTACGTTTCTCCTGTAATAGCTGTTTGTACCTCAGGTGACATGGTGACATCTACGGGTCTCCTGTAATAGCTGTTTGTACCTCAGGTGACACGGTGACATCTACGTTTCTCCTGTAATAGCTGTTTGTATCTCAGGTGACATGGTGACATCTACGGGTCTCCTGTAATAGCTGTTTGTACCTCAGGTGACACGGTGACATCTACGGGTCTCCTGTAATAGCTGTTTGTATCTCAGGTGACATGGTGACATCTACGGGTCTCCTGTAATAGCTGTTTGTACCTCAGGTGACATGGTGACATCTACGGATCTCCTGTAATAGCTGTTTGTACCTCAGGTGACATGGTGACATCTACAGGTCTCCTGTAATAGCTGTTTGTATCTCAGGTGACATGGTGACATCTACAGGTCTCCTGTAATAGTTGTTTGTATCTCAGGTGACATGGTGACATCTACGGGTCTCCTGTAATAGCTGTTTGTATCTCAGGTGACATGGTGACATCTACGGGTCTCCTGTAATAGCTGTTTTTATCTCAGGTGACATGGTGACATCTACGGATCTCCTGTAATAGCTGTTTGTACCTCAGGTGACATGGTGACATCTACGGGTCTCCTGTAATAGCTGTTTGTACCTCAGGTGACATGGTGACATCTACGGGTCTCCTATAAAAGCTGTTTGTATCTCAGGTGACACGGTGACATCTACGGGTCTCCTGTAATAGCTGTTTGTACCTCAGGTGACATGGTGACATCTACAGGTCTCCTGTAATAGCTGTTTGTATCTCAGGTGACATGGTGACATCTACGGATCTCCTGTAATAGCTGTTTGTATCTCAGGTGACATGGTGACATCTACGGATCTCCTGTAATAGCTGTTTGTATCTCAGGTGACATGGTGACATCTACGGGTCTCCTGTAATAGTTGTTTGTACCTCAGGTGACATGGTGACATCTACGGGTCTCCTGTAATAGCTGTTTGTATCTCAGGTGACATGGTGACATCTACGGGTCTCCTGTAATAGCTGTTTGTACCTCAGGTGACATGGTGACATCTACGGGTCTCCTGTAATAGCTGTTTGTACCTCAGGTGACATGGTGACATCTACGGGTCTCCTGTAATAGCTGTTTGTATCTCAGGTGACATGGTGACATCTACGGGTGTCCTGTAATAGCTGTTTGTACCTCAGGTGACATGGTGACATCGACAGGTCTCCTGTAATAGCTGTTTGTACCTCAGGTGACATGGTGACATCTACGGGTCTCCTGTAATAGCTGTTTGTACCTCAGGTGACACGGTGACATCTACGGGTCTCCTGTAATAGTTGTTTGTATCTCAGGTGACATGGTGACATCTACAGGTCTCCTGTAATAGCTGTTTGTATCTCAGGTGACATGGTGACATCTACGGGTCTCCTGTAATAGTTGTTTGTATCTCAGGTGACACGGTGACATCTACGGATCTCCTGTAATAGTTGTTTGTATCTCAGGTGACATGGTGACATCTACAGGTCTCCTGTAATAGCTGTTTGTATCTCAGGTGACTTGGTGACATCTACGGGTGTCCTGTAATAGCTGTTTGTATCTCAGGTGACATGGTGACATCTTCGGGTCTCCTGTAATAGCTGTTTGTACCTCAGGTGACATGGTGACATCTACAGGTCTCCTGTAATAGCTGTTTGTATCTCAGGTGACACGGTGACATCTACGGATCTCATCTAATAGTTGTTTGTATCTCAGGTGACATGGTGACATCTACGGATCTCCTGTAATAGTTGTTTGTATCTCAGGTGACATGGTGACATCTACGGGTCTCCTGTAATAGCTGTTTGTATCTCAGGTGACATGGTGACATCTACGGGTCTCCTGTAATAGCTGTTTTTATCTCAGGTGACATGGTGACATCTACGGATCTCCTGTAATAGCTGTTTGTACCTCAGGTGACATGGTGACATCTACGGGTCTCCTGTAATAGCTGTTTGTACCTCAGGTGACATGGTGACATCTACGGATCACCTGTAATAGCTGTTTGTACCTCAGGTGACATGGTGACATCTACGGGTCTCCTGTAATAGCTGTTTGTACCTCAGGTGACATGGTGACATCTACGGGTCTCCTATAAAAGCTGTTTGTATCTCAGGTGACACGGTGACATCTACGGGTCTCCTGTAATAGCTGTTTGTACCTCAGGTGACATGGTGACATCTACAGGTCTCCTGTAATAGTTGTTTGTATATCAGGTGACACGGTGACATCTACGGGTCTCCTGTAATAGCTGTTTGTATCTCAGGTGACATGGTGACATCTACGGGTTTCCTGTAATAGTTGTTTGTATCTCAGGTGACATGGTGACATCTACGGATCTCCTGTAATAGCTGTTTGTATCTCAGGTGACATGGTGACATCTACGGGTCTCCTGTAATAGCTGTTTGTATCTCAGGTGACATGGTGACATCTACAGGTCTCCTGTAATAGTTGTTTGTACCTCAGGTGACATGGTGACATCTACGGGTTTCCTGTAATAGTTGTTTGTATCTCAGGTGACATGGTGACATCTACGGATCTCCTGTAATAGCTGTTTATATCTCAGGTGACATGGTGACATCTACGGGTCTCCTGTAATAGCTGTTTGTACCTCAGGTGACATGGTGACATCTACGGGTCTCCTGTAATAGCTGTTTGTACCTCAGGTGACATGGTGACATCTACGGGTCTCCTGTAATAGCTGTTTGTACCTCAGGTGACATGGTGACATCTACGGGTCTCCTGTAATAGTTGTTTGTATCTCAGGTGACATGGTGACATCTACGGGTCTCCTGCAATAGCTTAGGCTGCAGCTCCCATCCAAATTCTTGACCTAGGCCGATCATCCTGGATGTCAGAACATATAATATTTTGTTCAGAATTAATAAAATGTATTTTTGTAGGGAATAAAGTTGCAAACTTACTGACATCCAGGATGGCTGGTCTTAATAAATGACCCCCTAAGTCCCTTAGCCAGAAGCTGTAATCGCTCTACAGACAGTGATCTAGGCGACAGGATAACAACAGTCTTCAACAGAGCCTAATTCACATGGTGTTATTTGCCCTGACGTTTGGATATCTCCATTTTCTAGTGTCGTCTGTTTAGTTTTTTCTTAGATAGTTTTTTTGCCTATTTACTAGGAGATTTTTGTCCCATATTTTTGTCCATATCTACATCGCCATCAGAGAAATCAAAGGACTCAAAATAAGATGTAAAACTCACATTTTTTTATTTGTTCTGATTTGGAAGATGTATTCTTAGTTCTTCTTTTCAGAATAGATTTATGCATTTTTTTATTTTGCTGTTTCCAGTCATAAATATTTTTCTCATAGTCCTTTAAATCCACATACATAATTGGTGTTAGGATACTGTTGGCAGGACTAATAGTAGTGCTCACCTTTTCTTCTCCAGATGTCCCAAACAGTCTGAAAGGGGTTTCATCAGAGAAAATAGCTTTCTCCCAGTCCACTGCAGTCCAGTCCTTGTACTTTCTCCAAAATGTCCATCTGTCCTTAATTATTATTATTTATTTTGGAGAGAAGTAGATACCAGGTCATCCTCCAAAAGCCTTCACCTCACTGTGTGTGGCAATTGTTAAGTATCCTGACTATTCATGTGTAGATTCACTTCCAGGGGGAGCAACTTCTCCCAACCATCCAGGAGAAACTTCAGGCTCAAGTGCAAAACAATACAGACGAGGCATAGGGCTGGCTTCTCCAGTCTGCTCCCTGAGATGAGGCATAGGGCCGGCTTCTCCAGTCTCCTCCCTGAGACGAGGCATAGGGCTGGCTTCTCCAGTCTACTTCCTGAGACAAGGCATAGGGCCGGCTTCTCCAGCCTCCTCCCTCAGACGAGGCATAGGGCTGGCTTCTCCAGTCTCCTCCCTGAGATGAGGCATAGGGCCGGCTTCTCCAGTCTCCTCCCTGAGGTGACGCATAGGGCTGGCTTCTCCAGTCTCCTCCCTGAGGTGAGGCATAGGGCTGGCTTCTCCAGTCTCCTCCCTGAGACAAGGCATAGGGCCGGCTTCTCCAGTCTCCTCCCTCAGACGAGGCATAGGGCTGGCTTCTCCAGTCTCCTCCCTGAGACAAGGCATAGGGCTGGCTTCTCCAGTCTCCTCCCTGAGACGAGGCATAGGGCCGGCTTCTCCAGTCTCCTCCCTGAGGTGACGCATAGGGCTGGCTTCTCCAGTCTCCTCCCTGAGACGAGGCATAGGGCTGGCTTCTCCAGTCTCCTCCCTGAGACGAGGCATAGGGCTGGCTTCTCCAGTCTCCTCCCTGAGACGAGGCATAGGGCTGGCTTCTCCAGTCTCCTCCCTGAGACAAGGCATAGGGCTGGCTTCTCCAGTCTCCTCCCTGAGGCGAGACATAGGGCTGGTTTCTCCAGTATCCTCCCTGAGGTGACGCATAGGGCTGGTTTCTACAGTCTCCTCAATGAAACGAGGCATAGTGCTGGCTTCTCCAGTCTCTTCCCTGAGGTGACGCATAGGGCTGGTTTCTCCAGTCTCCTCCCTGAGATGAGGCATAGGGCTGGCTTCTCCAGTCCTCTCCCTGAGACGAGGCATAGGGCTGGTTTCTCCAGTCTCCTCCCTGAGACAAAGCATAGGGCTAGCTTTTCAAGTGTCCTCCCTGAGACGAGGCATAGGGCTGGCTTCTCCAGTCTCCTTCCTGAGACAAGGCATAGGGCTGGCTTCTCCAGTCTCCTCCCTAAGACGAGGCATAGGGCTGGCTTCTCCAGACTCCTCCCTGAGACAAGGCAAAGGGCTGGCTTCTCCAGTCTCCTCCCTGAGGCGAGGCAAAGGGCCGTCATCTCCAGCCACCTCCCTAAGACGAGGCATAGGGCTAGTTTATCCAGTCTTCTCCCTGAGACGAGGCATAGGGCTGACTTCTCCAGTCTCCCCCCTGAGAGGAGGCATAGGGCTGGCTTCTCCAGTCTCCTCCCTGAGACGAGGCAAAGGGCTGGCTTCTCCAGCCTCCTCCCTGAGGTGAGGCATACGGCCGTCTTCTCCAGCCTCCTCCTTGAGACGAGGCATAGGGCTGGTTTTTCCAGTCTCCTCCCTGAGACGAGGCATAGGGCTGACTTCTCCAGTCTCCTCCCTGAGTCAAGGCATAAGGCCGGCTTCTCCAGCCTCCTCCCTGAGACGAGGCATAGGGCTGGTTTCTCCAGTCTCCTCCCTGAGACGAGGCATAGGGCTGGCTTCTCCAGTCTCCTCCCTGAGACGAAGCATAGGGCTAGCTTCTCCAGCCTCCTCCCTGAGACGAGGCATAGGGCTGGTTTCTCCAGCCTCCTCCCTGAGACGAGGCATAGGGCCGGCTTCTCCAGTCTCCTCCCTGAGACGAGGCATAGGGCCGGCTTCTCCAGTCTCCTCCCTGAGACGAGGCATAGAGCCGGCTTCTCCTGCCTCCTCCCTGGCAAAGAAGGTTTGGTGTTGAGAAAAGGCTTGAGCTAGCTGTGCCTCCTGCTTTCAGGTGGCTGGTACCCTGATCAAAGTCTGGTGATCCAGGGTCTATGGCAGAGTATCCCCATCTCAGCTCCTTCTTCTGATCACTCAGTCGTCTGGCAGAGTCTCCTCTTCTAAGCACTGATTCCTAACTGCAGCACACTAGGGGCTCTGACTGCTCTCCTTATATATAGTTTGTAGCTGAACTAGAACCTTCTGTGGGAGGGGTGGAGTGGAGAAACTCAGCACAATCAGATACAATGATTCAATTTCTGTATGTCATAGACTTGCATTAGAGCTTCAGTGATACTCAGTGGCAATGACACAGCAGTTTTTCCAGAAAAATTCAAGTCTTCAGACATAATAACATAGCAGGACATGGCATTTAAAAGGTCAGTTTGTCTGGTTTGGTGGTAACAAGTCTGTCTTTTTCCCCTCAAAACATGCTCTTCTTTAACCCTTATTGTAGATGAGGAAAATAAACAGCTTCTCATTATTAGCTAGAAAGTCCCCAAAGTCTCTCATTATTCATTAACCCTTTCCACAGTGCAACTGCTCCTGGACATTTACTGAAAGTTTTACAGCACAAGTGGTAAATTATGGTGTACAGTATATCATAGTAGTGGGATAATTTGTGATTCTTGGCACTTTGCTCCACCCACCAGATTAACTTTAACTTGAAAGTCACGTACGTTATAGCTGAAGTCTGTGCCAGGCTGTAGCTGGCGTACACTTCAATTTCTTGGGATGGCAGGGCAGAAATGGTCCTATAGACACGTCATGTGATTGATTATTATTTATGTGATTGTAATGTTTTACTTTATATTTAATCACATTTACTAAATAATTTTATCACTTAACCTGTTTAGCCTATTCATTCTCAAATTTTTCGAATTCACATTATAAAACACCTCATCATACTCCTCATCCTCCTAATCCTTCTCATTATACCGTTCATCATACTCCTCATTCCCCTCATCATACTCCTCATTATCCTCCTCACCCTCCTCACCATCCTTCATGCTCCTCATAATCCTCCTCATCATTCTTCATCCTCCTCATGTTTCTTATCCTCTTCAACATCCTTCATCCTGCTTATCTTCCTCCTCCTCATTCTTCATCCTTCTCCTTCTCCTCTTCCTCCTCCCTGTCAGCAAAGTCATTAGCAGTGCAGTTGGGAGGTCTGAGGAGTGGTGCTCATCCTGGTGACTGATCCCCTTTCCCTGATAAGACGCAGCGTAGATACAAAGCCTTCGGTTTGAGTGCAAGAAATGGAAATTGACAAGATAACACAAGTCGGAGACGGGGATCCCAGGAAGGTGTCGGCTCCGCTCATCGTCTGCATTAACATCCAATCTGTACACCCAGCTCTGCACAATGAGGTGCCGGCTCTGCTCAATGCTTCTCCACATCTCAATGTTCAGCTCAGTAATCTGTATTCCCAGGAGGAAGGGGCTGCTACCATTCGGATGCTAAGAGAGTCTGCAGTGTCAGGAGCTCCGAGAGGCAGAGACTGATGAGACCACGGAGGTCAGCAGAAGCACAGGCGACAACTTCTAAAGATGGCTCTGGGGCAGCCGCACGAGAAAGTACTGGGGGGCAGCTCCTATACACAGTACTGGGGCAGCCCCTAGAGAAAGTACTGGGGGGCAGCTCCTATACACAGTACTGGGGCAGCCCCTAGAGAAAGTAATGGGGGGTAGCTCCTATACACGGTACGGGGTAGCTTATATAAACAGTACTGAGGACAGCTCCTATACACAGTACTGGGGACAGCTCCTATACACAGTACTGGGGGCAGCTCCTATACACAGTACTGGGGACAGCTCCTATACACAGTACTGAGGGCAGCTCCTATACACAGTACTGGGGGCAGCTCATATACACAGTACTGGGGGCAGCTCCTATACACAGTACTGGGGGCAGCTTCTATACACAGTACAGGGGGCAGCTCCTATACAGAGTATTGAGGGCAGCTCCTATACACGGTACTGAGGGCAGCTCCTATACACAGTTATGAGTGCAGCTCCTATACACAGTACTGGGGGCAGCTCCTATACACAGTACTGAGGGCAGCTCCTATAGACAGTACTGGGGGCAGCTCCTATACACAGTACTGGGGGCAGCTCCTATACACAGTACTGGGGGCAGCTCCTATACACAGTACTGGGGGCAGCTCCCATACACAGTACTGGAGGCAGCTCCTATACACAGTACTGAGGGCAGCTTCTATATACAGTACTGGGGGCAGCTCATATACACAGTACTGGGGGCAGCTCCTATACACAGTACTGGGGGCAGCTTCTATACACAGTACAGGGGGCAGCTCCTATACAGAGTATTGAGGGCAGCTCCTATACACGGTACTGAGGGCAGCTCCTATACACAGTTATGAGTGCAGCTCCTATACACAGTACTGGGGGCAGCTCCTATACACAGTACTGAGGGCAGCTCCTATACACAGTACTGAGGGCAGCTCCTATACACAGTACTGGGGGCAGCTCCTATACACAGTACTGAGGGCAGCTCCTATAGATGGTACTGAGGGCAGCTCCTATACACGGTACTGAGGACAGCTCCTATACACAGTACTGGGCGCAGCTCCTATACACAGTACTGGGGGCAGCTCCTATACACAGTACTGAGGGCAGCTCCTATAGATGGTACTGAGGGCAGCTTCTATACACAGTACTGAGGGCAGCTCCTATACACAGTACTGGGCGCAGCTCCTATACACAGTACTGAGGGCAGCTCCTATACACAGTTATGAGTGCAGCTCCTATAAACAGTACTGGGGGCAGCTCCTATACACAGTACTGGGGGCAGCTCCTATACACAGTACTGTGGGCAGCTCATATACACAGTACTGAGGGCAGCTCCAATACACAGTACTGAGGGCAGCTCCTATACACGGTACTGGGGGCAGCTCCTATACACAGTACTGGGGGCAGCCCCTAGAGAAAGTACTGGGGGGCAGCTCCTATACACAGTACTGGAGGCAGCCCCTAGAGAAAGTACTGGGGGGCATCTCCTAGACACAGTACGGGGTAGCTTATATAAACAGTACTGAGGGCAGCTCCTATACACTGTACTGAGGGCAGCTCCTATACACTGTACTGAGGGCAGCTACTATACACAGTACTGAGGGCAGCTCCTATACACAGTACTGGGGGCAGCTCCTATACACAGTACTGAGGGCAGCTCCTATACACAGTACTGGGGGCAGCTCCTATACACAGTACTGAGGGCAGCTCCTATACACAGAACTGAGGGCAGCTCCTATACACAGTACTGAGGGCAGCTTCTATACGCAGTACTGAGGGCAGCTCCTATACACAGTTATGAGTGCAGCTCCTATAGACAGTACTGAGGGCAGCTCCTATACACAGTACTGAGGGCAGCTCCTATACACAGTACTGAGAGCAGCTCCTATACACAGTACTGAGGGCAGCTCCTATACACAGTACTGAGGGCAGCTCCTATACACAGTACTGAGGGCAGCTCCTATACACAGTACTGAGGGCAGCTCCTATACACAGTACTGAGGGCAGCTACTATACACAGTACTGAGGGCAGCTCCTATACACAGTACTGAGGGCAGCTCCTATACACAGTGCTGAGGGCAGCTCCTATACACAGTGCTGAGGGCAGCTCCTATACACAGTACTGAGGGCAGCTCCTATACACAGTACTGAGGGCAGCTACTATACACGGTACTGAGGGCAGCTCCTATACACAGTACTGAGGACAGCTCCTATACACAGTACTGAGGCGCAGCTCCTATACACAGTACTGGGGCAGCTCCTATACACAGTACTGGGGGCAGCTCCTATACACAGTACTGAGGGCAGCTTCTATACACAGTACTGAGGGCAGCTCCTATACACAGTACTGAGGGCAGCTCCTATACACAGTACTGAGGGTAGCTCCTATACACAGTACTGAGGGCAGATTCTATACACAGTACTGGGGGCAGCTCCTATACACAGTACTGGGGCAGCTCCTATACACAGTACTGAGGGCAGCTCCTATACACTGTACTGAGGGCAGCTCCTATACACAGTACTGAGGGCAGATTCTATACACAGTACTGGGGGCAGCTCCTATACACAGTACTGAGGGCAGCTCCTATACACAGTACTGAGGGCAGCTCCTATACACAGTACTGAGGGCAGCTCCTATACACAGTACTGGGGGCAGCTCCTATACACAGAACTGAGGGCAGCTCCTATACACAGTACTGAGGGCAGCTCCTATACACAGTTATGAGTGCAGCTCCTATACACAGTACTGGGGGCAGCTCCTATACACAGTACTGAGGGCAGCTCCTATACACAGTACTGAGGGCAGCTCCTATACACAGTACTGAGGGCAGCTCCTATACACAGTACTGAGGGCAGCTCCTATACACAGTACTGAGGGCAGCTACTATACACAGTACTGAGGGCAGCTCCTATACACAGTTATGAGTGCAGCTCCTATACACAGTACTGGGGCAGCTCCTATACACAGTGCTGAGGGCAGCTCCTATACACAGTGCTGAGGGCAGCTTCTATACACAGTACTGAGGGCAGCTTCTATACGCAGTACTGGGGCAGCTCCTATACACTGTACTGAGGGCAGCTCCTATACACAGTACTGAGGGCAGCTCCTATACACAGTACTGAGGGCAGCTTCTATACACAGTACTGAGGGCAGCTCCTATACACAGTACTGGGGGCAGCTCCTATACACAGTACTGAGGGCAGCTCCTATACACTGTACTGAGGGCAGCTCCTATACACAGTACTGAGGGCAGCTCCTATACACAGTTATGAGTGCAGCTCCTATACACAGTACTGGGGGCAGCTCCTATACACAGTACTGAGGGCAGCTCCTATACACAGTACTGAGGGCAGCTCCTATACACAGTACTGAGGGCAGCTCCTATACACAGTACTGGGGGCAGCTACTATACACAGTACTGAGGGCAGCTCCTATACACAGTTATGAGTGCAGTTCCTATACACAGTACTGGGGGCAGCTCCTATTCACAGTGCTGAGGGCAGCTCCTATACACAGTGCTGAGGGCAGCTTCTATACACAGTACTGAGGGCAGCTTCTATACACAGTACTGAGGGCAGCTTCTATACACAGTACTGAGGGCAGCTCCTATACACTGTACTGAGGGCAGCTCCTATACACAGTACTGAGGGCAGCTCCTATACACAGTACTGAGGGCAGCTCCTATACACAGTACTGAGGGCAGCTCCTATACACAGTACTGAGGGCAGCTCCTATACACAGTACTTGGGGCAGCTCCTATACACAGTACTGGGGGCAGCTCCTATACACAGTACTGAGGGCAGCTCCTATACACAGTACTGAGGGCAGCTCCTATACACAGTACTGAGGGCAGCTCCTATACACAGTACTGAGGGCAGCTCCTATACACAGTACTGGGGGCAGCTACTATACACGGTACTGAGGGCAGCTCCTATACACGGTACTGGGGGCAGCTCCTATACACAGTACTAAGGGCAGCTGCTATACACAGTACTGACGGCAGCTCATATACACAGTACTATGGGCAGCTCCTATACACAGTACTGAGGGCAGCTTCTATATACAGTACTGAGGGCAGCTCATATACACAGTATGGAGGACAGCTCCTATACACAGTACTGAGGGCAGCTCCTATACACGGTACTGAGGGCAGCTCCTATACACAGTACTGGGGGCAGCTCCTATACACAGTACTGAGGGCAGCTCCTATACACTGTACTGAGGGCAGCTACTATACACAGTACTGAGGGCAGCTCCTAGACACAGTACTGGGGCAGCCCTATACACAGTACTGAGGGCAGCTTCTATACACAGTACTGAGGGCAGCTCCTATACACAGTACTGAGGGCAGCTCCTATACACGGTACTGAGGGCAGCTCCTATACACAGTACTGGGGGCAGCTCCTATACACAGTACTGAGGGCAGCTCCTATACACTGTACTGAGGGCAGCTACTATACACAGTACTGAGGGCAGCTCCTATACACAGTACTGGGGGCAGCTCCTATACACAGTACTGAGGGCAGCTCCTATACACAGTACTGGGGGCAGCTCCTATACACAGTACTGAGGGCAGCTCCTATACACAGAACTGAGGGCAGCTCCTATACACAGTACTGAGGGCAGCTTCTATACGCAGTACTGAGGGCAGCTCCTATACACAGTTATGAGTGCAGCTCCTATAGACAGTACTGGGGGCAGCTCCTATACACAGTACTGAGGGCAGCTCCTATACACAGTACTGAGAGCAGCTCCTATACACAGTTATGAGTGCAGCTCCTATACACAGTACTGAGGGCAGCTCCTATACACTGTACTGAGGGCAGCTCCTATACACAGTACTGAGGGCAGCTCCTATACACAGTACTGAGGGCAGCTCCTATACACAGTACTGGGGGCAGCTACTATACACAGTACTGAGGGCAGCTCCTATACACAGTACTGGGGGCAGCTCCTATACACAGTGCTGAGGGCAGCTCCTATACACAGTGCTGAGGGCAGCTCCTATACACAGTACTGAGGGCAGCTCCTATACACAGTACTGAGGGCAGCTACTATACACGGTACTGAGGGCAGCTCCTATACACAGTACTGAGGACAGCTCCTATACACAGTACTGGGCGCAGCTCCTATACACAGTACTGGGGGCAGCTCCTATACACAGTACTGGGGGCAGCTCCTATACACAGTACTGAGGGCAGCTTCTATACACAGTACTGAGGGCAGCTCCTATACACAGTACTGAGGGCAGCTCCTATACACAGTACTGGGGGTAGCTCCTATACACAGTACTGAGGGCAGATTCTATACACAGTACTGGGGGCCGCTCCTATACACAGTACTGGGGGAAGCTCCTATACACAGTACTGAGGGCAGCTCCTATACACTGTACTGAGGGCAGCTCCTATACACAGTACTGAGGGCAGATTCTATACACAGTACTGGGGGCAGCTCCTATACACAGTACTGAGGGCAGCTCCTATACACAGTACTGAGGGCAGCTCCTATACACAGTACTGAGGGCAGCTCCTATACACAGTACTGAGGGCAGCTCCTATACACAGTACTGGGGGCAGCTCCTATACACAGAACTGAGGGCAGCTCCTATACACAGTACTGAGGGCAGCTCCTATACACAGTTATGAGTGCAGCTCCTATACACAGTACTGGGGGCAGCTCCTATACACAGTACTGAGGGCAGCTCCTATACACAGTACTGAGGGCAGCTCCTATACACAGTACTGAGGGCAGCTCCTATACACAGTACTGAGGGCAGCTCCTATACACAGTACTGGGGGCAGCTACTATACACAGTACTGAGGGCAGCTCCTATACACAGTTATGAGTGCAGCTCCTATACACAGTACTGGGGGCAGCTCCTATACACAGTGCTGAGGGCAGCTCCTATACACAGTGCTGAGGGCAGCTTCTATACACAGTACTGAGGGCAGCTTCTATACGCAGTACTGGGGGCAGCTCCTATACACTGTACTGAGGGCAGCTCCTATACACAGTACTGAGGGCAGCTCCTATACACAGTACTGAGGGCAGCTTCTATACACAGTACTGAGGGCAGCTCCTATACACAGTACTGGGGGCAGCTCCTATACACAGTACTGAGGGCAGCTCCTATACACTGTACTGAGGGCAGCTCCTATACACAGTACTGAGGGCAGCTCCTATACACAGTTATGAGTGCAGCTCCTATACACAGTACTGGGGGCAGCTCCTATACACAGTACTGAGGGCAGCTCCTATACACAGTACTGAGGGCAGCTCCTATACACAGTACTGGGGGCAGCTACTATACACAGTACTGAGGGCAGCTCCTATACACAGTTATGAGTGCAGCTCCTATACACAGTACTGGGGGCAGCTCCTATACACAGTGCTGAGGGCAGCTCCTATACACAGTGCTGAGGGCAGCTTCTATACACAGTGCTGAGGGCAGCTGCTATACACAGTACTGAGGGCAGCTTCTATACACAGTACTGAGGGCAGCTCCTATACACTGTACTGAGGGCAGCTCCTATACACAGTACTGAGGGCAGCTCCTATACACATTACTGAGGGCAGCTTCTATACACAGTACTGAGGGCAGCTCCTATACACAGTACTGAGGGCAGCTCCTATACACAGTACTGAGGGCAGCTCCTATACACAGTACTGGGGGCAGCTCCTATACACAGTACTGGGGGCAGCTCCTATACACAGTACTGAGGGCAGCTCCTATACACAGTACTGAGGGCAGCTCCTATACACAGTACTGAGGGCAGCTCCTATACACAGTACTGGGGGCAGCTACTATACACGGTACTGAGGGCAGCTCCTATACACGGTACTGGGGGCAGCTCCTATACACAGTACTAAGGGCAGCTGCTATACACAGTACTGAGGGCAGCTCATATACACAGTACTATGGGCAGCTCCTATACACAGTACTGAGGGCAGCTTCTATATACAGTACTGAGGGCAGCTCATATACACAGTATGGAGGACAGCTCCTATACACAGTACTGGGCGCAGCTCCAATACACAGTACTGAGGGCAGCTCCTATACACAGTACTGGGGGCAGCTCCTATACAAAGTACTGAGGGCAGCTCCTATACACAGTACTGAGGGCAGCTCCAATACACAGTACTGAGGGCAGCTTCTATACACAGTACTGGGGGCAGCTTCTATACACAGTACTGGGGGCAGCTCCTATACAGAGTATTGAGGGCAGCTCCTATACACAGTACTGGGGGCAGCTCCTATACACTGTACTGAGGGCAGCTCCTATACACAGTACTGAGGGCAGCTCCTATACACAGTTATGAGTGCAGCTCCTATACACAGTACTGGGGGCAGCTCCTATACACAGTACTGAGGGCAGTTCCTATAGACGGTACTGAGGGCAGCTCCTATACACGGTACTGAGGACAGCTCAAATACACAGTACTGAGGGCAGCTCCTATACAAAGTACTGGGGGCAGCTCCTATACACAGTACTGGGGGCAGCTCCTATACACAGTACTGTGGGCAGCTCATATACACAGTACTGAGGGCAGCTCCAATACACAGTAATGAGGGCAGCTCCTATACACGGTACTGGGGGCAGCTCCTATACACAGTACTGGGGGCAGCCCCTAGAGAAAGTACTGGGGGGCAGCTCCTATACACAGTACTGGAGGCAGCCCCTAGAGAAAGTACTGGGGGGCATCTCCTAGACACAGTACGGGGTAGCTTATATAAACAGTACTGAGGGCAGCTCCTATACACTGTACTGAGGGCAGCTCCTATACAAAGTACTGGGGGCAGCTCCTATACACAGTTCTGAGGGCAGCTCCTATACAAAGTACTGGGGGCAGCTCCTATACACAGTACTGAGGGCAGCTCCTATACACAGAACTGAGGGCAGCTCCTATACACAGTACTGAGGGCAGCTTCTATACGCAGTACTGAGGGCAGCTCCTATACACAGTTATGAGTGCAGCTCCTATACACAGTACTGGGTGCAGCTCCTATACACAGTACTGAGGGCAGCTCCTATACACAGTACTGAGGGCAGCTCCTATACACAGTACTGAGGGCAGCTCCTATACACAGTACTGAGGGCAGCTCCTATACACAGTACTGAGGGCAGCTCCAATACACAGTACTGAGGGCAGCTCCTATACACGGTACTGGGGGCAGCTCCTATACACAGTACTGGGGGCAGCCCCTAGAGAAAGTACTGGGGGCAGCTCCTATACACAGTACTGGAGGCAGCCCCTAGAGAAAGTACTGGGGGGCATCTCCTAGACACAGTACGGGGTAGCTTATATAAACAGTACTGAGGGCAGCTCCTATACACTGTACTGAGGGCAGCTCCTATACACAGTACTGGGGGCAGCTCCTATACACAGTACTGAGGGCAGCTCCTATACACAGTACTGAGGGCAGCTCCTATACACAGTACTGAGGGCAGCTTCTATACGCAGTACTGAGGGCAGCTCCTATACACAGTTATGAGTGCAGCTCCTATAGACAGTACTGGGGGCAGCTCCTATACACAGTACTGAGGGCAGCTCCTATACACAGTACTGAGGGCAGCTCCTATACACAGTACTGAGGGCAGCTCCTATACACAGTACTGAGGGCAGCTCCTATACACAGTACTGAGGGCAGCTCCTATACACAGTACTGAGGGCAGCTCCTATACACAGTACTGGGGGCAGCTACTATACACAGTTCTGAGGGCAGCTCCTATACACAGTACTGGGGGCAGCTCCTATACACAGTGCTGAGGGCAGCTCCTATACACAGTGCTGAGGGCAGCTCCTATACACAGTACTGAGGGCAGCTCCTATACACAGTACTGGGGGCAGCTACTATACACAGTACTGGGGGCAGCTCCTATACACAGTGCTGAGGGCAGCTCCTATACACAGTACTGGGGGCAGCTCCTATACACAGTACTGGGGGCAGCTCCTATACACAGTACTGGGGGCAGCTCCTATACACAGTACTGAGGGCAGCTCCTATACACAGTACTGGGGGCAGCTCCTATACACAGTACTGGGGGGCAGCTCCTATACACAGTACTGAGGGCAGCTTCTATACACAGTACTGAGGGCAGCTCCTATACACGGTACTGAGGGCAGCTCCTATACACAGTACTGAGGACAGCTCCTATACACAGTACTGGGCGCAGCTCCTATACACAGTACTGGGGGCAGCTCCTATACACAGTACTGGGGGCAGCTCCTATACACAGTACTGAGGGCAGCTTCTATACACAGTACTGAGGGCAGCTCCTATACACAGTACTGAGGGCAGCTCCTATACACAGTACTGGGGGTAGCTCCTATACACAGTACTGAGGGCAGATTCTATACACAGTACTGGGGGCAGCTCCTATACACAGTACTGGGGGCAGCTCCTATACACAGTACTGAGGGCAGCTCCTATACACAGTACTGAGGGCAGCTCCTATACACAGTACTGAGGGCAGCTCCTATACACAGTACTGGGGGCAGCTCCTATACACAGAACTGAGGGCAGCTCCTATACACAGTACTGAGGGCAGCTCCTATACACAGTTATGAGTGCAGCTCCTATACACAGTACTGGGGGCAGCTCCTATACACAGTACTGGGCGCAGCTCATATACACAGTACTATGGGCAGCTCCTATACACAGTACTGAGGGCAGCTTCTATATACAGTACTGAGGGCAGCTCCTATACATAGTACTGGGGGCAGCTCCTATACACAGTACTGAGGACAGCTCCTATACACAGTACTGGGGGCAGCTCCTATACACAGTACTGGAGGCAGCTCCTATACACAGTACTGAGGGCAGCTTCTATATACAGTACTGAGGGCAGCTCCAATACACAGTACTGGGGGCAGCTCCTATACACAGTACTGGGGGCAGCTCCTATACACAGTACTGAGGGCAGCTCCTATACACAGTACTGGGGGCAGCTCCTATACACAGTACTGAGGGCAGCTTCTATATACAGTACTGAGGGCAGCTCCTATACACAGTACTGGGGTCAGCTCCTATACACTGTACTGGCGGCAGCTCCTATACACAGTACTGAGGGCAGCTCCTATACACAGTACTGAGGGCAGCTCCTATACACAGTACTGAGGGCAGCTCATATACACAGTATGGAGGACAGCTGCTATACACAGTACTGGGCGCAGCTCCTATACACAGTACTGGGGGCAGCTCCTATACACAGTACTGGGGACAGCTCCTATACACAGTACTGAGGGCAGCTCCTATACACAGTACTGGGGGCAGCTCCTATACACAGTACTGGGGGCAGCTCCTATACACAGTACTGAGGGCAGCTCCTATACACAGTACTGAGGACAGCTCCTATACACAGTACTGGGGGCAGCTTCTATACACAGTACTGGGGGCAGCTCCTATACAGAGTATTGAGGGCAGCTCCTATACACAGTACTGGGGGCAGCTCCTATACACTGTACTGAGGGCAGCTCCTATACACGGTATTGAGGGCAGCTCCTATACACAGTTATGAGTGCAGCTCCTATACACAGTACTGAGGACAGCTCCTATACACGGTATTGAGGGCAGCTCCTATACACAGTTATGAGTGCAGCTCCTATACACAGTACTGAGGACAGCTCAAATACACAGTACAGAGGGCAGCTCCTATACACAGTATTGAGGGCAGCTCCTATACACAGTTATGAGTGCAGCTCCTATACACAGTACTGGGGGCAGCTCCTATACACAGTACTGAGGGCAGCTCCTATAGACGGTACTGAGGGCAGCTCCTATACACGGTACTGAGGACAGCTCAAATACACAGTACAGAGGGCAGCTCCTATACACAGTACTGGGGGCAGCTCCTATACACAGTACTGAGGGCAGCTCATATACACAGTTCTGAGGGCAGCTCATATACACAGTACTGAGGGCAGCTCCTATACACGGTACTGGGGGCAGCTCCTATACACAGTACTGGGGGCAGCCCCTAGAGAAAGTACTGGCGGGCATCTCCTAGACACAGTACGGGGTAGCTTATATAAACAGTACTGAGGGCAGCTCCTATTCACTGTACTGAGGGCAGCTCCTATACACAGTACTGGGGGCAGCTCCTATACACAGTACTGAGGGCAGCTCCTATACACAGAACTGAGGGCAGCTCCTATACACAGTACTGAGGGCAGCTTCTATACGCAGTACTGAGGGCAGCTCCTATACACAGTTATGAGTGCAGCTCCTATACACAGTACTGGGGGCAGCTCCTATACACAGTACTGAGGGCAGCTCCTATACACAGTACTGAGGGCAGCTCCTATACACAGTAATGAGGGCAGCTCCTATACACAGTACTGAGGGCAGCTCCTATACACAGTACTGAGGGCAGCTCCTATACACAGTACTGAGGGCAGCTCCTATACACAGTACTGGGGGCAGCTACTATACACAGTACTGAGGGCAGCTCCTATACACCGTACTGGGGGCAGCTCCTATACACAGTGCTGAGGGCAGCTCCTATACACAGTGCTGAGGGCAGCTCCTATACACAGTACTGAGGGCAGCTCCTATACACAGTACTGGGGGCAGCTACTATACACGGTACTGAGGGCAGCTCCTATACACGGTACTGAGGGCAGCTCCTATACACAGTACTGAGGACAGCTCCTATACACAGTACTGGGCGCAGCTCCTATACACAGTACTGGGGGCAGCTCCTATACACAGTACTGGGGGCAGCTCCTATACACAGTACTGAGGGCAGCTTCTATACACAGTACTGAGGGCAGCTCCTATACACAGTACTGAGGGCATCTCCTATACACAGTACTGGGGGTAGCTCCTATACACAGTACTGAGGGCAGATTCTATACACAGTACTGGGGGCAGCTCCTATACACAGTACTGGGGGCAGCTCCTATACACAGTACTGAGGGCAGCTCCTATACACAGTACTGGGGGCAGCTCCTATACACAGAACTGGGGGCAGCTCCTATACACAGAACTGAGGGCAGCTCCTATACACAGTACTGAGGGCAGCTCCTATACACAGTTATGAGTGCAGCTCCTATACACAGTACTGGGGGCAGCTCCTATACACAGTACTGAGGGCAGCTCCTATACACAGTACTGAGGGCAGCTCCTATACACAGTACTGAGGGCAGCTCCTATACACAGTACTGGGGGCAGCTCCTATACACAGTACTGAGGGCAGCTACTATACACAGTTATGAGTGCAGCTCCTATACACAGTACTGGGGTCAGCTCCTATACACAGTGCTGAGGGCAGCTTCTATACACAGTACTGAGGGCAGCTCCAATACAGAGTATTGAGGGCAGCTCCTATACACGGTACTGAGGGCAGCTCCTATACACAGTTATGAGTGCAGCTTCTATACGCAGTACTGGGGTCAGCTCCTATACGCTGTACTGAGGACAGCTCCTATACACAGTACTGAGGGCAGCTCCTATACACAGTACTGAGGGCAGCTTCTATACACAGTACTGAGGGCAGCTCCTATACACAGTACTGGGGGCAGTTCCTATACACAGTACTGAGGGCAGCTCCTATACACTGTACTGAGGGCAGCTCCTATACACAGTACTGGGGGCAGCTCCTATACAGAGTATTGAGGGCAGCTCCTATACACGGTACTGAGGGCAGCTCCTATACACAGTTATGAGTGCAGCTTCTATACGCAGTACTGGGGGCAGCTCCTATACACTGTACTGAGGGCAGCTCCTATACACAGTACTGAGGGCAGCTTCTATACACAGTACTGAGGGCAGCTTCTATACACAGTACTGGGGGCAGCTCCTATACACTGTACTGAGGGCAGCTCCTATACACGGTACTGAGGGCAGCTCCTATACACAGTACTGAGGGCAGCTCCTATACACAGTACTGGGGGCAGTTCCTATACACAGTACTGAGGGCAGCTCCTATACACTGTACTGAGGGCAGCTCCTATACACAGTTACTGAGGGCAGCTCCTATACACAGTACTGAGGGCAGCTCCTATACACAGTACTGAGGGCAGCTCCTATACACAGTACTGAGGGCAGCTCCTATACACAGTACTGAGGGCAGCTCCTATACACAGTACTGAGGGCAGCTCCTATACACAGTACTGAGGGCAGCTCCTATACACAGTACTGAGGGCAGCTCCTATACACAGTACTGAGGGCAGCTTCTATACACAGTACTGAGGGCAGCTCCTATACACAGTACTGAGGGCAGCTTCTATACACAGTACTAAGGGCAGCTTCTATACACAGTAATGAGGGCAGCTCCTATACACAGAACTGAGGGCAGCTCCTATACACAGTACTGAGGGCAGCTCCTATACACAGTACTGAGGGCAGCTCCTATACACAGTACTGAGGGCAGCTCCTATACACAGTACTGAGGGCAGCTCCTATACACAGTACTGAGGGCAGCTCCTATACACAGTACTGGGGGCAGCTCCTATACACAGTACTGAGGGCAGCTCCTATACACAGTACTGAGGGCAGCTCCTATACACAGTACTGAGGGCAGCTCCTATACACAGTACTGAGGGGCAGCTCCTATACACAGTACTGAGGGCAGCTCCTATACACAGTACTGAGGGCAGCTCCTATACACAGTACTGAGGGCAGCTCCTATACACAGTACTGAGGGCAGCTCCTATACACAGTACTGAGGGCAGCTCCTATACACAGTACTGAGGGCAGCTCCTATACACAGTACTGAGGGCAGCTCCTATACACAGTACTGAGGGCAGCTCCTATACACAGTACTGAGGGCAGCTCCTATACACAGTACTGAGGGCAGCTCCTATACACAGTACTGAGGGCAGCTCCTATACACAGTACTGAGGGCAGCTCCTATACACAGTACTGAGGGCAGCTCCTATACACAGTACTGAGGGCAGCTCCTATACACAGTACTGAGGGCAGCTCCTATACACAGTACTGAGGGCAGCTCCTATACACAGTACTGGGGGCAGCTCCTATACACAGTACTGAGGGGCAGCTCCTATACACAGTACTGAGGGCAGCTCTATACACAGTACTGAGGGCAGCTCCTATACACAGTACTGAGGGCAGCTCCTATACACAGTACTGAGGGCAGCTCCTATACACAGTACTGAGGGCAGCTCCTATACACAGTACTGAGGGCAGCTCCTATACACAGTACTGAGGGCAGCTCCTATACACAGTACTGAGGGCAGCTCCTATACACAGTACTGGGGGCAGCTACTATACACAGTATTGAGGGCAGCTCCTATACACAGTTCTGAGGGCAGCTCCTATACACGGTACTGGGGGCAGCTCCTATACACATTACTGAGGGCAGCTCCTATACACAGTACTGAGGGCAGCTCCTATACACAGTACTGAGGGCAGCTCCTATACACAGCATTGAGGACAGCTCCTATACACAGTATTGAGGGCAGCTCCTATTCACAGTACTGGGGCAGCTCCTATACACAGTACTGAGGGCAGCTCCTATTCACAGTACTGGGGCAGCTTCTATACGCAGTACTGAGGGCAGCTCCAATACACGGTACTGAGGGCAGCTCCTATACACGGTACTGAGGGCAGCTCCCATACACGGTACTGAGGGCAGCTCATATACACAGTACTGGGGGCAGCTCCTATACACAGTACTGAGGGCATCTTCTATACACGGTACTGGGGGCAGCTCCTATTCACAGTACTGGGGGCATCTTCTATACACGGTACTGGGGGCAGCTCCTATACACAGTACTGGGGGCAGCTCCTATACACAGTACTGGGGGCAGCTCCTATACACAGTACTGGGGGCAGCTCCTATACACAGTACTGAGGGCAGCTCCTATACACGGTACTGGGGGCAGCTCCTATACACATTACTGAGGGCAGCTCCTATACACATTACTGAGGGCAGCTCCTATACACAGTACTGAGGGCAGCTCCTATACACAGTACTGAGGGCAGCTGCTATACACAGTATTGAGGACAGCTCCTATTCACAGTATTGAGGACAGCTCCTATACACAGTATTGAGGGCAGCTCCTATAAACAGTTATGAGTGCAGCTCCTATACACAGTACTGGGGGCAGCTCCTATACACAGTACTGAGGGCAGCTCCTATTCACAGTACTGGGGGCAGCTCCTATACACAGTACTGAGGGCAGCTCCTATACACGGTACTGAGGGCAGCTCCTATACACGGTACTGAGGGCAGCTCCTATACACGGTACTGAGGGCGGCTCTCATACACAGTACTGAGGGCAGCTCCTATACACAGTACTGAGGGCAGCTCCTATACACAGTACTGAGGGCAGCTCCTATACACAGTACTGGGGGCAGCTCCTATACACAGTACTGGGGGCAGCTCCTATACACAGTACTGAGGGCAGCTCCAAAAGATAGGATGTGAGAAAGCTGCTATAGATAGCAAAAGTGAATATTTTACGTATAAAGCAGCTGACTAGTGATTTCAGCTCTGGAGTATAATACAGGATGTAACTCAGGATCAGTACAGGATAAGTAATGTATGTACACAGTGACTGCACCAGCAGAATAGTGAGTGCAGCTCTGGAGTATAATACAGGATGTAACTCAGGATCAGTACAGGATAAGTAATGTATGTACACAGTGACTGCACCAGCAGAATAGTGAGTGCAGCTCTGGAGTATAATACAGGATGTAACTCAGGATCAGTACAGGATAAGTAATGTATGTACACAGTGATTGCACCAGCAGAATAGTGAGTGCAGCTCTGGAGTATAATGCAGGATGTAACTGAGGATCAGTACAGGAGAAGTAATGTATGTACACAGTGACTGCACCAGCAGAATAGTGAGTGCAGCTCTGGAGTATAATACAGGATGTAACTCAGGATCAGTACAGGATAAGTAATGTATGTACACAGTGACTGCTCCAGCAGAATAGTGAGTGCAGCTCTGGAGTATAATACAGGATGTACCTCAGGATCAGTACAGGATAAGTAATGTATATACACAGTGACTGTACCAGCAGAATAGTGAGTGCAGCTCTGGAGTATAATACAGGATGTAACTCAGGATCAGTACAGGATAAGTAATGTATGTACACAGTGACTGCACCAGCAGAATAGTGAGTGCAGCTCTGAAGTATAATACAGGATATAACTCAGGATCAGTACAGGATAAGTAATGTATGTACACAGTGACTGCACCAGCAGAATAGTGAGTGCAGCTCTGCAGTATAATGCAGGATGTTACTCAGGATCAGTACAGAATAAGTAATGTATGTACACAGTGACTGCACCAGCAGAATAGTGAGTGCAGCTCTGGAGTATAATGCAGGATGTAACTCAGGATCTGTACAGGATAAGTAATGTATGTACATGGTGACTGCACCAGCAGAATAGTGAGTGCAGCTCTGGAGTATAATACAGGATGTAACTCAGGATCAGTACAGGATAAGTAATGTATGTACACAGTGACTCCAGCAGCAGAATAGTGAGTGCAGCTCTGGAGTATAATACAGGATGTAACTCAGGATCAGTACAGGATAAGTAATGTATGTACACAGTGACTGCACCAGCAGAATAGTGAGTGCAGCTCTGGAGTATAATACAGGATGTAACTCAGGATCAGTACAGGATAAGTAATGTATGTACACAGTGACTGCACCAGCAGAATAGTGAGTGCAGCTCTGGAGTATAATACAGGATGTAACTCAGGATCAGTACAGGATAAGTAATGTATGTACACAGTGACTCCACCAGCAGAATAGTGAGTGCAGCTCTGGAGTATAATACAAGATGTAACTCAGGATCAGTACAGGATAAGTAATGTATGTACATAGTGACTGCACCAGCAGAATAGTGAGTGCAGCTCTGGAGTATAATACAAGATGTAACTCAGGATCAGTGAAGGATAAGTAATGTATGTACACAGTGACTGCACCAGCAGAATAGTGAGTGCAGCTCTGGAGTATAATACAGGATGTAACTCAGGATCAGTACAGGATAAGTAATGTATGTACACAGTGACTCCAGCAGCAGAATAGTGAGTGCAGCTCTGGAGTATAATACAGGATGTAACTCAGGATCAGTACAGGATAAGTAATGTATGTACACAGTGACTGCACCAGCAGAATAGTGAGTGCAGCTCTGGAGTATAATACAGGATGTAACTCAGGATCAGTACAGGATAAGTAATGTATGTACACAGTGACTCCACCAGCAGAATAGTGAGTGCAGCTCTGGAGTATAATACAAGATGTAACTCAGGATCAGTACAGGATAAGTAATGTATGTACATAGTGACTGCACCAGCAGAATAGTGAGTGCAGCTCTGGAGTATAATACAAGATGTAACTCAGGATCAGTGAAGGATAAGTAATGTATGTACACAGTGACTGCACCAGCAGAATAGTGAGTGCAGCTCTGGAGTATAATACAGGATGTAACTCAGGATCAGTACAGGATAAGTAATGTATGTACACAGTGACTGCACCAGCAGAATAGTGAGTGCAGCTCTGGAGTATAATACAGGATGTAACTCAGGATCAGTACAGGATAAGTAATGTATGTACACAGTGACTGCACCAGCAGAATAGTGAGTGCAGCTCTGGAGTATAATGCAGGATGTTACTCAGGATCAGTACAGGGTAAGTAATGTATGTACACAGTGACTGCACCAGCAGAATAGTGAGTGCAGCTCTGGAGTATAATACAGGATGTAACTCAGGATCAGTACAGGATAAGTAATGTATGTACACAGTGACTGCACCAGCAGAATAGTGAGTGCAGTTCTGGAGTATAATACAGGATGTAACTCAGGATCAGTACAGGATAAGTAATGTATGTACACAGTGACTGCACCAGCAGAATAGTGAGTGCAGCTCTGGAGTATAATACAGGATGTAACTCAGGATCAGTACAGGATAAGTAATGTATGTACACAGTGACTGCACCAGCAGAATAGTGAGTGCAGCTCTGGAGTATAATGCAGGATGTTACTCTGGATCAGTACGTTTCTCTGTTTTTTATATTTTATTTTAGGTATTATTTATCTTAATTTTTTAGGCAACTGCAGTCATCGCCTCCAACACGACCCCCACAGCCTTCTTGCCTGCTGTTTCCCTGATGGGATTCTAGTCAACGTCAGAAGATTTCCTGTTATACGAGCACTAACTATAAGAAATGGCGGCGGCGCAGCTCATGGGATCTCCACAGACAAGTCTCCATTCATTCAGTCCATGTTCACACTGCGGCCTCCCTCCTCTCAGTCTTTGTGTCACCTTCATTATATTAGGGGCGCTATCTTCGGGTGTTGTATGTGGGGAGGAGGTCACATGTTTGTCACTTGTCTTACGTTTGCAGGGTGTAGGTCGATCGCCCTGGTTTTCTTCAGTCCCGGAGGCCATTATTATATGTTTTTCCGATGTTTCATCATTGTTATAAATGTGGAGCTTTATTACATGTAGGTCAGGGCGGTCACGTATGTCATCCGCAGGTCAGGGCGGTCACGTATGTCATCCGCAGGTCAGGGCGGTCACGTATGTCATCCGCAGGTCAGGGCGGTCACGTATGTCATCCGCAGGTCAGGGCGGTCACGTATGTCATCCGCAGGTCAGGGCGGTCACGTATGTCATCCGCAGGTCAGGGTGGTCGCGTATGTCATCCGTAGGTCAGGGTGGTCACGTATGTCATCCGCAGGTCAGGGCGGTCACGTATGTCATCCGTAGGTCAGGGCGGTCACGTATGTCATCCGCAGGTCAGGGCGGTCACGTATGTCATCCGCAGGTCAGGGTGGTCGCGTATGTCATCCGTAGGTCAGGGCGGTCACGTATGTCATCCGTAGGTCAGGGCGGTCACGTATGTCATCCGCAGGTCAGGGCGGTCACGTATGTCATCCGCAGGTCAGGGCGGTCACGTATGTCATCCGCAGGTCAGGGCGGTCACGTATGTCATCCGCATGTCAGGGCGGTCACGTATGTCATCCGCAGGTCAGGGCGGTCACGTATGTCATCCGTAGGTCAGGGCGGTCACATATGTCATCCGCAGGTGAGGTATATTTGGACAGGATGTGGTTTCCCATTGGTGCTTGTAGTCCAGAGATGGTGGAGGATGAGTGTAGTGGTTGAGCATAGGTGTGATCTTGTCCCGGGTTCGTGGCGGTGCATGGAGCTCTGTGCACACCCGTGTTCATGTGTGAGCGCTCGGCACTGGAGGCTCCTCCCGGCGCAGCGCTGGCGGCCGCCCCTTTAGTCCGGGTATAAGATGAATCCAGAGAAGGTGCTGTACTTATTGTTGTTCCCGCCGTGAGCTTTCCCACCATCCAACTTCACGTAAATCTCGTCTCCTGAGTCCAGGTGAAGCACCACGCTGTTACTGGCGTAATCGTAGTTCTGATCCGCATCCTGCGCAATCGCACTGGCCCGGACCTGCAGAGGGACAGCAGAAGAGAACTGAGGTGCAGCAGCAAAGTCCTGTGGGCGGAGCCTGAAGACACCGACCACCACCAGCATGAAAGCTCCTCCTGCACCGACCCCACTGTCCACCAGGGATATTACTATATTATCAACCCCCAGGACACCAGGGATGATATATTATTATTACTAACCCCCAGGACGCCAGGAATATTACTATATTATCAACCCCCAGGACACCAGGGATATTACTATATTATCAACCCCCAGGACACCAGGAATATTACTATATTATCAACCCCCAGGACACCAGGAATATTACAATATTATCAACCCCCAGGACACCAGGAATATTACAATATTGTGTAAATATATCGGCACTTACAATTACATGGGTCTCGCAGATAAAACTAAAATTTAAAAGAATTCCGCACTGCTAAAATCACATAAACACCAAATGTTACAAAATACACATCGGCCAATTCTCAATAAACTAAAAACAATTGTTTCCAGGAAATTATAGCCTCCAGACACCAGGGATGTTCTATATTAACCCTGTAGATACCAGTGATATTACTAATAGCCTCCAGACACCAGGGATGTTCTATATTAACCCTGTAGATACCAGTGATATTACTAATAGCCTCCAGACACCAGGGATGTTCTATATTAACCCTGTAGATACCAGTGATATTACTAATAGCCTCCAGACACCAGGGATGTTCTATATTCACCTTGTTAATGTTGAACAATTTCTATATGAAACTACTGTTCAATCGTGACTGCCCAACACAGAGTCACGGCTGAACCAAGACTATCCAGGGCTGATCCATGACTGCCCTACACTGAATGATGACTGTCCACTGCTGATCCATGACTGCCCTATACTGAATGCTGACTGTCCACCGCTGATCCATGACTGCCCTATACTGAATGCTGACTGATAACCGCTGATCCATGACTGCCCTATACTGAATGCTGACTGTCCACCGCTGATCCATGACTGCCCTACACTGAATGATGACTGTCCACCGCTGATCCATGACTGCCCTATACTGAATGCTGACTGACAACCGCTGATCCATGACTGCCCTATACTGAATGATGACTATCCACTGCAGAATCATGACTGCCCTACACTGAATGATGACTATCCACTGCAGAATCATGACTGCCCTACACTGAATGATGACTATCCACTGCTGATCCATGACTGCCCTATACTGAATGATGACTGTCCACCGCTGATCCATGACTGCCCTACACTGAATGATGACTATCCACTGCTGATCCATGACTGCCCTATACTGAATGATGACTGTCCACTGCTGATCCATGACTGCCCTATACTGAATGATGACTGTCCACCGCTGATCCATGACTGCCCTATACTGAATGATGACTGTCCACTGCTGATCCATGACTGCCCTATACTGAATGATGACTGTCCACTGCTGATCCATGACTGCCCTATACTGAATGATGACTATCCACCGCTGATCCATGACTGCCCTATACTGAATGATGACTATCCACTGCAGAGCCATGACTGTCCACTGCTGATCCATGACTGCCCTACACTGAATGATGACTGTCCACTGCTGATCCATGACTGCCCTATACTGAATGATGACTATCCACTGCTGATCCATGACTGCCCTATACTGAATGATGACTGTCCACTGCTGATCCATGACTGCCTTACACTGAATGATGACTATCCACCGCTGATCCATGACTGCCTTATACTGAATGATGACTGTCCACTGCTGATCCATGACTGCCCTATACTGAATGATGACTGTCCACTGCTGATCCATGACTGCCCTACACTGAATGATGACTGTCCACTGCTGATCCATGACTGCCCTATACTGAATGATGACTATCCACTGCTGATCCATGACTGCCCTATACTGAATGATGACTGTCCACTGCTGATCCATGACTGCCCTATACTGAATGATGACTGTCCACTGCTGATCCATGACTGCCTTACACTGAATGATGACTATCCACCGCTGATCCATGACTGCCTTATACTGAATGATGACTGTCCACTGCTGATCCATGACTGCCCTATACTGAATGATGACTGTCCACTGCTGATCCATGACTGCCCTATACTGAATGATGACTATCCACCGCTGATCCATGACTGCCCTATACTGAATGATGACTATCCACTGCAGAGCCATGACTGTCCACTGCTGATCCATGACTGCCCTACACTGAATGATGACTGTCCACTGCTGATCCATGACTGCCCTATACTGAATGATGACTATCCACTGCTGATCCATGACTGCCCTATACTGAATGATGACTGTCCACTGCTGATCCATGACTGCCCTATACTGAACCATCACTGTCCACCGCTGATCCATGACTGCCCTATACTGAACCATCACTGTCCACTGTAACACAGAATACAGTAATCCCGAGAGACCCCCGTTACATCCGAATCCCTGATACAAAGATCCTGACATACCAAACAACAGCGCGCTGCATCGGAGATCAAGCAAAAAGTCCGATCACGTAGGACACCGAACGCAGGGAAGGCACCGGCTGTGACACGGGGAGTTAGCAGGGTCGGTCTAGGAGCTCCTACTCCAGAGAAACCAACAATGGGGTAACATTTAATCTTTTGCTACAAAGAAAGGAACAGAATCCGTACAAATATCTAAGGCATAGTGATAACAACTGTTCAAGGTGTCCATTATACCGTCATTCACATCTACTACGCAATATCATCTATATGCTACCAATTCTGAGCAGCGATCAATAACATCTGGATCAGGTTATCTGTCTATGCCGATATCATGTGCATTGATGGGACTAATCATACCGCCATCTCTGTCACGAGGAATACAATTATCTACTAAGAGGATTGACGATATATTTACTACATATAATCATGGACATCAATCAGAAGAGGAAACGGAATCATCAGGATGAACTGACATTGTTTTTACAGTGTTTACAATCAATGAACATTTATTTTTTTCCTCTGGATATAAAAAGGATGTTTTTTAATACGATTTATATGTTTTTGGATGAAATAGATATATTGCGATCATATTGAGCTTCCTTCCCTTTGGATTCAAGTAGATATTGATCAGGATGTATTCCTGTCTCGCTCCGTTATAGATCCATGTGCCACCAGCTGCTCCATACTGAGCTGGACAGGAATACACAACTGATCTGTTTGCATTTTTTTTATATTTTTTTATTACTTTTTCTATTATTTTTAATTCTATACAAGATGTTGTTGGGATAATTTTATATCTACTGACCTATTTATTTATTTTTTGATACAATTCCCGCTAATTGAGTGCCTGTTAATATCTTTGAAATATTATTCCACTGCTGAACCAAGACTGTCCACTGCTGAACCATGACTGTCCACTGCAGAACCATGACTGTCCACTGCTGAACCATGACTGTCCACTGCTGAACCATGACTGTCCACTGCTGAACCAAGACTGTCCACTGCTGAACCAAGACTGTCCACTGCTGAACCAAGACTGTCCACTGCTGAACCATGACTGTCCACTGCTGAACCAAGACTGTCCACTGCTGAACCATGACTGTCCACTGCAGAACCATGACTGTCCACTGCTGAACCATGACTGTCCACTGCTGAACCATGACTGTCCACTGCTGAACCAAGACTGTCCACTGCTGAACCAAGACTGTCCACTGCTGAACCAAGACTGTCCACTGCTGAACCATGACTGTCCACTGCTGAACCAAGACTGTCCACTGCTGAACCATGACTGTCCACTGCTGAACCATGACTGTCCACTGCTGAACCATGACTGTCCACTGCTGAACCATGACTGTCCACTGCTGAACCAAGACTGTCCACTGCTGAACCAAGACTGTCCACTGCTGAACCAAGACTGTCCACTGCTGAACCATGACTGTCCACTGCTGAACCAAGACTGTCCACTGCTGAACCATGACTGTCCACTGCTGAACCAAGACAGTCCACTGCTGAACCATGACTGTCCACTGCTGAACCAAGACTGTCCACTGCTGAACCAAGACTGTACACTGCTGAACCAAGACTGTCCACTGCTGAACCAAGACTGTCCACTGCAGAACCATGACTGTCCACTGCTGAACCAAGACTGTCCACTGCAGAACCATGACTGTCCACTGCTGAACCAAGACTGTCCACTGCAGAACCATGACTGTCCACTGCTGAACCAAGACTGTCCACTGCAGAACCATGACTGTCCACTGCTGAACCATGACTGTCCACTGCAGAACCATGACTGTCCACTGCTGAACCAAGACTGTCCACTGCAGAACCATGACTGTCCACTGATGAACCATGACTGTCCACTGCTGAACCATGACTGACAAATAATGAACTATAACTGTCCACTGCTGAACCAAGACTGCCCAATGATGAACCATGACTGTTTACTGCAAAACCAAGACTGTCCACTGCAAAACCAAGACTGTCCACTGCAGAACCATGACTGTCCACTGCAGAACCATGACTGTCCACTGCTGAAACATGACTGTCCACTGCTGAACCATGACTGTCCTCTGCTGAACCATGACTATCCACTGCTGAACCACGACTGTCCACTGCTGAACCAAGACTGTCCACTGCTGAACCAAGACTGTCCACTGCTGAACCAAGACTGTCCACTGCTGAACCAAGACTGTCCACTGCAGAACCAAGACTGTCCACTGCTGAACCAAGACTGTCCACTGCTGAACCAAGACTGTCCACTTCAGAACCATGACTGACAAATAATGAACCATAACTGTCCACTGCAGAACCAAGACTGTCCACTGCTGAACCAAGACTGACCACTGCTGAACCACGACTGACCACTGCACAACCATGACTGTCCCCTGCACAACCATGACTGTCCCCTGCACAACCATGACTGTCCACTGCACAACCATGACTGTCTACTGCACAACCATGACTGTCCACTGCACAACCATGACTGACAAATAATGAACCATAACTATCCACTGCAGAACCAAGACTGTTCAACGATGAACCATGACTATTCACTGGACATAAAATGCAAAAAGATTGTGGAGCCCCAGTTATGGGTCTACAACACAGTGAAAGCCAGATATCCCTCAAAGGAAGGAAAAACAAGCAAAGGGGTGTCTCCATTACAGAGATCACCAAAACCACCATATTAAGTGGCCCCTATGTCAAAATCCCGCTCTTTTACAAGCTTTAAGGATGTGACGGGGAAGACCTAAGCAAGTTATCCATCCACAGACAGCTGTTTCGGGGTGTTGCCCCTCATCAGTGTGGAGTAGGATTCTGGCTAACCGGGAGAGATGCTTTGGTGACTACTCAAACAAAGCAATAGCTGATCTTAGGGAGACCAGCTACAAAATACCGTGGAGCCTCACTTAAGAGTCTCAAACACAGCAATCCAAAGTGCAAAGCTCCCTGGGAAACATAAAATGCAAAGATTGTGGAGCCCCAGTTATGGGTCTACAACACAGTGAAAGCCAGATATCCCTCAAAGGAAGGAAAAACAAGCAAAGGGTGTCTCCATTACAGAGATCACCAAAACCACCATATTAAGTGGCCCCTATGTCAAAATCCCGCTCTTTACAAGCTTTAAGGATGTGACGGGGAAGACCTAAGCAAGTTATCCATCCACAGACAGCTGTTTCGGGTGTTGCCCCTCATCAGTGTGGAGTAGGATTCTGGCTAACCGGGAGCGATGCTTTGGTGACTACTCAAACAAAGCAATAGCTGATCTTAGGGAGACCAGCTACAAAATACCGTGGAGCCTCACTTAAGAGTCTCAAACACAGCAATCCAAAGTGCAAAGCTCCCTGGGAAACATAAAATGCAAAAGATTGTGGAGCCCCAGTTATGGGTCTACAACACAGTGAAAGCCAGATATCCCTCAAAGGAAGGAAAACAAGCAAAGGGGTGTCTCCATTACAGAGATCACCAAAACCACCATATTAAGTGGCCCCTATGTCAAAAATCCCGCTCTTTTACAAGCTTTAAGGATGTGACGGGGAAGACCTAAGCAAGTTATCCATCCACAGACAGCTGTTTCGAGGTGTTGCCCCTCATCAGTGTGGAGTAGGATTCTGGCTAACCGGGAGAGATGCTTTGGTGACTACTCAAACAAAGCAATAGCTGATCTTAGGGAGACCAGCTACAAAAATACCGTGGAGCCTCACTTAAGAGTCTCAAACACAGCAATCCAAAGTGCAAAGCTCCCTGGGAAACATAAAATGCAAAAAGATTGTGGAGCCCCAGTTATGGGTCTACAACACAGTGAAAGCCAGATATCCCTCAAAGGAAGGAAAAACAAGCAAAGGGGTGTCTCCATTACAGAGATCACTGGACAACCATGACTGTCCACTGCTGAACCAAGACTGTCCACTACTGAACCAAGACTGTCCACTGCTGAACCAAGACGGTCCACTACTGAACCAAGACGGTCCACTACTGAACCAAGACTGTCCACTACTGAACCAAGACTGTCCACTGCTGAACCAAGACTGTCCACTGCTGAACCAAGACTGTCCACTGCAGAACCATGACTGTCCACTGCAGAACCATGACTGTCCACTGATGAACCATGACTGTCCACTGATGAACCATGACTGACAAATAATGAACTATAACTGTCCACTGCTGAACCAAGACTGTCCACTGCAGAACCAAGACTGTCCACTGCAGAACCAAGACTGTCCACTGCAGAACCAAGACTCTCCACTGCAGAACCAAGACTGTCCACTGCTGAACCAAGACTGTCCACTGCTGAACCAAGACTGTCCACTTCAGAACCATGACTGACAAATAATGAACCATAACTGTCCGCTGCTGAACCAAGACTGTCCACTTCAGAACCATGACTGACAAATAATGAACCATAACTGTCCACTCCAGAACCAAGACTGTCCACTGCTTAACCAAGACTGTCAACTGCAGAAACATGACTGACAAATAATGAACCATGACTGTCCACTGCTGAACCAAGACTGTCCACTGCTGAACCAAGACTGTCCACTGCTGAACCAAGACTGTCCACTGCTGAACCATGACTGTCCACTGCTGAACCAAGACTGTCCACTGCAGAACCAAGACTGTCCACTGCAGAACCATGACTGACAAATAATGAACCATAACTGTCCACTGCAGAACCAAGACTGTCCACTGCTGAACCAAGACTGTCCACTGCTGAACCATGACTGTCCACTGCAGAACCAAGACTGTCCACTGCAGAACCAAGACTGCCCAATGCAGAACCATGACAGTCGCATGCTTAACTATGACTGTTCACCACCAAATGATGACTGCCCACTTCTGAAACATGACTGTCTACTACTGAAACATGACTGTCCACTGCTGAAATATGACCACCCACCACCGAACAAAGACTGTCAACTGCTAAACCAAGACTGTCTACTGCTAAACAATGAGAGTCTTATACTTACCCATGCCTACTGCTGAACCATGACTACCCACCACAGAATGATGACTATCCACTGCAGAACCATGACTGACAACCACGGAACAAACAGTATCAACAGGAGAACAATGACTGTCCACTGCTGAACCATGACTGTCCACTGCTGAACCGTGACTGTCCACTGCTGAACCATGACTGTCCACTGCTGAACCGTGAATGCCCATCACTGAAAGATAATTGTCCACTACAGAACCATGACTGTCCATTACTAAACCACAACAGTCCACTGCTGAACCAAGACTGTTCTATACTGAACTATGACTGCCCGCTTCTGAACCATGATTGTCCATCACCAAATAATTACTATCCACTGCAAAATCATCACTGTCCCCTGCGGCTGCTTTTGTACTTGCACTAACTATTGGGATTGCGATCCTGAATAAAGGAAATTCACCGTGGATGCTGCCTGCAATTTGAATTTGTTACTTGATCTAAGTCCGAATGAGTCTAGGACAGAGGCGGGCTGATGCATCAGGTGTGACCGAGTGATCCGGAGTGCTGCTTGATATATGGACCCCTGCGGAACCATGACAGCCCACCAACAAACAATGACTGTCCGTCTACTGCAGAATCAAGACTTTCCACTGCAGAACCATGACCATCCACTGCTGAACTATAACTGCCCACTGCAGAACCATGACTGTCCACTGCAGATCCATGAATGTCCTATACTAAAGAATAAGTGTTCACTGCTGAATCATGACTGCCTATAGCAGAATCATGATCACCACTGGCCAGTAAGAAGCCATGGTTTACCACTGACTGTCCACTGCTGAACTATGTGCGAGGCATGGTGAAGGATGCAGGGCAGGAGGACAGCAGTAACACCACACAAGACGATGGGTGGAGTAGTACCAGCTACATTGCAGGATGATGGGACTAGTACCATCCACACAGTCTTGCCTTCTAATCTTCTGAATTACATGAGAACATGCAGCTTAACAAAAAATCTGTAGAACTGAAGAGTGAACCCAAAAAGAACGATGTGATCGCCTCCCACAGCTCTCTGATTAATTACCCCCATTCACACCCACTGTTATCTCAACTGCCCCAGCTCATCTGTTACACCAAACTATTACCCCAAATCCCCTATTAATTACCCTTAGTAACTACAGACTGTTACCCCAGCCGCCAAGAACCCTCCCCAAAAAGCAGACCCTCCAAACCGCCAACCCCTTGCTGCCCCTGCTATTGCACTTTGCCAAGATTCCCTCAACTACAGAATACTGTAATGCCCCCAGTCACCCCAGACCCCTTATACCACCAGTCACCCCAGACCCCTTATACCCCCAGTCACCCCAGACCCCTTATACCACCAGTCACCCCAGACCCCTTATACCACCAGTCACCCCAGACCCCTTATACCACCAGTCACCCCAGACCCCTTATACCACCAGTCACCCCAGACCCCTTATACCACCAGTCACCCCAGACCCCTTATACCACCAGTCACCCCAGACCCCTTATACCACCAGTCACCCCAGACCCCTTATACCACCAGTCACCCTAACCGCCCCTCCCCAGAGCCAACAGTCCATCCTAGTGTCCCCATGTACTTCACCCTCCCAGTTTGCACCTGCTTGGTTAATGTTCTTCACGGCTTCCTCACCTGTTCAGCAAGATCCTCACCCTTTTCTTGGATCCCCCCCCCCCCCACTCTCTTCTTCCTCACCTCTTTTGTCACACTTTTTCCATGGACTCCTCACCCTCTCCTGCGACACCTCACCCTCTCCCCCAGCTACTCACAATCTCCGGGGTTCCTCACCCTCTCCCCGGGTCCTCATCTTCTCACCCTTTCCCCCAGTCCCTCTGCCTGGCTCCTCACCCTCCTCCCCGGTTCCTCACCCTCTGCCCCAGCGCCTCCCCGTTACCTCACCCTCTCCCCTGGTTCCTCTCCCACGCTCCTCACCCTCTCCCCGGTTCCTCATCCTTTCCCCTGGTTCCTCTCCCAGGCTCCTCACCCTCTCCCCATTACCTCACCCTCTGCCCCGGTTCCTCTCCTCGACTCCTTAGTCTCTCCCCCAGTTCCTCACCCTCTCCCCCAGCTCCTTACCCTCTCCCGACTCCTCACCCTCTCCCCTGGCTCCTCAACCTCTCCCCCAGCTTCTTTCCCCAGGTCCTCACCCTCTCCCCTACTTCTCACCATCTCCCCACCCTCTCCCCCGGTTCCTCTCCCGGCAGCGTCACCCTCTCCCCCGGTTCCTCTCCCGGCAGCGTCACCCTCTCCCCCGTTCCTCTCCTAGGTTCCTCACCCTCTCCCCCGGTTCCTCTCCCAGGCACCCCCTCCTCTCCCTCGGTTGCTCTCCCTGGCACCTCACACTCTCCCGGGTTCCTCAACCTCTCCCCCCGGTTCCTCTCCCCGGCACTTCACCCTGTCCCCGGGTTCCTCTCCCGGCCACCTCACCCTCTCCTGGGTTCCTCACCTTCTCCCCGGCACCTCATCCTCTCCCCCGTCTTCTCACCCTTTCCCCCAGTTCCTCTGCCCGACACCTCACCCTCCTCCCCGGTTCCTCTCCCCAGCTCCTCACCCTCTTCCCCCGGTTCCTCTCCCCAGCACCTCACCCTGTCCCAAGCACCTTACCCTCTCCCCAGCACCTCACCCTCTCGGGTTCCTCTCCCCGACTCCTCACCCTCTCCCCCAGTTCCTTAGCCTCTGCCCCGGCTCCTCCCCGTCTCCCCATTACCTCACCCTCTCCCCCGGTTTCTCTCCCAGGCTCCTCAACCTCTCCCCTAGACCCTCACCCTCTCCCCGATTCCTCTCCCTATTACCTCACCCTCTGCCCCGGTTCCTCTCCCCGACTCCTCACCCTCTCCCCTGGTTCTGCAACCTCTCCCCAGGTCTTCACCCTCTCCCCCAGGTCCTCACCCTCTCCCCCTACTTCTCACCATCTCCTCACCCTCTCACTGGGTTCCTCACCCTCTCCCCCGTTTCCTCTCCCGGCCGTGTCACCCTCTCCTCCGTCGCTCTCCTAGGCAGCTCACCCATTACCTCACCCTTTGCCCCGGTTCCTCTCCCCGACTCCTTACCCTCTCACCCAGTTCCTCATCCTCTCCCCCAGCTCCTCACCCTCTCCAGACTCCTTACCCTCTCCCCCTACTTCTCACCATCTCCTCACCCTCTCTCTGGGTTCCTCACCCTCTCCCCCGGCCGTGTCACCCTCTCCCCCGTTCCTCTCCTAGACACCTCACCCTCTCCCCCGGTTCCTCTCCCGGGCACCCCCTCCTCACCCTCTCCCCCGGTTCCTCTACCCGACTCCTCACCCTCTCCCCTGGCTCCTCACTCAGACACCTCACCCTCTCCCCCGGTTCCTCTCCCAGGCACCCCACCCTCTCCCTCGGCTCCCTCTTCCAGGCACCCCACCCTCTCCCCGGCTCCTCACCCTCTCCCCGGCTCCTCACTCTCTCCCCAGCTCCTCACCCTCTCCCAGGCACCATCACCCTCTCCCAGGTATCCTCACCCTCTCCCCGGCTCCTCACCCTCTCCCAGGCACCCCCACCATCTACCGGGCTCCTCACCCTCTCCCCGGCTCCTCACCCTCTCCCCGGTTCCTCTCCCGGACACCCCCTCCTCACCCTTTGCCCCGGTTCCTCTCCCCGACTCCTTACCCTCTCACCCAGTTCCTCATCCTCTCCCCCAGCTCCTCACCCTCTCCAGACTCCTTACCCTCTCCCCCTACTTCTCACCATCTCCTCACCCTCTCTCTGGGTTCCTCACCCTCTCCCCCGGCCGTGTCACCCTCTACCCCGTTCCTCTCCTAGGCACCTCACCCTCTCCCCCGGTTCCTCTCCCGGGCACCCCCTCCTCACCCTCTCCCCCGGTTCCTCTCCCCGACACCTTAATTTAAACTTTTCTTTTGACACCTACTCTTGGCTATAGGACTAACTAGACTCAACTATAAATAAAAATTAACTTTTAATCTATCATTGCCTATGGTTAAAACCTTTTCCCTATTTCCTTTATTAATCCTATGTGTGATCAGATTGGTATCCTATGACAGGGGATAGTGCGCACTTCTCCCCACTTTCTGTCTATAAGGTATAATATTCACTAATGCGGCAAATAGGGATTCTCGTTAAAATCAATGACCGCTACCCCCCGACATGTTTCGCCGTGAGGCGTCTTCTCCCCGACACCTCACCCTCTCCCCCGGTTCCTCTCCCAGGCACCCCACCCTCTCCCTCGGCTCCCTCTTCCAGGCACCCCACCCTCTCCCCGGCTCCTCACCCTCTCTCCGGCTCCTCACCCTCTCCCAGGCACCCCCACCCTCTCCCCGGCTCCTCACCCTCTCCCGGGCACCTCACCCTCTTCCAGGCACCCCCACCCTCTCCCCGGCTCCTCATCCTCTTCCCCGGTTCCTCTCCCAGGTATCCTCACCCTCTTCCCGGCTCCTCACCCTCTCCCAGGCACCCTCACCCTCTCTCTGGGTTCCTCACCCTCTCCCCCGGCCGTGTCACCCTCTTCCCCGGTTCCTCTCCCGGGCACCCCCTCCTCACCCTCTCCCCCGGCTCCTCACCCTCTCCCAGGTACCCTCACCCTCTCCCCGGCTCCTCACTCTCTCCCCAGCTCCTCACCCTCTCCCAGGCACCATCACCCTCTCCCAGGTACCCTCACCCTCTCCCCAGCTCCTCACCCTCTCACAGGCACCCCCACCATCTCCCCGTCTCCTCACCCTCTCCCAGGCACCCCCACCCTCTCCCCAGCTCCTCACCCTCTCACAGGCACCCCCACCATCTCCCCGTCTCCTCACCCTCTCCCAGGCACCCCCACCCTCTCCCCGTCTCCTCATCCTCTTCCCCGGTTCCTCTCCCAGGTACCCTCACCCTCTCCTCACCCTCTCCCAGGCACCCTCACACTCTCTCTTGGTTCCTCACCCTCTCCCCCGGCTGTGTCACCCTCTCCCCCGGTTCCTCTCCCCGGCTCCTCACCCTCTCCCCAGCTCCTCACCCTCTCCCAGGCACCCCCACCATCTACCGGGCTCCTCACCCTCTCCCCGGCTCCTCTCCCGGACACCCCCTCCTCACCCTTTCCCCCGGTTCCTCTCCCCGGCTCCTCACCCTCTCCCCGGTTCCTCTCCCGGACACCCCCTCCTCACCCTTTCCCCCGGTTCCTCTCCCCGGCTCCTCACCCTCTCCCCCGGCTCCTCACCTGGCCGTTCTTGCACAGGTCTGCCCACATGCTGGTCCCGTCGCCCCCGCGCATCAGGATGTGGTAGGTGAAGTAGTAGATCCCCGGGACCTGACAGGTGAATTTTCCGGTGCTCGGGTCGTAGTGCTCCCCGACATTAGTCACGACATCGTCAAACTTCAGCAGCTCGTAGCCCTCGTGTGGGCTCTTCAGCCCGACATAGAAGGCGATGCGGGGTGAGGGGAGAACGGGGGACACGGCGGTACCGGAGCCCCCCAACCTGCCCGGCTCACCACGCTCTCCCGGGGGTCCGCGCGGTCCCGGCTCTCCAGGGGGTCCCCGTGGTCCCGGCTTGCCTGTCCTGCCAGGATCCCCTCTTGGTCCCTGGATGAAGGGCGGAGGGGCCCCGCTGAGGTCCTGCAGAGCTTCTCCCGGGGAGATGGGTGGGTGCCCGGTGTACGGGTCACAGATCATCCGGCAGGTGCCCAGCATCTCGTAGTGTCCGGCACCGGGCGGGGGCAGCGCCAGCAGCGGGACCACGACGACCAGGACCAGCAGCATGGCCACCCCAAGGGCAACCAGCAGCGCCCGCCTGCGGGGCACCAGGGTGAGGAGCGGAGGACGGAGAAGTGAGCGGCGAGCCCGGGACCGGGAGAGTGAGGGAGGAGGAGGAGCGGCGGCCGCCGACCACTGCCCAGGAAGGGGGGCACAGCGGGGGGCAGAGTATACAGAGGGGGCACCGGAGGGGGGCGGGGGGCAGAGTATACAGAGGAGGCACCAGAGGGGGGCGGGGGGCAGAGTATACAGAGGGGGCACCGGAGGGGCAGAGTATATAGAGGGGGCACAGGAGGGGCAGAGTATACAGAGGGGCACCCGGAGGGCAGAGTATATAGAGGGGGCACAGGAGGGGCAGAGTATACAGAGGGGCACCGGAGGGGGGCGGGGGGCAGAGTATACAGAGGGGGCACCAGAGGGGGGCAGGGGGCAGAGTATACAGAGGGGGCACCGAAGGGGCAGAGTATATAGAGGGGGCACAGGAGGGGCAGAGTATACAGAGGGGGCACCGGAGGGGCAGAGTATATAGAGGGGGCACCGGAGGGGCAGAGTATACAGAGGGGGCACCGGAGGGGGGCTGGGGGCAGAGTATATAGAGGGGGCACCGGAGGGGGGCTGGGGGCAAAGTATATAGAGGGGGCACCGAAGGGGCAGAGTATATAGAGGGGGCACAGGAGGGGCAGAGTATACAGAGGGGGCACCGGAGGGGCAGAGTATATAGAGGGGGCACCGGAGGGGCAGAGTATATAGAGGGGGCACCGGAGGGGGGCGGGGGGCAGAGTATATAGAGGGGGCACCGGAGGGGCAGAGTATATAGAGGGGGCATCGGAGGGGCAGAGTATACAGAGGGGGCACCGGAGGGGCAGAGTATATAGAGGGGGCACCGGAGGGGGGCGGGGGGCAGAGTATATAGAGGGGGCACAGGAGGGGCAAAGTATACAGAGGGGGCAGCGGAGGGGCAGAGTATATAGAGGGGCATCGGAGGGGCAGAGTATACAGTAGGGGGACCTGAGGGGCAGAGTATATAGAGGGGGCACCGGAGGGGCAGAGTATACAGAGGTGGCACTGGAGGGGCAGAGTATACAGAGGGGGCACTGGAGGGGCAGAGTATACAGAGGGGGAACCGGAGGGGCAGAGTATACAGAGGGGGCACTGGAGGGGCAGAGTATACAGAGGGGGCACCGGAGGGGCAGAGTATATAGAGGGGGCACCTGAAGGGCAGAGTATATAGAGGGGGCATCTGAAGGGCAGAGTATATAGAGGGGGCATCTGAAGGGCAGAGTATATAGAGGGGGCACCTGAAGGGCAGAGTATATAGAGGGGGCAACTGAAGGGCAGAGTATATAGAGGGGGCACCTGAAGGGCAGAGTATATAGAGGGGGCAACTGAAGGGCAGAGTATATAGAGGGGGCACCTGAAGGGCAGAGTATATAGAGGGGGCATCTGAAGGGCAGAGTATATAGAGGGGGCACCTGAAGGGCAGAGTATATAGAGGGGGCACCTGAAGGGCAGAGTATATAGAGGGGCACCTGAAGGGCAGAGTATATAGAGGGGGCACCTGAAGTGCAGAGTATAGAGGGGGCACCTGAAGGGCAGAGTATATAGAGGGGGCACCTGAAGGGCAGAGTATATAGAGGGCACCTGAAGGGCAGAGTATAGAGGGGGCACCTGAAGGGCAGAGTATATAGAGGGGGCACCTGAAGGGCAGAGTATATAGAGGGGGCACCTGAAGGGCAGAGTATATAGAGGGGGCACCTGAAGGGCAGAGTATATAGAGGGGGCACCTGAAGGGCAGAGTATATAGAGGGGGCACCTGAAGGGCAGAGTATATAGAGGGGGCACCTGAAGGGCAGAGTATATAGAGGGGCACCTGAAGGGCAGAGTATATAGAGGGGGCACCTGAAGGGCAGAGTATATAGAGGGGGCACCTGAAGGTGCAGAGTATATAGAGGGGCACCTGAAGGGCAGAGTATATAGAGGGGCACCTGAAGGGCAGAGTATATAGAGGGGGCACCTGAAGGGCAGAGTATATAGAGGGGGCACCTGAAGGGCAGAGTATATAGAGGGGGCACCTGAAGGGCAGAGTATATAGAGAGGGGGCACCTGAAGGGCAGAGTATATAGAGGAGGGCACCTGAAGGCACCTAGGCAGAGTATATAGAGGGGCACCTGAAGGGCAGAGTAGAGGGGGCACCTGAAGGGCAGAGTATATAGAGGGGCACCTGAAGTGCAGAGTATATAAGAGGGGGCACCTGAAGGTGCAGAGTATATAGAGGGGGCACCTGGAAGGGCAGAGTATATAGAGGGGGCACCTGAAGGGCAGAGTATATAGAGGGGGCACCTGAAGGGCAGAGTATATAGAGGGGGCACCTGAAGGGCAGAGTATATAGAGGGGGCACCTGAAGTGCAGAGTATATAGAGGGGGCACCTGAGGTGCAGAGTATATAGAGGGGGCACCTGAAGGGCAGAGTATATAGAGGGGGCACCTGAGGTGCAGAGTATATAGAGGGGGCACCGGAGGCGCAGTGTATATAGAGGGGGCACCGGAGGGAAACAGTATATAGAGGGGGCACCGGAGGGGAACAGTATATAGAGGGGGCACCCGAGGGGCACAGCATATAGAGGGGGCATCGGAGGCGCAGTGTATATAGAGGGGGCACCGGAGGGGAACAGTATATAGAGGGGACACCGGAGGGGAACAGTATATAGAGGGGGCACCGGAGAGGGAGAGTATATAGAGGGGGCACCGGAGGGGCAGAGTATATAGAGGGGGCACCTGAATGGCAGAGTATATAGAAGGGGCATAGTATATAGAGGGGCACGGATGGGCAGTGTATATAGAGGGGGCACCGGAGGGGCAGTGTATATAGAGGGGGCATCGGAGGGGGAGAATATATAGAGGGGGCACCGGAGGGGGAGAATATATAGAGGGGGCACCGGAAGGTCAGAGTATATAGAGGGGGCACCTGAATGGCAGAATATATAGAGGGGGCACCTGAATGGCAGAGTATATAGAAGGGGCAGAGTATATAGAGGGGCACTTGAATGGCAGAGTATATAGAGGAGGCATCGGAGGGGCAGAGTATATAGAGGGGGCACCTGAATGGCAGAGTATATAGAAGGGGCACCTGAATGGCAGAGTATATAGAAGGGGCAGAGTATATAGAGGGGCACCTGAATGGCAGAGTATATAGAAGGGGCAGAGTATATAGAGGGGCACGGATGGGCAGTGTATATAGAGGGGGCACCGGAGGGGCAGAGTATATAGAGGGGACAGCGTAGGGGCATAGTATATAGAGGGGGCAGAGTATATATGCAGAGGCTGGGGTTGGGGTAGTTTCAAGGCTACGCTGAGTCCCCCGGACACCCTTCGAGGTGTCATCACCTGTTGCTGCTCTCCGGAAGGGATGGTAAGGCGCGGTACACCCCAATGTGTCCAGAGAGTCAGGGTCTGCAGTAAACAGGGGGCTTCTTTACTGGAGGAATTCAGGTGCAAGAAACTGCAGACGAGGCATAGGGCCGGCTTCTCCAGTTTCCTCCCTGGCAGAAGAAGGGGCTGAAAAAGAGGCCTGATCTAGCTGTCCCTCACTCTCTCTCTCTCTGTCTCAGATGGCTGGTACCCTGGCCAAAGGCTGAAGGCCCATGGTCTTTAGCTTAGTAGTCCAGGTGGCTCCTTGGTCACAGGGTTGGTGATCCAGGGTCTATGGCAGAGTATCCCCATCTCAGCTCCTTCTTCTGATCACTCAGTAGTCTGGCAGAGTCTCCTCTTCCCAGCACTGATTCCTAACTGCAGCACACTAGGGGCTCTGACTGATCTCCTTATATATAGTATTAGCTAGACTAGAACCTTCTAGTGGGAGGGGTGGAGAAGCTCAGCACAAACAGATACAATGTTACACTTTCCAGCTCTCATAGACTTACATTACAGCTTCAATGACATAGTTTTTACAGACAAAAACAAGTTTCCAGATGTAATAACAGAGCTAAACCAGACATTCACAAGGTTCACAAATCATCGAACTTCAAAGTACCCCCTGCTCTAGGGCACTACATATAGAGAGGGTACTAGAGGGGCACAATATAAAGAGGGGGCCCCAGAGAGGCACAGTATATAGAAGGGATACTAGAGGGGCACAATATAAAGAGGGGGCCCCAGAGAGGCACACTATATAGAAGGGATACTGGAGGGGAACAATATAAAGGGGGAACAGGAAGGTAAGAATATATAGGGAACACAGTATATAGGGGTACAGAGGGGTGCTGGACTATATGGCTAAAGCGGCCAATATCAACATACAGTACACCTATGAAATGATGAGGGGCGATCATTATGTCTACATTGTGGAGGTCTGTACTGTAAGAGCGCTCACACTGTGGAGGTCTGTACTGTGAGAGCGGTCACACTGCGGAGGTCTGTACTGTAAGAGCGCTCACACTGCGGAGGTCTGTACTGTAAGAGCGGTCACACTGCGGAGGTCTGTACTGTAAGAGCGGTCACACTGCGGAGGTCTGTACTGTAAGAGCGGTCACACTGCGGAGGTCTGTACTGTAAGAGCGGTCACACTGCGGAGGTCTGTACTGTAAGAGCGCTTACACTGCGGAGGTCTGTACTGTAAGAGCGCTCACACTGCGGAGGTCTGTACTGTAAGAGCGGTCACACTGCGGAGGTCTGTACTGTAGAGCGGTCACACTGCGGAGGTCTGTACTGTAAGAGCGGTCACACTGCGGAGGTCTGTACTGTAAGAGCGCTCACACTGCGGAGGTCTGTACTGTAAGAGCGCTCACACTGCGGAGGTCTGTACTGTAAGAGCGGTCACACTGCGGAGGTCTGTACTGTAGAGCGGTCACACTGCGGAGGTCTGTACTGTAAGAGCGCTCACACTGCGGAGGTCTGTACTGTAAGAGCGCTCACACTGCGGAGGTCTGTACTGTAAGAGCGCTCACACTGCGGAGGTCTGTACTGTAAGAGCGGTCACACTGCGGAGGTCTGTACTGTAAGAGCGGTCACACTGCGGAGGTCTGTACTGTAAGAGCGCTCACACTGCGGAGGTCTGTACTGTAAGAGCGGTCACACTGCGGAGGTCTGTACTGTAAGAGCGGTCACACTGCGGAGGTCTGTACTGTAAGAGCGGTCACACTGCGGAGGTCTGTACTGTAAGAGCGGTCACACTGCGGAGGTCTGTACTGTAAGAGCGCTCACACTGCGGAGGTCTGTACTGTAAGAGCGCTCACACTGCGGAGGTCTGTACTGTAAGAGCGGTCACACTGCGGAGGTCTGTACTGTAGAGCGCTCACACTGCGGAGGTCTGTACTGTAAGAGCGCTCACACTGCGGAGGTCTGTACTGTAAGAGCGGTCACACTGCGGAGGTCTGTACTGTAAGAGCGCTCACACTGCGGAGGTCTCTACTGTAAGAGCGCTCACACTGCGGAGGTCTGTACTGTAAGAGCGCTCACACTGCGGAGGTCTGTACTGTAAGAGCGCTCACACTGCGGAGGTCTGTACTGTAAGAGCGCTCACACTGCGGGGGTCTGTACTGTAAGAGCGCTCACACTGCGGAGGATTTTGCTGGTAATGACTATGATGACTGTGTATGACAATGATGGGTGTTGTTGTTATTATGGATGATAAGTATTCTGGTCCCCTCATAGTGGAGAGGCTGGAGGATGTTGGGGGCTGTGGTTGTCACTTTCTCGCATGTTCCTCTGTGCAGGAGATGAATTGTCGTCTCTGTCATTCAGATGTGCGCTGATAATCACCGGGGGGTAGATGGAGTTGAAACGACACCCCCGCCCCAGATTCTCAGCTGTTTGATGCATGCTCCGGGCCCTCGAGGGCCCCACAGGGAATTGCACCATGCTCAGTCTCCTTTTGCTGAGCTCCATTCTACTCGTCCTTTAAAGAGTGAGGCAGATTGGCTTTCATGTCCTGCTCTACGTGTCGCAGCTTAATTAACGCTCCTCCGAGAGAATCAGGAAGGTCAAAGACGAGACAACGATTTATCTCCAAGAGCCCCCAAATATTCGCATCAAGACAGATCCTCATACTGGGGGGCTCAACCCCACCATCCATGAAGATCACTCCCATCATCCCTTATACCAGTAGCACACAATCTAATCTCCCTATTTCACACACAGTCTATCACTCCCATCATCCCTTATACCAGTAGCACACAATCTAATCTCCCTATTTCACACACAGTCTATCACTCCCATCATCTGCACTCATAGGGAGGGGTATCTGGTCCCCTGAACTGGGTGAGGTAAGGTCGGTGCTGTCTCTCTCCTGGGCCAGGTCTGTTATCTGCTGCTCAGCGCCTGCGCCTCTCCTCACCATACATATACATGACAGAGGCCGGCGGGCGCGAACACGCAGGGTCATGTGATGAGAGTGACCCCTCAGAAAATGGGAACACAAGGCCCTGGGTAACTGTCCAGAGACGATGATGACTCCGGACACATCGCCCGAGGAGGCTCTACAAATAGACGACCCTCCTCCTGCCTATGGGGCAACAGCTGCTATCAGGAATCACATCTGAAGAACATAAACCCTCTGTAATGTCGCATGAAACGCTTCCGTATTCCATGTCCCGTAATCCTGCAAATGGAGCACCACTGAGACAAGGTACAGGACAGAGAGGAGTAGTAAAGCAAAGCAACCCCGGGGAAGTAAGAGAAAGATCTCAGCCCTGGAGAAACATGGAGGATTCTGCACTTACAACTATAACAGCCATGAAATGGCTGATAACAGGGAGCAATAGACTGTATTCTCCTGTCCTACAGTCATCCTCCCCCCTGAAATGGCTGATAACAGGGGCAATAGACTGTATTCTCCTGTCCTACAGTCATCCTCTACCCTGAAATGGCTGATAACAGGGAGCAATAGATTGTATTCTCCTGTCCTACAGTCATCCTCTACCCTGAAATGGCTGATAACAGGGGGCAATAGACTGTATTCTCCTGTCCTACAGTCATCCTCTCCCCTGAAATGGCTGATAACAGGAGGCAATAGACTGTATTCTCCTGTCCTACAGTCATCCTCTCCCCTGAAATGGCTGATAACAGGGGCAATAGACTGTATTCTCCTGTCCTACAGTCATCCTCTCCCCTGAAATGGCTGATAACAGGGGGCAATAGACTGTATTCTCCTGTCCTACAGTCATCCTCTCCCCTGAAATGGCTGATAACAGGGGGCAATAGACTGTATTCTCCTGTCCTACAGTCATCCTCTCCCTGAAATGGCTGATAACAGGGGCAATAGACTGTATTCTCCTGTCCTACAGTCATCCTCTCCCCTGAAATGGCTGATAACAGGGGCAATAGACTGTATTCTCCTGTCCTACAGTCATCCTCTCCCTGAAATGGCTGATAACAGGGGCAATAGACTGTATTCTCCTGTCCTACAGTCATCCTCTCTCCTGAAATGGCTGATAACAGGGGGCAATAGACTGTATTCTCCTGTCCTACAGTCATCCTCTCCCTGAAATGGCTGATAACAGGGGGCAATAGACTGTATTCTCCTGTCCTACAGTCATCCTCTCCCTGAAATGGCTGATAACAGGGGGCAATAGACTGTATTCTCCTGTCCTACAGTCATCCTCTCCCCTGAAATGGCTGATAACAGGGGGCAATAGACTGTATTCTCCTGTCCTACAGTCATCCTCTCCCCTGAAATGGCTGATAACAGGGGGCAATAGACTGTATTCTCCTGTCCTACAGTCATCCTCTCCCCTGAAATGGCTGATAACAGGGGGCAATAGACTGTATTCTCCTGTCCTACAGTCATCCTCTCCCCTGAAATGGCTGATAACAGGGGGCAATAGACTGTATTCTCCTGTCCTACAGTCATCCTCTCCCCTGAAATGGCTGATAACAGGGAGCAATAGACTGTATTCTCCTGTCCTACAGTCATCCTCTCCCTGAAATGGCTGATAACAGGGGGCAATAGACTGTATTCTCCTGTCCTACAGTCATCCTCTCCCCTGAAATGGCTGATAACAGGGGGCAATAGACTGTATTCTCCTGTCCTACAGTCATCCTCTCCCCTGAAATGGCTGATAACAGGAGGCAATAGACTGTATTCTCCTGTCCTACAGTCATCCTCTGCCCTGAAATGGCTGATAACAGGGGACAATAGATTGTATTCTCCTGTCCTACAGTCATCCTCTCCCCTGAAATGGCTGATAACAGAGGGCAATATACTGTATTCTCCTGTCCTACAGTCATCCTCTCCCCTTAAATGGCTGATAACAGGGAGTAATAGACTGTATTCTCCTGTCCTACAGTCATCCTCTCCCCGGCTGATAACGGGGGCAGTAGAGATCTGTTGTAGGGCACACAATGTCCTGGTGGATAGCGCACGCTTCCCCTCCCCCGATGCCACTAAACCCTCTCCTGCATGCACTGAGCCCGCTGCTGAATCCTCCCTGGTGGCGCGTCGTCTACTCGCAGCGTCTGCAGAATTGGATGGCCGCGATTATCAGCGCACAATAATCTGCTTCGATTTCTGCTTGAACTTTACAAATAAAGAGCATTTTGTTCTGGAGGGGGCCCCTGAAGCAGAGGGCCCAGCCGCTCCATCTCACTGACATCTGCTACCTTTCTGTCAGTTGCTACTTAGCACCAGACGAGCGGACACAAAGTTTCTAATCTGCTGCTAAGGAGCAAGTGACAGGATCAGGAGTCTAGTAAATCCGCTGACAACCTTGAGTGAGAACAGCGACCAAGCTGTCAGAGGCCCGCAGGGAATTCACACAGAAAGGGGCCCCAGTTTATAAAAGGGGCCCTGGCATATAAAGTGGCCTAGGGGTAGTTGGGGTCTCAGTTCATAAAGTTTCATCATTGTAAAGAAGACGAGTTCTACATTTTCCTGACAGACTTTGTCTTTCCATTTCAAGGCCTCTGCTTGCTGTCAGTAAGACAATTGTAGCAAACCCTCAGCTGAGAGGAGGCCTATCTGTGTAGTGTACAGTCAGAAGCCTGAGGATGTAAAGAGGAGTGTTCCCATTCACTGACAGCAAACAGTAGCAAGCAATGAAAACACAAATGAGGAAGCGGCAGCATGTTCACTGACATAAAGCGGGGGTGGGCTCCGGAGGTTAATGGATTCACTTGGCGGTTGTGAGACGCCAGTGATCGGATGGCTGCGTCTAATTAACCGCTGAAACACAAGAGAGACAAATTACCCGGGCGCAGAGGAGGCAACTGGCGGGGATTTGGGGATTACCAGCAACGCAAATAAAGAGAATGCAGCTCATTATGGAGTCTCGGGGTGCACTCTGACAGCATATCGCAGGACGGGGCCCCAGGAGCCCCACACAGATCATATGGCAGCATTTCTACACAATACTCTGCTCTGCAGCCTTCCTTATCTGAAAAAGACCGGGAATGGTGCTCATTCTAGGCCCCCTGATTTATCAAGAGAATGACAGAACTGCAGTGAAGACTGACACAAGTAGGAAAAGACCAAGGCCAGATTCACATACATTTGGCAGTCTGGCTGGGGTCCCCTCTGGAGAGCTGCAGAAAACGTCAGAGGGAAATTCGAGCTAGAACTGATCCGACAGTTTTCTATGGCATCGCTCATATTCATCCAGCGCATCACTGATAACGCAGAAAGTCAGACCGCGCCGTCAGAAAACGCTGAAGAGCTATCAGTGGATATACACGGGATCCGGAGCTGTGCACATCCATCAGTTGTGATCCCGGATAGTGCTGCACGCTCAGCTCTTCTGTCCGGCACTATCAGTGGATGTACACAGGATCCGGAGCTGTGCACATACATCAGTTGTGATCCCGGATAGTGCTGCACGCTCAGCTCTTCTGTCCGGCACTATCAGCGGATGTACACGGGATCCGGAGCTGTGCACATACATCAGTTGTGATCCCGGATAGTGCTGCACGCTCAGCTCTTCTGTCCGGCACTATCAGCGGATATACGGGATCCGGAGCTGTGCACATACATCAGTTGTGATCCGGATAGTGCTGCACGCTCAGCTCTTCTGTCCGGCACTATCAGCGGATATACGGGATCCGAGCTGTGCACATCCATCAGTTGTGATCCCGGATAGTGCTGCACGCTCAGCTCTTCTGTCGGCACTATCAGCGGATATACACAGGATCCGGAGCTGTGCACATACATCAGTTGTGATCCCGGATAGTGCTGCACGCTCAGCTCTTCTGTCCGGCACTATCAGCGGATGTACACGGGATCCGGAGCTGTGCACGTACATCAGGTGTGATCCCGGATAGTGCTGCACGCTCAGCTCTTCTGTCCGGCACTATCAGTGGATATACACAGGATCCGGAGCTGTGCACATACATCAGTTGTGATCCGGGATAGTGCTGCACGCTCAGCTCTTCTGTCCGGCACTATCAGCGGATGTACACGGGATCCGGAGCTGTGCACGTACATCAGTTGTGATCCGGGATAGTGCTGCACGCTCAGCTCTTCTGTCCGGCACTATCAGCGGATGTACACGGGATCCGGAGCTGTTCACATCTGATGTATGTGCACAGCTCTGGATCCCGTGTATATCCGCTGATAGTGCCGGAAAGAAGAGCTGAGCGTGCAGCACTATCCGGGATCACAACTGATGTATGTGCACAGCTCCGGATCCCGCGTATATCCGCTGATAGTGCCGGACAGAAGAGCTGAGCGTGCAGCACTACCCGGATCACAACTGATGGATGTGCACAGCTCCGGATCCCGTGTATATCCGCTGATAGTGCCTGACAGAAGAGCTGAGCGTGCAGCACTATCCGGGATCACAACTGATGTATGTGCACAGCTCCGGATCCCGTGTATATCCACTGATAGTGCCGGACAGAAGAGCTGAGCGTGCAGCACTATCCGGGATCACACCTGATGTATGTGCACAGCTCTGGATCCCGTGTATATCCGCTGATAGTGCCGGAAAGAAGAGCTGAGCGTGCAGCACTATCCGGGATCACAACTGATGTATGTGCACAGCTCCGGATCCCGTGTATATCCGCTGATAGTGCCGGACAGAAGAGCTGAGCGTGCAGCACTACCCGGGATCACAACTGATGGATGTGCACAGCTCCGGATCCCGTGTATATCCGCTGATAGTGCCTGACAGAAGAGCTGAGCGTGCAGCACTATCCGGGATCACAACTGATGTATGTGCACAGCTCCGGATCCCGTGTATATCCACTGATAGTGCCGGACAGAAGAGCTGAGCGTGCAGCACTATCCGGGATCACACCTGATGTATGTGCACAGCTCCGGATCCCGTGTATATATTCTGATAGTGCCGGAAGGAAGAGCTGAGCGTGCAGCACTATCCGGGATCACAACTGATGGATGTGCACAGCTCCGGATCCCGTGTATATCCACTGATAGTGCCGGACAGAAGAGCTGAGCGTGCAGCACTATCCGGGATCACACCTGATGTATGTGCACAGCTCCGGATCCCGTGTATATCCGCTGATAGTGTCGGACAGAAGAGCTGAGCGTGCAGCACTATCCGGGATCACAACTGATAGATGTGCACAGCTCCGGATCCTGTGTATATCCGCTGATAGTGCTGGACAGAAGAGCTGAGCGTGCAGCACTATCCGGGATCACAACTGATGGATGTGCACAGCTCCGGATCCTGTGTATATCCACTGATAGTGCCGGACAGAAGAGCTGAGCGTGCAGCACTATCCGGGATCACAACTGATGTATGTGCACAGCTCCGGATCCCGTGTATTTCCGCTGATAGTGCCGGATAGAAGAGCTGAGCGTGCAGCACTATCCGGGATCACAACTGATGTATGTGCACAGCTCCGGATCCCGTGTATATCCGCTGATAGTGCGGACAGAAGAGCTGAGCGTGCAGCACTATCCGGGATCACAACTGATGGATGTGCACAGCTCCGGATCCCGTGTATATCCGCTGATAGTGCCGGACAGAAGAGCTGAGCGTGCAGCACTATCCGGGATCACAACTGATGAATGTGCACAGCTCCGGATCCTGTGTATATCCACTGATAGTGCCGGACAGAAGAGCTGAGCGTGCAGCACTATCCGGGATCACAACTGATGGATGTGCACAGCTCCGGATCCAATGTATATCCACTGATAGTGCCGGACAGAAGAGCTGAGCGTGCAGCACTATCCGGGATCACAACTGATAGATGTGCACAGCTCCGGATCCTGTGTATATCCGCTGATAGTGCCGGACAGAAGAGCTGAGCGTGCAGCACTATCCGGGATCACAACTGATGGATGTGCACAGCTCCGGATCCTGTGTATATCCACTGATAGTGCCGGACAGATGAGCTGAGCGTGCAGCACTATCCGGGATCACAACTGATGTATGTGCACAGCTCCGGATCCCGTGTATATCCGCTGATAGTGCCGGACAGAAGAGCTGAGCGTGCAGCACTATCCCGGATCACAACTGATGAATGTGCACAGCTCCGGATCCCGTGTATATCTGCTGATAGTGTCGGACAGAAGAGCTGAGCGTGCAGCACTATCCGGGATCACAACTGATGTATGTGCACAGCTCCGGATCCCGTGTATATCCACTGATAGTGCCGGACAGAAGAGCTGAGCGTGCAGCAGTATCCGGGATCACAACTGATGTACGTGCACAGCTCCAGATCCCGTGTATATCCGCTGATAGTGCCGGACAGAAGAGCTGAGCGTGCAGCACTATCCGGGATCACAACTGATGTATGTGCACAGCTCCGGATCCTGTGTATATCCGCTGATAGTGTCGGACAGAAGAGCTGAGCGTGCAGCAGTATCCGGGATCACAACTGATGTACGTGCACAGCTCCGGATCCCGTGTATATCCGCTGATAGTGCCGGACAGAAGAGCTGAGCGTGCAGCACTATCCGGGATCACAACTGATGTATGTGCACAGCTCCGGATCCTGTGTACATCCACTGATAGTGCCGGACAGAAGAGCTGAGCGTGCAGCACTATCCGGGATCACAACTGATGGATGTGCACAGCTCCGGATTCCGTGTATATCCGCTGATAGTGCCGGACAGAAGAGCTGAGCGTGCAGCACTATCCGGGATCACAACTGATGGATGTGCACAGCTCCGGATCCCGTGTATATCCACTGATAGTGCCGGACAGAAGAGCTGAGCGTGCAGCACTATCCGGGATCACAACTGATGTATGTGCACAGCTCCGGATCCCGTGTATATCCGCTGATAGTGCCGGACAGAAGAGCTGAGCGTGCAGCACTATCCGGGATCACAACTGATGGATGTGCACAGCTCCGGATCCCGTGTATATCCGCTGATAGTGCCGGACAGAAGAGCTGAGCGTGCAGCACTATCCGGGATCACAACTGATGGATGTGCACAGCTCCGGATCCCGTGTATATCCACTGATAGTGCCGGACAGAAGAGCTGAGCGTGCAGCACTATCCCGGATCACAACCATCAGTTGAGGGGGGTGTATCATTAGCAGTATATATAGGGGGTGTATCATTAGCAGTATATATAGGGGGTGTATCATTAGCAGTATATATAGGGGGTGTATCATTAGCAGTATATATAGGGGGTGTATCATTAGCAGTATATATAGGGGTGTATCATTAGCAGTATATATAGGGGGTGTATCATTAGCAGTATATATAGGAGGTGTACCATTAGCAGTATATATAGGGGGTGTATCATTAGCAGTATATATAGGGGGTGTATCATTAGCCGTATATATAGGGGGTGTACTATTAGCAGTGTATAAAGGGGGTGTATCATTAGCAGTATATATTGAGGGGGTGTATCATTAGCAGTATATATAGGGGTGTATCATTAGCAGTATATATAGGGGTGTATCATTAGCAGTATATATAGGGGTGTATCATTAGCAGTATATATAGAGGGTGTATCATTAGCAGTATATATAGGGGTGTATCATTAGCAGTATATAGAGGGTGTATCATTAGCAGTATATAGAGGGTGTATCATTAGCAGTATATATAGGGGTGTATCATTAGCAGTATATATAGAGGGTGTATCATTAGCAGTATATATAGGGGTGTATCATTAGCAGTATATACAGGGGGTGTATCATTAGCAGTATATATAGGGGTGTATCATTAGCAGTATATATAGGGGTGTATCATTAGCAGTATATAGAGGGTGTATCATTAGCAGTATATATAGGGGGTGTATCATTAGCAGTATATATAGGGGGTGTATCATTAGCAGTATATATAGGGGTGTATCATTAGCAGTATATATAGGGGTGTATCATTAGCAGTATATATAGGGGGTGTATCATTAGCAGTATATATAGGGGTGTATCATTAGCAGTATATATAGGGGTGTATCATTAGCAGTATATATAGGGGTGTATCATTAGCAGTATATACAGGGGTGTATCATTAGCAGTATATATAGGGGTGTATCATTAGCAGTATATATAGGGGTGTATCATTAGCAGTATATATAGGGGTGTATCATTAGCAGTATATATAGGGGTGTATCATTAGCAGTATATACAGGGGTGTATCATTAGCAGTATATATAGGGGTGTATCAATAGCAGTATATATAGGGGTGTATCATTAGCAGTATATATAGGGGGTGTATCATTAGCAGTATATATAGGGGTGTATCATTAGCAGTATATATAGGGGTGTATCATTAGCAGTATATATAGGGGTGTATCATTAGCAGTATATATAGGGGTGTATCATTAGCAGTATATACAGGGGTGTATCATTAGCAGTATATATAGGGGTGTATCATTAGCAGTATATATAGGGGTGTATCATTAGCAGTATATATAGGGGTGTATCATTAGCAGTATATATAGGGGTGTATCATTAGCAGTATATATAGGGGTGTATCATTAGCAGTATATATGGGGGTGTACCATTAGCAGTATATATAGGGGTGTATCATTAGCAGTATATATAGGGGTGTATCATTAGCAGTATATATAGGGGTGTATCATTAGCAGTATATACAGAGGGTGTATCATTAGCAGTATATATAGGGGTGTATCATTAGCAGTATATATAGAGGGTGTATCATTAGCAGTATATATAGGGGTGTATCATTAGCAGTATATATAGGGGTGTATCATTAGCAGTATATATAGGGGGTGTATCATTAGCAGTATATATAGAGGTGTATCATTAGCAGTATATATAGGGGTGTATCATTAGCAGTATATACAGGGTGTATCATTAGCAGCATATATAGGGGTGTATCATTAGCAGTATATATAGGGGTGTATCATTAGCAGCATATATAGGGTGTATCATTAGCAGTATATATGGGGTGTATCATTAGCAGTATATATAGGGGTGTATCATTAGCAGTATATACAGGGGTGTATCATTAGCAGTATATATAGGGGTGTATCATTAGCAGTATATATAGGAGGTGTATCATTAGCAGTATATATAGGGGTGTATCATTAGCAGTATATATAGGGGTGTATCATTAGCAGTATATATAGGGGTGTATCATTAGCAGTATATATAGGGGTGTATCATTAGCAGTATATATAGGGGTGTATCATTAGCAGTATATATAGGGGTGTATCATTAGCAGTATATATAGGGGTGTATCATTAGCAGTATATATAGGGGTGTATCATTAGCAGTATATATAGGGGTGTATCATTAGCAGTATATATAGGGGGTGTATCATTAGCAGTATATATAGGGGTGTATCATTAGCAGTATATATAGGGGTGTATCATTAGCAGTATATATAGGGGTGTATCATTAGCAGTATATATAGGGGTGTATCATTAGCAGTATATATAGGGGGTGTATCATTAGCAGTATATAGGGGTGTATCATTAGCAGTATATATAGAGGGGTGTATCATTAGCAGCATATATAGGGGTGTATCATTAGCAGTATATATAGAGGGTGTATCATTAGCAGCATATATAGGGGTGTACCATTAGCAGTGCATATAGGGGTGCATCATTAGTAGTATATAGGGGTGCATCATTAGCAGCATATATAGGGGGTGTATCATTAGCAGTATATATGAGGGGGTGTATCATTAGCAGTATATACAGGGTGTATCAATAGCAGTATATATAGGGGTGCATCATTAGCAGTATATATAGGGTGCATCATTAGCAGTATATAAGGGGTGTATCATTAGCAGTATATATAGGGGTGTATCATTAGCAGTATATACAGGGGGTGTATCATTAGCAGTATATATAGGGGTGCATCATTAGCAGCATATACAGGGGTGCATCATTAGCAGCATATATAGGGGTGTATCATTAGCAGTATATATAGGGGTGCATCATTAGCAGTATATATAGGGGGTGTATCATTAGCAGTATATATAGGGGTGCATCATTAGCAGTATATATAGGGTGTATCATTAGCAGTATATATAGGGGGTGTATCATTAGCAGTATATATAGGGGTGTATCATTAGCAGCATATATAGGGGTGCATCATTAGCAGCATATAGGGGGTGTATCATTAGCAGTATATATAGGGGGTGTATCATTAGCAGTATATATAGGGGTGTATCATTAGCAGTATATATAGGGGTGTATCATTAGCAGTATATATAGGGTGTATCATTAGCAGGTATATATAGGGGTGTATCATTAGCAGTATATATAGGGGTGTATCATTAGCAGCATATATAGGGGTGTATCATTAGCAGTATATAGTGCATCATAGCAGCATAGAGGTGTATCATTAGCAGTATATATAGGGGTGTATCATTAGCAGTATATATAGGGTGTATCATTAGCAGTATAATAGGGGTGTATCATTAGCAGCATATATAGGGGTGCATCATTAGCAGCATATATAGGGGTGCATCATTAGCAAGTATATACAGGGTGCATCATTAGCAGCATATATAGGGGTGCATCATTAGCAGTATATATAGGGGGTGTATCAATAGCAGTATCATACAGGGGTGTATCATTAGCAGCATATACAGGGGTGCATCAATAGCAGCATATATAGGGGTGCATCATTAGCAGTACATACAGGGGTGCATCAATAGCAGCATATATAGGGGTGCATCATTAGCAGCATATATAGGGTGCATCATTAGCAGTACATATAGGGGTGCATCAATAGCAGCATATAGAGGGTGCATCATTAGCAGCATATACAGGGGTGCATCATTAGCAGCATATATAGGGGGTGCATCATTAGCAGCATATAGGGGTGTATCAATAGCAGTATATATAGGGGTGCATCATTAGCAGTATATATAGGGGTGCATCATTAGCAGTACATATAGGGGGTGTATCAATAGCAGGTATATATAGGGGTGCATCAATAGCAGTACATATAGGGGTGCATCATTAGCAGTACATAGGGGTGTATCATTGAAGGATATATAGGGGGTGATCATTAGCAGTATATATAGGGGTGCATCAATAGCAGCATATATAGGGGGTGTATCAATAGCAGTATATAGGGTGCATCATTAGCAGTATATATAGGGGTGCATCAATAGCAGCATATAGGGGGTGCATCATTAGCAGCACATATAGGGTGCATCAATAGCAGCATATAGGGGTGCATCATAGCAGTATATACAGGGGGTGCATCATTAGCAGCTATATAGGGGGTGTATCATTAGCAGCATATATGAGGGTGCATCATATAGCAGTATATATAGGGGTGTATCATTAGCAGCATATAGGGGGTGTATCATTAGCAGTATATAGAGGTGTATCATTAGCAGCATATATGGGGTGCATCATTAGCAGTATATATAGGGGTGTATCATTAGCAGTATATATAGGGGTGCATCATTAGCAGCTATATACAGGGGGTGCATCATTAGCAGTACATATAGGGGTGTATCATTAGCAGTATATATAGGGTGCATCATTAGCAGTATATATAGGGGTGTATCAATAGCAGCATATATAGGGGTGCATCATTAGCAGCATATATAGGGGTGTATCATTAGCAGTACATATAGGGGTGCATCATTAGCAGTACATATAGGGGGTGTATCATTAGCAGTCATATAGGGGTGCATCATTAGCAGTATATAGAGGGGGTGTATCATTAGCAGTACATATAGGGGTGCATCATTAGCAGTATATATAGGGGTGTATCATTAGCAGTATATATAGGGGGTGTATCATTAGCAGTATATACAGGGGGTGTATCATTAGCAGTATATATAGGGGGTGTATCATTAGCAGCATATATAGGGGTGCATCATTAGCAGTACATACAGGGTGCATCAATAGCAGCATATATAGGGTGCATCAATAGCAGTATATATAGGGTGTATCAATAGCAGTATATATAGGGGTGTATCATTAGCAGCATATAGGGGGTGTATCATTAGCAGCATATATAGGGGTGCATCATTAGCAGCATATATAGGGGTGCATCAATAGCAGCATATAGAGGGTGTATCAATAGCAGCATATATAGGGGTGCATCATTAGCAGCATATATAGAGGGTGCATCAATAGCAGCATATATAGGGGGTGCATCATTAGCAGTATATACAGGGTGTATCATTAGCAGTATATATAGGGGTGTATCATTAGCAGTATATATAGGGGTGTATCATTAGCAGTATATATAGGGGGTGTATCATTAGCAGTATATATAGGGGTGCATCAATAGCAGTATATATAGGGGTGTATCATTAGCAGTATATATAGGGGTGTATCATTAGCAGTATATATAGGGGGTGCATCATTAGCAGCATATATAGGGGGTGTATCATTAGCAGTATATATAGGGGTGCATCATTAGCAGTATATATAGGGGGTGTATCATTAGCAGTATATATAGGGGTGTATCATTAGCAGTATATATAGGGTGTATCATTAGCAGTATATATAGGGGGTGTATCATTAGCAGTATATATAGGGTGTATCATTAGCAGTATATATAGGGGTGTATCATTAGCAGTATATATAGGGGTGTATCATTAGCAGTATATATAGGGGTGTATCATTAGCAGTATATATAGGGGTGTATCATTAGCAGTATATATAGGGGTGTATCATTAGCAGTATATATAGGGGGTGTATCATTAGCAGTATATATAGGGGTGTATCATTAGCAGTATATATAGGGGTGTATCATTAGCAGTATATATAGGGGTGTATCATTAGCAGTATATATAGGGGTGTATCATTAGCAGTATATATAGGGGTGTATCATTAGCAGTATATATAGAGGGTGTATCATTAGCAGTATATATAGGGGTGTATCATTAGCAGTATATATAGGGGGTGTATCATTAGCAGTATATATAGGGGTGTATCATTAGCAGTATATATAGGGGTGTATCATTAGCAGTATATAGGGGTGTATCATTAGAAGTATATATAGGGGTGTATCATTAGCAGTATATACAGGGGGTGTATCATTAGCAGTATATATAGGGGGTGTATCATTAGCAGTATATATAGGGGTGTATCATTAGCAGTATATATAGGGGGTGTATCATTAGCAGTATATATAGGGGTGTATCATTAGCAGTATATATAGGGGTGTATCATTAGCAGTATATATAGGGGTGTATCATTAGCAGTATATATAGGGGGTGTATCATTAGCAGTATATATAGGGGTGTATCATTAGCAGTATATAGGGGGTGTATCATTAGCAGTATATATAGGGGTGTATCATTAGCAGCATATAGGGGTGTATCAGCAGTATATAGGGGGTGTATCATTAGCAGTATATATAGGGGGTGTATCATTAGCAGTATATATAGGGGGTGTATCATTAGCAGTATATATAGGGGGTGTATCATTAGCAGTATATACAGGGGGTGTATCATTAGCAGTATATATAGGGGGTGTATCATTAGCAGTATATATAGGGGGTGTATCATTAGCAGTATATATAGGGTGTGTATCATTAGCAGTATATATAGGGGTGCATCATTAGCAGTATATATAGAGGGTGTATCATTAGCAGTATATATAGGGGTGTATCATTAGCAGTATATATAGGGGGTGTATCATTAGCAGTATATATAGGGGTGTATCATTAGCAGTATATAGAGGGTGTATCATTAGCAGTATATATAGGGGTGTATCATTAGCAGTATATAGGGGTGTATCATTAGCAGTATATATAGGGGTGTATCATTAGCAGTATATATAGGGGTGTATCATTAGCAGTATATATAGGGGTGTATCATTAGCAGTATATAGGGGGTGTATCATTAGCAGTATATAGGGGTGCATCATTAGCAGTATATATAGGGGTGTATCATTAGCAGTATATAGGGGGTGTATCATTAGCAGTATATATAGGGGTGCATCATTAGCAGTATATATAGGGGTGTATCATTAGCAGCATATATAGGGGTGCATCATTAGCAGTATATATGAGGGTGCATCATTAGCAGTATATACAGGGGGTGTATCATTAGCAGTATATAGGGGGTGTATCATTAGCAGTATATATAGGGGGTGTATCATTAGCAGTATATATAGGGGTGTATCATTAGCAGCATATATAGGGGGTGTATCATTAGCAGTATATATAGGGGTGTATCATTAGCAGTATATATAGGGGTGTATCATTAGCAGTATATATAGGGGTGTATCATTAGCAGTATATATAGGGGGTGTATCATTAGCAGTATATATAGGGGTGTATCATTAGCAGTATATATAGGGGTGTATCATTAGCAGTATATATAGGGGGTGTATCATTAGCAGTATATACAGGGGGTGTATCATTAGCAGTATATAGGGGGTGTATCATTAGCAGTATATATAGGGGTGCATCATTAGCAGTATATATAGGGGTGTATCATTAGCAGTATATATAGGGGTGTATCATTAGCAGTATATATAGGGGTGTATCATTAGCAGTATATATAGGGGTGTATCATTAGCAGTATATATAGGGGGTGTATCATTAGCAGTATATATAGGGGTGTATCATTAGCAGTATATATAGGGGTGTATCATTAGCAGTATATATAGGGGTGTATCATTAGCAGTATATATAGGGGTGTATCATTAGCAGTATATATAGGGGGTGTATCATTAGCAGAATATACAGGGTTTGTATCATTAGCAGTATATATTGAGGGGGTGTATCATTAGCAGTATATATAGGGGGTGTATCATTAGCAGTATATACAGGGGGTGTATCATTAGCAGTGTATATAGGGGTGTATCATTAGCAGTGTATAGGGGGTGTATCATTAGCAGTATATAGGGGGTGTATCATTAGCAGTGTATATAGGGGGTGTATCATTAGCAGTATATATAGGGGTGTATCATTAGCAGTATATATAGGGGTGTATCATTAGCAGTATATATAGGGGTGTATCATTAGCAGTATATATAGGGGTGTATCATTAGCAGTATATATAGGGGTGTATCATTAGCAGTATATATAGGGGTGTATCATTAGCAGTATATATAGGGGTGTATCATTAGCAGTATATATAGGGGTGTATCATTAGCAGTATATATAGGGGTGTATCATTAGCAGTATATATAGGGGTGTATCATTAGCAGTATATATAGGGGTGTATCATTAGCAGTATATATAGGGGTGTATCATTAGCAGTATATATAGGGGTGTATCATTAGCAGTATATATAGGGGTGTATCATTAGCAGTATATATAGGGGTGTATCATTAGCAGTATATATAGGGGTGTATCATTAGCAGTATATATAGGGGGTGTATCATTAGCAGTATATATAGGGGTGTATCATTAGCAGTATATATAGGGGTGTATCATTAGCAGTATATATAGGGGTGTATCATTAGCAGTATATATAGGGGTGTATCATTAGCAGTATATATAGGGGGTGTATCATTAGCAGTATATATAGGGGTGTATCATTAGCAGTATATATAGGGGTGTATCATTAGCAGTATATATAGGGGTGTATCATTAGCAGTATATATAGGGGTGTATCATTAGCAGTATATATAGGGGGTGTATCATTAGCAGTATATATAGGGGTGTATCATTAGCAGTATATATAGGGGTGTATCATTAGCAGTATATATAGGGGTGTATCATTAGCAGTATATATAGGGGGTGTATCATTAGCAGTATATATAGGGGGTGTATCATTAGCAGTATATATAGGGGTGTATCATTAGCAGTATATATAGGGGTGTATCATTAGCAGTATATATAGGGGGTGTATCATTAGCAGTATATATAGGGGTGTATCATTAGCAGTATATATAGGGGTGTATCATTAGCAGTATATATAGGGGTGTATCATTAGCAGTATATATAGGGGTGTATCATTAGCAGTATATATAGGGGGTGTATCATTAGCAGTATATATAGGGGTGTATCATTAGCAGTATATATAGGGGTGTATCATTAGCAGTATATATAGGGGTGTATCATTAGCAGTATATATAGGGGTGTATCATTAGCAGTATATATAGGGGTGTATCATTAGCAGTATATATAGGGGTGTATCATTAGCAGTATATATAGGGGTGTATCATTAGCAGTATATATAGGGGTGTATCATTAGCAGTATATAGGGGGTGTATCATTAGCAGTATATATAGGGGTGTATCATTAGCAGTATATATAGGGGGTGTATCATTAGCAGTATATATAGGGGGTGTATCATTAGCAGTATATATAGGGGGTGTATCATTAGCAGTATATAGGGGTGTATCATTAGCAGTATATATAGGGGGTGTATCATTAGCAGTATATATAGGGGGTGTATCATTAGCAGTATATATAGGAGGGTGTATCATTAGCAGTATATAGGGGTGTATCATTAGCAGTATATAGGGGTGTATCATTAGCAGTATATATAGGGGGTGTATCATTAGCAGTATATATAGGGGGTGTACCATTAGCAGTGTATATATAGGGGGTGTATCATTAGCAGTATATATAGGGGGTGTATCATTAGCAGTATATACAGGGGGTGTATCATTAGCAGTATATATAGGGGGTGTATCATTAGCAGTATATATAGGGGTGTATCATTAGCAGTATATATAGGGGTGTATCATTAGCAGTATATATAGGGGTGTATCATTAGCAGTATATATAGGGGTGTATCATTAGCAGTATATATAGGGGTGTATCATTAGCAGTATATATAGGGGTGTATCATTAGCAGTATATATAGGGGTGTATCATTAGCAGTATATATAGGGGTGTATCATTAGCAGTATATATAGGGGTGTATCATTAGCAGTATATATAGGGGTGTATCATTAGCAGTATATATAGGGGGTGTATCATTAGCAGTATATATAGGGGTGTATCATTAGCAGTATATATAGGGGTGTATCATTAGCAGTATATATAGGGGTGTATCATTAGCAGTATATATAGGGGTGTATCATTAGCAGTATATATAGGGGTGTATCATTAGCAGTATATATAGAGGGTGTATCATTAGCAGTATATATAGGGGTGTATCATTAGCAGTATATATAGGGGTGTATCATTAGCAGTATATATAGGGGTGTATCATTAGCAGTATATATAGGGGTGTATCATTAGCAGTATATATAGGGGTGTATCATTAGCAGTATATATAGGGGGTGTATCATTAGCAGTATATATAGGGGGTGTATCATTAGCAGTATATATAGGGGTGTATCATTAGCAGTATATATAGGGGGTGTATCATTAGCAGTATATATAGGGGTGTATCATTAGCAGTATATATAGGGGTGTATCATTAGCAGTATATATAGGGGTGTATCATTAGCAGTATATATAGGGGTGTATCATTAGCAGTATATATAGGGGTGTATCATTAGCAGTATATATAGGGGTGTATCATTAGCAGTATATATAGGGGTGTATCATTAGCAGTATATATAGGGGTGTATCATTAGCAGTATATATAGGGGTGTATCATTAGCAGTATATATAGGGGGTGTATCATTAGCAGTATATATAGGGGTGTATCATTAGCAGTATATATAGGGGGTGTATCATTAGCAGTATATATAGGGGTGTATCATTAGCAGTATATATAGGGGGTGTATCATTAGCAGTATATATAGGGGTGTATCATTAGCAGTATATATAGGGGGTGTATCATTAGCAGTATATATAGGGGTGTATCATTAGCAGTATATATAGGGGTGTATCATTAGCAGTATATATAGGGGTGTATCATTAGCAGTATATATAGGGGTGTATCATTAGCAGTATATATAGGGGTGTATCATTAGCAGTATATATAGGGGTGTATCATTAGCAGTATATATAGGGGGTGTATCATTAGCAGTATATATAGGGGGTGTATCATTAGCAGTATATATAGGGGTGTATCATTAGCAGTATATATAGGGGTGTATCATTAGCAGTATATATAGGGGTGTATCATTAGCAGTATATATAGGGGGTGTATCATTAGCAGTATATATAGGGGTGTATCATTAGCAGTATATATAGGGGTGTATCATTAGCAGTATATATAGGGGTGTATCATTAGCAGTATATATAGGGGTGTATCATTAGCAGTATATATAGGGGTGTATCATTAGCAGTATATATAGGGGGTGTATCATTAGCAGTATATATAGGGGGTGTATCATTAGCAGTATATATAGGGGTGTATCATTAGCAGTATATATAGGGGGTGTATCATTAGCAGTATATATAGGGGTGTATCATTAGCAGTATATATAGGGGTGTATCATTAGCAGTATATATAGGGGTGTATCATTAGCAGTATATATAGGGGTGTATCATTAGCAGTATATATAGGGGTGTATCATTAGCAGTATATATAGGGGGTGTATCATTAGCAGTATATATAGGGGGTGTATCATTAGCAGTATATATAGGGGTGTATCATTAGCAGTATATATAGGGGGTGTATCATTAGCAGTATATATAGGGGTGTATCATTAGCAGTATATATAGGGGTGTATCATTAGCAGTATATATAGGGGGTGTATCATTAGCAGTATATATAGGGGTGTATCATTAGCAGTATATATAGGGGTGTATCATTAGCAGTATATATAGGGGGTGTATCATTAGCAGTATATATAGGGGTGTATCATTAGCAGTATATATAGGGGTGTATCATTAGCAGTATATATAGGGGTGTATCATTAGCAGTATATATAGGGGTGTATCATTAGCAGTATATATAGGGGTGTATCATTAGCAGTATATATAGGGGTGTATCATTAGCAGTATATATAGGGGTGTATCATTAGCAGTATATATAGGGGTGTATCATTAGCAGTATATATAGGGGTGTATCATTAGCAGTATATATAGGGGTGTATCATTAGCAGTATATATAGGGGTGTATCATTAGCAGTATATATAGGGGGTGTATCATTAGCAGTATATATAGGGGTGTATCATTAGCAGTATATATAGGGGTGTATCATTAGCAGTATATATAGGGGTGTATCATTAGCAGTATATATAGGGTGTATCATTAGCAGTATATATAGGGGTGTATCATTAGCAGTATATATAGGGGTGTATCATTAGCAGTATATATAGGGGTGTATCATTAGCAGTATATATAGGGGTGTATCATTAGCAGTATATATAGGGGTGTATCATTAGCAGTATATATAGGGGTGTATCATTAGCAGTATATATAGGGGTGTATCATTAGCAGTATATATAGAGGGTGTATCATTAGCAGTATATATAGGGGTGTATCATTAGCAGTATATATAGGGGGTGTATCATTAGCAGTATATATAGGGGGTGTATCATTAGCAGTAGTATATAGAGGGGTGTATCATTAGCAGTATATATAGGGGGTGTATCATTAGCAGTATATATAGGGGTGTATCATTAGCAGTATATATAGGGGTGTATCATTAGCAGTATATATAGGGGTGTATCATTAGCAGTATATATAGGGGTGTATCATTAGCAGTATATATAGGGGGTGTATCATTAGCAGTATATATAGGGGGTGTATCATTAGCAGTATATATAGGGGTGTATCATTAGCAGTATATATAGGGGTGTATCATTAGCAGTATATATAGGGGTGTATCATTAGCAGTATATATAGAGGGTGTATCATTAGCAGTATATACAGGGGTGTATCATTAGCAGTATATATAGGGGTGTATCATTAGCAGTATATATAGGGGTGTATCATTAGCAGTATATATAGGGGTGTATCATTAGCAGTATATATAGGGGTGTATCATTAGCAGTATATATAGAGGGTGTATCATTAGCAGTATATATAGGGGTGTATCATTAGCAGTATATATAGGGGGTGTATCATTAGCAGTATATATAGGGGTGTATCATTAGCAGTATATATAGGGGTGTATCATTAGCAGTATATATAGGGGTGTATCATTAGCAGTATATACAGGGGTGTATCATTAGCAGTATATATAGGGTGTATCATTAGCAGTATATATAGGGGGTGTAAAATTAGCAGTATATATAGGGGGTGTAAAATTAGCAGTATATATAGGGGGTATATCATTAGCAGTATATAGGGGGTGTACCATTAGCAGTGTATATAGGGGTGTACCATTAGCAGTATATATAGGGGGTGTGCCATTAGCGGTATATACAGGGGGCGTGTCATCTCTCGGGCACCGCCCTCTCCGGTCACGTGCTCGGGCTCCGGTTGCAGGTAGGTCCGCGGTCTCGGGGAACACGTTGTTGGGAGAAAGGGAAGAAGGAGCCGGGGAGGCGAAGAAAACTCTGGTGTTCCCTGAAACACCCGCCCCGAGCACGAGACATCAACTTCCGGCCTCCGTGACCCCTGACCTTCCCAAACTTCTGCCTAATAACGAAGGCAATTTATAATGTCCCAGAACCCCCTGTATATAATGTCCTACACCCCTCTGTATATAATGACCTACACCCCTCCCTGTATATAATGTCCTACACCCCACTGTATATAATGTCCTACACCCCACTGTATATAATGTCCTACACCCCACTGTATATAATGTCCTACACCCCACTGTATATAATGTCCTACACCCCTCCCTGTATATAATGTCCTACACCCCACTGTATATAATGTCCTACACCCCACTGTATATAATGTCCTACACCCCACCCTGTATATAATGTCCTACACCCCACTGTATATAATGTCCTACACCCCACTGTATATAATGTCCTACACCCCACTGTATATAATGTCCTACACCCCACTGTATATAATGTCCTACACCCCACTGTATATAATGTCCTACACCCCACTGTATATAATATCCTACACCCCACTGTATATAATGTCCTACACCCCCTGTATATAATGTCCTACACCCCCTGTATATAATGTCCTACACCCCACCCTGTATATAATGTCCTACACCCCTGTATATAATGTCCTACACCCCACCCTGTATATAATGTCCTACACCCCACTGTATATAATGTCCTACACCCCACTGTATATAATGTCCTACACCCCACTGTATATAATATCCTACACCCCACTGTATATAATGTCCTACACCCCCTGTATATAATGTCCTACACCCCCTGTATATAATGTCCTACACCCCACCCTGTATATAATGTCCTACACCCCTGTATATAATGTCCTACACCCCACCCTGTATATAATGTCCTACACCCCACTGTATATAATGTCCTACACCCCTCCCTGTATATAATGTCCTACACCCCTCCCTGTATATAATGTCCTACACCCCACTGTATATAATGTCCTACACCCCACTGTATATAATGTCCTACACCCCACCCTGTATATAATGTCCTACACCCCACTGTATATAATGACCTACACCCCTCCCTGTATATAATGTCCTACACCCCACTGTATATAATGACCTACACCCCTCCCTGTATATAATGTCCTACACCCCACTGTATATAATGTCCTACACCCCTCCCTGTATATAATGTCCTACACCCCACTGTATATAATGTCCTACACCCCACCCTGTATATAATGTCCTACACCCCACTGTATATAATGTCCTACACCCCACTGTATATAATGTCCTACACCCCACTGTATATAATGTCCTACACCCCCTGTATATAATGTCCTACACCCCCTGTATATAATGTCCTACACCCCTCCCTGTATATAATGTCCTACACCCCCTGTATATAATGTCCTACACCCCCTGTATATAATGTCCTACACCCCTCCCTGTATATAATGTCCTACACCCCCTGTATATAATGTCCTACACCCCACCTTGTATATAATGTCCTACACCCCACCGTATATAATGTCCTACACCCCACCGTATATAATTTCCTACACCCCCTGTATATAATGTCCTACCCCCCTGTATATAATGTCCTACACCCCCTGTATATAATGTCCTACACCCCACTGTATATAATGTCCTACACCCCACTGTATATAATGTCCTACACCCCACTGTATATAATGTCCTACACCCCACTGTATATATTGTCCTACACCCCACTGTATATAATGTCCTACACCCCACTGTATATAATGTCCTACACCCCACTGTATATATTGTCCTACACCCCTCCCTGTATATATTGTCCTACACCCCTCCCTGTATATATTGTCCTACACCCCCTGTATATAATGTCCTACACCCCACTGTATATATTGTCCTACACCCCACTGTATATAATGTCCTACACCCCCTGTATATAATGAGAGGGAGCTCCTTACATACAGATGTATATGCAGCCACCACTAGAGGGAGCTCCTCACATACAGATGTATATACAGTCACCACTAGGGGGAGCTCCTCACATACAGATGTATATACAGTCACCACTAGGGGGAGCTCCTCACATACAGATGTATATACAGTCACCACTAGAGGGAGCTCCTCACATACAGATGTATATACAGCCACCACTAGGGGGAGCTCCTCACAGGCAGATGTATATACAGTCACCACTAGAGGGAGCTCCTCACATACAGTTGTATATACAGCCACCACTAGGGGGAGCTCCTCACATACAGATGTATATACAGCCACCACTAGGGGGAGCTCCTCACATACAGATGTATATACAGCCACCACTAGGGGGAGCTCCTCACATATAGATGTATATACAGTCACCACTATGGGGAGCTCCTCACAGACAGATGTATATACAGCCACCACTAGGGGGAGCTCCTCACATACAGATGTATATACAGTCACCACTAGAGGGAGCTCCTCACATACAGATGTATATACAGTCACCACTAGGGGGAGCTCCTCACATACAGATGTATATACAGCCACCACTAGGGGGAGCTCCTCACATACAGATGTATAGACAGACACCACTAGAGGGAGCTCCTCACATACAGATGTATAGACAGACACCACTAGAGGGAGCTCCTCACATACAGATGTATATACAGACACCACTAGAGGGAGCTCCTCACATATGTATATACAGTCACCACTAGAGGGAGCTTCTCACATACAGATGTATATACAGTCACCACTAGAGGAAGCTCCTCACATACAGATGTATATACAGTCACCACTAGAGGAGCTCCTCACATACAGATGTATATACAGTCACCACTAGGGGGAGCTCCTCACATACAGATGTATATACAGCCACCACTAGAGGGAGCTCCTCACATACAGATGTATATACAGCCACCACTAGAGGGAGCTCCTCACATACAGATGTATATACAGCCACCACTAGAGGGAGATCCTCACATACAGATATATATACAGTCACCACTAGAGGAGCTCCTCACATACAGATGTATATACAGTCACCACTAGAGGGAGCTCCTCACATACAGATGTATATACAGCCACCACTAGAGGGAGCTCCTCACACACAGATGTATATACAGTCACCACTAGGGGGAGCTCCTCACATACAGATGTATATACAGTCACCACTAGAGGGAGTTCCTCACATACAGATGTATATACAGCCACCACTAGGGGGAGCTCCTCACATACAGATGTATAGACAGACACCACTAGAGGGAGCTCCTCACATACAGATGTATATACAGCCACCACTAGAGGGAGCTCCTCACATACAGATGTATATACAGCCACCACTAGGGGGAGCTCCTCACATACAGATGTATATACAGTCACCACTAGAGGGAGCTCCTCACATACAGATGTATATACAGTCACCACTAGGGGGAGCTCCTCACATACAGATGTATATACAGTCACCACTAAGGGGAGCTCCTCACATACAGATGTATATACAGTCACCACTAGAGGAGCTCCCCACATACAGATGTATATACAGTCACCACTAGAGGGAGCTCCTCACATACAGATGTATATACAGTCACCACTAGGGGGAGCTACTCACATACAGATGTATATACAGCCACCACTAGAGGGAGTTCCTCACATACAGAGGTATATACAGCCACCACTAGAGGGAGCTCCTCACATACAGATGTATATACAGCCACCACTAGAGGGAGCTCCT